>JAMPIV010008761.1:0-102585 GCA_024509875.1 Oreohelix idahoensis | reverse complement strand
AAAAAACATTGTCACCTATGTCATCTCTACTCCCACCACGCGCTAACTACCTCTGCCCGCCAGCCTCCATTCCCCAAACCCAAACAAGAACTCTACCTCCAACGTATCCCCCCACGAATCCAATCCACAGACTACAGTTAATCCACCTACCACCCCACCAATCTCACGCCCCACCCGACTCCCCCCAAACCACCAACTCCCAGCCTCCCCCTCCCCCCCCCCACACGACAACAAAGCAACACCACCAAGAAAACCCCTGCCCCCAAACACACTAGTCCCCACACGCCGATCCAGCCCCCGCACCAGCCAACCCCCCTATCCCCAAATAACACCTACCTGAAACTATATGAGACCATCGGATATCGACACGCCACCACTCCCCCCGTCACCCCACCCCGACGTCTCTCCTAACCCCCACCAGGGACCCAAACCCCCCACCTCTCAGTCCCCCCCCTATCCAGATTAAGCAAACCCGAATTAGAAGCCACCTTAAAAGTGAATCCGAACGAAAAGAACCCCTATGTAATAAAGATATAGTTTTTAAAAGAGGGGAGCAAAGAGAAAGTATGCAAGGCAGAAAGCCGCAAGAAGGGAAGGAGCGTGGAGAAGTAAGAGCAAAGAGTGAAAAAGAAGCAGAAAGCAAAAAGAATAAGGAAAAGCAAAATGAATAAGTAAAATCCGACGATAAAGGGGAGCAAAAGAAATAAAAAAAAGAGAGACAAAGAAAATGAAAGAAGAATATGTTGAAGAATGTTAATTCGGGTGATTGAGTTCCTCAAGCAGTGGGTCGCTGCTTTTTCAAGGCATACGCAACAAATAATTACTTTTTACCAACTAAGTCTTTGTTGTAATGAGCGTTGTTATTTTTTTTTGTTCGTGAATGTTATGTCATTATTTGGGACTCCCTCTGAAAAATGCAATGTTTTCCAAAAAAAGGGGACCAGGAACCCGAAATTATCGATACTGCTAATTTTTTTTATATGAGTTTTACCCTCCTCTTGTATAGAGAAACGTTCGGTCCTATAAATGTTCCTGTGAACGAAGCGTTGGGGGGGGGAACCCCCCATATCTCCTTATTTGGTAGTATCAGTCAACTGTTGTAGATGTTTGAAACCTTTCTTAACGCTTCTGTTCATGTCCATAAAGGCGCGACTGTGTAAGACTTTTATCTCGAATGTTCTTAGAATCGTCTTATTGTGAACAGCGACTCAGAGATTGTCACTCTGCGCATGTCTCGACTGGGTTGTCGTTTTGTTGTTCCGCCCAGGTCGGGCAGTTGAGAAATGGACTGATTAGCGAGCGGACGCGACTGCGTCTTGTGATTCTCTGAGGGAAATACATTGTCTTTGTGAGTTAGTTAGCTAACTAGACTATTTCCCAGTATTATTCAAGCCTGCCTGGAGGCATATGTTCATGGTTGATTTTCCGAAATAAGGTAATTCCTCTTGTATCGAACTTTAGGCTATCATCTAGAGGTTCGTCATTTTGTCGCCTTTTTGCTCGCCTGTGTGATTCAAAATGGAGAGGTACTTTGACTAGGATTAAGTCACCGTTATCTTTATACCTGAACTAGTTATATATCTATGGGTCGCTCTAGACCAACAAGACTATTGTCTGTGTTCCAGGATTCGTTATATCAGAGATCACGTCCAAGTCAGATGGTTAGACTTAGGAAGGTTATAAAGGTCGAGCTGACCTGTAATCCATGTATGCTACTCACGTGCAGACAGTAAACGGACGTATTGTATACATCTGATCTGCTAGCATCAGGAAGGAATAATTATTATTGTCTATGAACATTAAGGATCTGCAGCTGACCACGGTTGCAGAAGTTATATGTATTATTTATCAAGCTTCGCTATGATATTTGTTTTCCATACAACTATTGAGTATTGACTTCTACATGACTGTCAGTTAACATGAGTTTGAATGCTGCATTCGTTGTACTATGCCGATGATAACATAAGTATCATGACTGTTTTGTGGCGTGCAATAAATGGTATAAACCTAAAGCGAAGTTACCATTTCTATGACTCTACACGTCATGTTGCCTGTGGTGTACCCTGAACTGTTCTACTGCAACACACACACAGCAACAATCTAAACCAGATAAGACACCCACATCTTGCATTGTAATACCTGGTGTCGATAGAGGTGGTAATTTGACGGCATCCTAACTCCACCCTTATCAATTCATGGTGGCCAATAGTTGGTTTATTCTGGTACCAACTCTCAAGGGGGTCAACAAACCCAGACATCATCAGCAGACTACAAGACAACATTGCAGTTGCTATTCATCACCTTTGATGAAATTTTTTGAAAGACGCAGCAGTACTGACAGTTGTTGATATTTTGAAACTACCCGGCGCTGCTCGGCGGTATTGAAGTTTGTCTACAAATAGAAGGACAAGTACCGAGCGAATGGATTTCCTGATCTGTTGAGAAGAAGGACAAGTGCCGTAACAACTGTTCGGGTCTCAGAATTACTGTTGCAGATTCAGAAGGTCAAGTTCAGAAGCTGTTTCCTGTCAGAAGCTGTTTCCTGTTAGAAGCTCATTTCCTTCGTCATGGCAGTTTACGAGAGCAGATATGGATCAACGTTGGATCATTGTCCTAAGAATGCTGATCACATCCTGTTCTGAACTGTGCTGACGTTGTGGATACATAGAAGTTAAGTGGCCTGTTTTGTTTGTGAACTGTGCCCTTATGTTCTAACTGAGCCTTCTGTCTATCACATTTTTCGCATATGTTTACATGTTATTTGTTATTTGGGTTTGTCTTTAGATGTTTATATTTCAGCGGGTTTTCTCGGTTGGGCGGTGTCTTTCAGTAGAAGATACCACGCCACAGAGGTTCTACTGTTAGCGTTTTCGTTAGGGACTGTGCGAATTTCCTATTGTGAAATTTGCTAGCGACAATCGTTGCTATATCTGTTTAGTTGTGACGAGTTGTGCTTTATTTTCGTTTTTTGTATATTTTTTTTTTTTTTTCTTTCTTTCTGTTTTTTAGTTTCGATTTCAATTGTTTGTATTTGTAGGTCTCCTCTTTTCTATTATTCAGTTCTTCACGTAAATTTTTGTGTATACACTGTAGCGTCATTTGTTTGTCATATCTTCGCATTCTGTCATCATATTCTTTTTAGTTTCGCTGTTTATTTATTTGACTTATGCGAATGTTTTCGTATTGTTTGATCTTTGTTATTGTTTACATTGACTCTGATCTTTGTTATTGTTTACATTGACTTTGATCTTTGTTATTGTTTACATTGACTCTGATCTTTGTTATTGTTTACATTGACTTTGATCTTTGTTTTGTTTACATTGTTGGTACTTTGTTATTGTTTACATTGTCTTGTTATTGTTTGCATAGTTCTTGCATAGTTAGCTTTCACTATTGTTACATATATGCTCATGCACTATTGATCTATAGTGCACTTATCATAACTAGCTGGTGGTTTTTTCCTTATGCACTATTGTAGTGCAGTTATGATAAATAACTGATGGTTATGCACTGATTTGGGTAGTGCACTGATAATTAAGAGGTGACTTGTGATATTATTGTACAACTAATAATAAAAATTGGTATCAAGTCTTGTTTCCCACAGAGATTGGAGTGAACATAGTAATTATACAAGCACTTTATTAAGTCTTGTTGCTATTAAGATTGAAATAAGATAATTAATTATTTCAGGTTCTGTACTCACATTTTAGACATCATGTCTACATTTGAGTACTTTATTGAGCAGGGTAAAGCCCTTGGGAAGACAGGTGATAAATTAGAAGAATTTGCGACTGTTCAATATGCCAAGGCATTGAAGTCGGAGGAAAAGAAAATGAAAGAACTAACTGAACAAAAGAGAATAGATGCTGAAAATTTAAAACTGCAGATGCAGGTAGATGAAAAGAGATTACAAATGGAAATGGAAAAACAAAAAAGAGAAGCAGAATCTCAGGAGAAGAGACTTCAGGCTGAGGTTGAAAATA
The DNA here is from genome assembly GCA_024509875.1 of Oreohelix idahoensis. Taxonomy (NCBI): domain Eukaryota; kingdom Metazoa; phylum Mollusca; class Gastropoda; order Stylommatophora; family Oreohelicidae; genus Oreohelix; species Oreohelix idahoensis. The sequence continues at coordinate 98,602 of JAMPIV010008761.1, read as the reverse complement.
AGAGACTTGAAAAAGAAGCTGAAAATAAGAGACTTGAAATAAAGGCTGAAAATAAAAGATTAGAAAAAAAGTTACAGGCTGAGGCTGAGGAAAGAAGGTTACAAAGAGGAAAGAAGGGTACAAAGAGAGTCTGATGAGAGAAAAGCAAAAAGGGAACATGAAGAAAAACTCTTAGCTTTGGAGTTAGAAAAGTTGAAGTTATCTAGTAATGCTAATGATGCTAATAAGGTATCATCTGCTAATAAGTCTAATGCTGTTGATTTCAAGCTTAATTTACCAGCATTCAATGCTTCAATTGATGATATAACATTTTATCTAGATAGATTTGAAAGTGCATGTAAGGTGCATAATATAGATAAAACATTATATGTTTATCATCTGTCCAAGATACTTAGAGGTGATGCTTTGACTTTGTTGGGTATGGTAGATGTGCCTGACAAGAACAACTATGAGGTTGTCAGGGCGGCATTGTTAAAGAAGTACCAACTTAACGAAGACGGATATCGTCTTAAATTTAAAAACATGTTACCAGAAACTGGAGTTGAATTCTCAGAATTCATCTCAGGCATACGTCTTACTTTTTTACGATGGGTTGAGCTTTCTAAGACAGAAAGTACATTTGAAGCCCTCATGGACTTACTTCTTAGAGACAAGGTTATGTCTTCTGTTAATGAAGCTTTTCTTTCTTTTCTTCATGAGCGTAAGCCTAAAAATATAAAAGAAATGGAAGAATACTGTAGCCAGTATGTTACTGCACATCCTCACATAACCGTTAGCAACTCTAAGGTAAAAGAAGGTCTGCCAGTTGCTTCGGCAGCACCTTATGGCCCGAATTTTATACGTAAATTTCAGTGTAGCCAGCAAAATTTCAATAAAAAGAGTAACCGTAATTATGCCCAGAACCATGGTAATCAATTTCAGGGAGATTCTTCTTCCCAGAACTGGAGACAACCTAATATTGCACGGTATTCTATTCCCGGTAACTTTAGAAATTTTCATAAAGGTAATCGGTATAGAGGAAAATATTATTTGCAGAGACCTCAATACCAAGATAATAGAGGTTCTCAACAGCATAGGGATGGTAATGACAGTTATGGAAACTGGAACGCAAACCAGGATAAAAATTACAGTAGGGACTTTAATGATAATTGCAGAGGCAATAATGGTCGCGGTAGATCGCAACAGAAGAGAAAAAGATATCAACAGACAAACTCTGTTCAACAAGAATCTCAGGGAGCAGATAAACAGGTTATTAATGATAAAAACCATAATACTATCGGATGCTCATCTTTTGACTTTGGTAGGGCAAATAAATGTATCCAATGCAGTACTTTATTTGATCCGAAAACCATTAGTACTCTAAGCTGTGGTCATCCTTTGCCCGCTCTTCCTGCTAATGTTGCTCATGATGGGAGAGGTTCTCTTATATTACATAAGGGGCTTGTAAATAGTAATCCAGTCTCGGTGTTGTTTGATTCTGGATGTACTACTGTCGGGGTTAGGCAATCTCTTGTAGATCCATTCTGTGCTACAGGAAAGGTCATCAAATGTGTCACATTTGGTGGCACGTTGGAAAAATATCCTACTGCCATAATACATATTGCTACTCCTTTCTTCACGGGAGAGGTCCACGCGTGTCTACTTCCAAACCCTATTGCGGACCTTATTATTGGTCGTATTCACGGAGTTAGGGAATGTACCCCACAGCAGATTGCTGTTTGGGAAGAGCAAAACATTGAAGCTACCAATACGGTGGTCACAAGAGCACATGCTCTGGATCCACCTCAAACTTCATTAACTAATAATGATGAAGTAGATGAACAAAATAGTCACTTGACTATTACACGTGACTCATTTATCAAATTGCAAGAAGAAGATCCGTCGTTACAAAAATTCTTCATTCTAGCAAAAAAAGGTGATCCTAATCAAAATACTAATAGAAAATCTTGGATTTCTATGAAGAACGGCGTACTTGTACGTATGGTACAAGACTCGACTACATCCACTCATTCACAAATTCTTGTGCCTAAGAGCATGAGGGTGCAAATATTGCAACATGCTCATGACTCGCAATGTGCTGGACATATGGGTTTTTCCCGTACAAAGTCGAGGGTTCTTGCGGCTTTCTTTTGGCCATTTGTGAGCAAGGACATACGAATGTACTGTCGCTCTTGCAAAGTATGTCAGGAGGTCAAATCTAAAGGACCACGACATGCTGCGCCTATTCAGGCTGCTGACATTCCAATTCGCCCTTTTCAAAAAATGGCAATAGATATTATCGGTCCTTTTAGAATTAAGTCGGCTAGAGGGCATCAATTTATTCTTACATGTGTCGATATGTGCACACGTTGGCCAGAGGCAATACCTCTCAAGAGCATCTCAACTGCTGATATCGCAGACGCTCTTTGGCTGATATTTTCTCGCTTGGGTTTTCCCGGAGAAATATTGTCAGACCATGGCACTCAACTTATATCAGACACTATGTCACAGGTAATGTCTATGCTACATATAAAAAGGTCTCTCAGCAGTATCTATCACCCAATGTCTAATGGGTTGGTCGAACGTTTAAATAGGACTCTAAAAACTTTACTGGGTAAAATAACTGAGGATCATCCTCAGGATTGGGACAGGGTCTTACCCGCGGCTCTCTTTGCGTATAGAGAGGTCCCCAATGAACATACGGGGTTTTCCCCTTTTGAACTTGTCTTTGGCGCGCAACCGCGCGGCCCTATGTCTTTACTTCACGATCTAATCACTGCCGATAATATTAGCGATGAGACTCAGTCTTCTTATGAGTACGTCATTGCTCTTAGGAAAAAAATCATTGAGGCATGCAGACTAGCAACTTCGTCTTCCGAATTTGCTAAAGAAAAGGCAAGGCAGTTTGCGAATAAGAATAGATGTCTACGACAACTTTGTCCAGGTGACAAAGCTCTCGTCCTACTTCCTTCAAGGGAGAACAGACTTCTAATTGCATGGAAAGGTCCATATGCTATAGTCTCCAAAATTTCTGATGTCGACTATGTTGTCGATATTGATGGAAAGCATAAAACTTTCCACATAAATATGCTCACGGAATTTCATGAAAGACCAGACTATTTGCAGCCTATTTTCCAGGCAACGGACAATTCTCAAGTACCTCATGGTCAATACTCATCGCTGTCAGTTATACAGGATGAGGAAACTACTTTTTCTGATGTCAATCTTCCTCTTTCTATGGTCCCACTTTATTCTACGGAATCTTGGAAAAACGTGACCGTTTCTCCAAATCTTTCCGCTGAGGAACATCGACAAGTTTCTTCGATGTTGCAAACATTTCAGGATGTTCTTACAGACATCCCGGGACACACACATGTCATTGAACATGACATTGTGCTAACTGATCATAATCCTATCAGAGTCAGACCCTATCCAATACCTATCCATTTCCAGTCTCAAGTCGAGAAAGAATTGGATGAAATGATACGTTTGGAAATAATTGAACCATCCACTTCAGCATACTCTTCGTCTATGGTTATTGTTCGAAAGAAGGATAATAACATTCGCATTTGCGTAGATTATCGCAAATTGAACCAAGTTACGAAGTTCGACGCTGAACCTATGCCTTCATTAGAAGAGCTACTCAATAAACTTTCTAATTCTAGATTCTTTACCAAACTAGATTTGTCTAAAGGTTATTGGCAAGTCCCGCTAACTGAACGTGCCAAACCTTTTACAGCTTTTTCTACACCTAGGGGTTTATTCCAATGGAATTTCATGCCTTTTGGTCTTATGAACGCCCCTGCTACATTCGTACGCATGATGCGGCGAATTCTCGCATATCGTACAGATGTCATAGCATATCTAGATGATATCTGTCTATTCAGTGATTCCTGGGAAGATCACTATTTGGGTTTATACGAATTACTGTCTACTCTTCGCGAGTATAACTTGACTGCAAAACCCTCTAAAGCCTTTATAGGATTTAGTGAGATTTCTTTCCTAGGTCATCGTGTTGGTCATGGTCTTTTAAAGACAGAGGACCACAATGTTTCAAAAATACTTAACATTTCGGTCCCTAAGACAAAGAAACAAGTAAGGAGTCTATTAGGTTTGATCCAATTCTACGGACGATTCATTCCGAATCTGTCCTCCATTATGGCACCGCTTTCTACTTTATTGAAGAAAGGGTCGCCTAATTTGATCCGCTGGTCAAAAGAATGTCAATCCTCATTGGACCAGGTTAAAGACCTATTTTCATCTCCACCTATTCTTAGGTTACCTACTATTGAGAAGACTTTTGTTCTTCGAAGTGACGCCTCGTCAACTGGGATTGGGGCAGCACTAATGCAGGAGTATTCTGATACTCTGCATCCGGTGATGTATATCTCTAGGAAATTAAATGCTGCAGAAAAGAATTACTCGGTTTTAGACCGTGAGTTATTGGCTATGGTATGGTCTATTCTGAAGTTACAAAGATTTCTTCTAGGCGCACATTTCATTGTGGAAACCGACCAGAAAGCGCTTACTGCTATTCAGAGTAAAAAAACTTGAAGAGCTCGAGGTCCACTCGTTATGCCATAGCTCTTCAACCATTTCATTTCTCGGTTCGAGCTATCCGTGGTTCGGATAATGTAATGGCGGACATTCTGTCCAGATGCCCACACGATTCCACATGATTCTTCTGTCATATATATATTTCCTGATATACAGTCCAATGTTATAAATTCTCACTTTTTTGAGGGGGAATTTATAACATTGTTCCATGTAATTATCTAAGAAGGCTTAGTTAGTGATATACGGGCCAAAAGATCACTCGGCCACATTTAAATAAATTATTTTCAGGATTGTATTGAGAGATTTACCAGTTGTCTTTAAGATTTGTGTTATTGATATTTTCGCAGCACATCATTGAAGATACGAGATTGTGTCCATTGTGGAACTTTGAGTATATCAAGTCCTGTCCTAGATTGGGAGCGGATGATGTCCACATCTTCTTCTATTGAATGTTTTATGTCAACGAAGATCAACACATGTATTACTTATTAGTTACTGATGCATTACATAATGTAATAAAATAGTGCGGTATATTAATATATTACACCGCTATTTGCAACACATTGTATGATATCATAATAATATATTTGATTTCATATATTGGTATGAGAATAATTTGACTTTTATTATGATGTTGCCAGCATTGTGGTTTGTGTTGGTGGCACCTTCCTGGGATATATACGCGTATACTTAGATAAATTTTTCTCTAAGGACCTGGGATATGATCTCAGTTTCGCTCCAAGTGTTGAGCTATTTTGTTAGGTATATCCGCGCATCATACGTGCGTTAGGAGCCTAGATTTTTCCGGCTCCAGGATTTAAAAAAAAAAAAATGTTTCATTTTTTTTTCCCGGGAGGGTGCGGTAATGTTACGCACAAATAATTACTTTTTTCCAAAGTCTTTGTATGATCGTTTTTCGTATGTATGATCATTATTTGACTGAAATGCATGTTATATATATTTTATGGTCAAAGGGACAGAACCCGAAATATCGATACTGCTATTTTTTATGAGTTTACCTCCTCTTGTATAGAGACACGTTCGGTCTATAATGTCTTGAACGAAGCGTGACCATATCTCCTTATTTGGTAGTATCAGTCAACTGTTGTAGATGTTTGAAACCTTTCTTAACGCTTCTGTTCATGTCCATAAAAGGCGCGACTGTGTAAGACTTTTATCTCGAATGTTCTTAGAATCGTCTTATTGTGAACAGCGACTCAGAGATTGTCACTCTGCGCATGTCTCGACTGGGTTGTCGTTTTGTTGTTCCGCCCAGGTCGGGCAGTTGAGAAATGGACTGATTAGCGAGCGGACGCGACTGCGTCTTGTGATTCTCTGAGGGAAATACATTGTCTTTGTGAGTTAGTTAGCTAACTAGACTATTTCCCCGTATTATTCAAGCCTGCCTGGAGGCATATGTTCATGGTTGATTTTCCGAAATAAGGTAATTCCTCTTGTATCGAACTTTAGGCTATCATCTAGAGGTTCGTCATTTTGTCGCCTTTTTGCTCGCCTGTGTGATTCAAAATGGAGAGGTACTTTGACTAGGATTAAGTCACCGGTATCTTTATACCTGAACTAGTTATATATCTATGGGTCGCTCTAGACCAACAAGACTATTGTCTGTGTTCCAGGATTCGTTATATCAGAGATCACGTCCAAGTCAGATGGTTAGACTTAGGAAGGTTATAAAGGTCGAGCTGGCCTGTAATCCATGTATGCTACTCACGTGCAGACAGTAAACGGACGTATTGTATACATCTGATCTGCTAGCATCAGGAAGGAATAATTATTATTGTCTATGAACATTAAGGATCTGCAGCTGACCACGGTTGCAGAAGTTATATGTATTATTTATCAAGCTTCGCTATGATATTTGTTTTCCATACAACTATTGAGTATTGACTTCTACATGACTGTCAGTTAACATGAGTTTGAATGCTGCATTCGTTGTACTATGCCGATGATAACATAAGTATCATGACTGTTTTGTGGCGTGCAATAAATGGTATAAACCTAAAGCGAAGTTACCATTTCTATGACTCTACACGTCATGTTGCCTGTGGTGTACCCTGAACTGTTCTACTGCAACACACACACAGCAACAATCTAAACCAGATAAGACACCCACATCTTGCATTGTAATACCTGGTGTCGATAGAGGTGGTAATTTGACGGCATCCTAATTCCACCCTTATCAGTTGCATAAAGGGTCGGCTATTCCATCCAGCAGAAACTTTAAGCGACAAAACACATCACCAAATGTGGGCATGTCTAGTTTTCTACTTGTTTATTTCTCACGAGTGCCAGAAAACATACCTTTATGTGTGTGTCATATTTTTTTACAAAGCGGTCGTCCACATATGACGTCACGCAGTGAGAGGGAAGAGGGGGGTCAAAAGTTTGTGACGTTGTGTGACGATAGGGGGAGGGAGTTTCAGAAAAGTGTGACGTCACACAAAAAAATACAGGCGCCACGTTCGCTTCTGTTCTAAATGATGTTTCTACTTTTATCCATAATATAATAGATAACTTTTATTATCAATAGTTACGAGGGGCGTTCAGAAAGTAATGCACCACATCGTTTTTCTCAGGAGCTATTTATTCAAAAAGCATGAAATTTATACACAATATGCATGGATATGTCATGTAAACATCGGTATTATTCAACATAATCCCCATCAACTTGTATGGCTTTATGCCAGCGCGAAACAAGTGCATGTATTCCTAGTCCGTACCAGATTTTGTCTTGATCATGTAGCCATTTCTTCGCTGCATGAATCATTCCTTTATCATCTTCAAACCTTGTCCCACAGAGTGCATCTTTAAGTGGACCAAATAGATGAAAATCAGAGGGTGCCAAATCGGGACTATAGTGTGGATGAGGTAGTACAGTCCAACCCAATTTGGTGATTGCTTCCCGTGTTGCCAGACTTGTGTGAGGTCGCGCATTGTCGTGAAGGAGAAGCAGGTCTGATGGATTCTTGTGCGGCCGAACTCTGCGAAAACGTTGATTGAGTTTTTTCAATGTCTTAATGTAAGCTTGCGAATTGATTGTCTCTCCTCTTGGCATAACGTCCACAACAATCACACCTTCAATGTCCCAAAAGACAGTGATCATGACCTTTCCAGCTGAAGGAATTGTCTTGAATTTCTTTCTTCGGGGTGATTGCGTATGATGCCACTCCATTGACTGTCTTTTTGTCTCAGGTTCAAAATGATGTGCCCAGGTTTCGTCACCTGTAACGATCTTAGCCAAAAAGTTCTCGCCATCAGCATTGAAACGCTCCAACAATTCAGAAGAAATTGCTTTCCTTTGCAATCGGTGGTCATTTGTGAGACTTCGAGGAACCCATCTTGCGCAAACCTTAGAAAATCTGAGAGGTTTTATAACTGCATTTGCACTACCAATGCTGACTGACAGCTGTAAGGCCAATTGTTGAGTAGTGATTCGCCTATCAGTAACAATAATGCCCCCAGCGCATTTCAACATTTCTGCGTTGGTGGCTGTGGCAGGACCTCCACAGCGCGGCCGATCAAGCAGTTCCGTATCTCTACTTCCTGATTCTTTGATTCTCTGAACCCAGCGATTGACTGTACACCTGTCGACTGCAAAACTTCCATACACATAACAAAGACGCTTGTGAATGTTTACAACAGTTTCCTTCTCTGCAACGAGAAATTTTATCACAATTCGCTGCTTATAACGCAAGTTGCTAACACGCTCCATTTCAACGGTTTAGGGCAGCCGTATTATTTGGCCGGTTGCAGTGCAATTTGGTGCACACAATTGGCACATGCCATATTTGAAGTGTGCAAATTTCATGCTTCTATCTTCATTATTAGCTGAGAAAAACGATGTGGTGCATTACTTTCTGAACGCCCCTCGTACATGTTACATTTTATCCGCTTTAGTTAACTTTTATCCGCAATAGTTAACCGTTATCCACAATAGTTAACAACTCCATGGCTTTGTATTTAAAATAACCGAGTCATACGGATGCACTATCAATTTGTATTTACAGATAACAAATGTAATAATCAATTCTAGTTAACAAAGTTAAAATAGAGTTGTTAATGAAGCAATGAAGCACTGATGTTTTCATCACTGGCAGTGACTTTAAAGTGGCTATCGTTAAAAAAAGTTTTTTTACTGGGCCTGACTGTAATACGTAAGTAGCTAGTTGTTAACGATGATTTATTGTTGGTGTTGGGTTCTGTCACTATTAGTTCCCAACGGTGTTGTTGACTGTAGTAGCACTTCCCTTGCGGTAATGCGGGGGTAACCACTCCAATTGTCAAGGCAAGCGTCTTCAAGACCCATCTGATGTAGGCATCTAGCGTAGACTGCTGGTAACTTGAACCACAGACTTGTACCACAAACTGAGGGGAAACAAATGTTTCTTCTAAGTATATGGTCTCTTGACACGAGAATTAGGCGCCCTCCGCTTCCATTCCATCATTTCATCTTCCTCAGAAACTTTACACTCCCTGAACATCAATGTTAAACCCAGTAAGTCGGATAAAAGTGCTTTTGTACAGCGGAAAACGACAATTGCATTATTTAAACATGTTTGAATATACACATAAACGTATTAAATTTGTTAATATAATAAATAAGTGCACCATGATGTCATCACCATCCACTCCCTGCTTTACATGGGGCTACCTCTGCTGTTGGGTTCCTTGTGATGAAGCCCGCACGAAGCAGTCACCAGCTTTTGCGGTGGTGGTTCATGAACTCAATCATTTTAAATGCTGAGGTTGCCAGCCTCGTATGAACCTGTACATCTGTAAGCAATTTACACATGTTAAATGCAAAACTATAAAATTATAAAATGTACATATTACAAATTACCCCGATTATCGTGGATGAATTTACAGACTTCTTGAAAATCAAAAACTTCCGAATAGTGTCGGGCCACTGGTTTTAGGAGGCCGTCTTATAGGTGGTCGGGGAATTACTTTAATTATAATCCCAATGTTATTCTGTATATAGGTTTCTAGGACTCGTGGTTTCCAATACTATAGTCGAGTCGACAACAGAGGTAAAAAACCATCACCAGATTCTAATGAAGGCCCAAACATTCTCAGATCAGAAGTAGAGAATGCCATTCATATGATACAAAAAGGAAGATCAGCAGGCGTGGATAACATAAAAATTGAAATGATAGAAGCTCTGGAGAGCTTTGGTATAGATACAATCACAGAAATATGCAATGATATATACAATACAGGATATTTACCACACGACATGAAGACATCAGTTTTTATAACATTGCCCAAAAAACCAAATGCAGCAGAATGTTCAGACTTCAGAACAATCAGCCTGAGGAGTCATGCAATTAAGATACTGCTCAAAATCATACAGGAAAGAATAAAAAGTAAAGTAGACAGCGAAATCCAAGAAGAACAGTTTGGTTTTAGACGGAACAGTGGAACAAGAGAGGCAATATTTTGCCTAAGAAGATTAGCAGAAAAATATACAGAGGTCCAAAAAAGTATGTATGTGTGCTTCATTGACTATAAGAAGGCTTTTGACAGAATCCATCATGAGAAAATAATTGAATGCCTCAAAGACATAGGTATTGATGGAAAAGATATAAGAATACTCAGTAACCTTTATTGGGAGCAAACTGCCACAGTAAGATCGGGAAGGAATTATTCACCATACATAGACATAAAAAGAGGTGTCAGACAAGGTTGTGTGCTGTCCCCCTGCCTATTTAATTTATACACCGAAAAAATTTTCAAACATATACAGGAAATACCAGGACTGAACATCGGTGGAAGATCAATAAACAATCTTAGATATGCAGATGATACCGTGTTGTTAGCTGAAAGCGAACAGGAGTTACAAGAACTAGTGAAGCAAGTGAACAGTATAAGTCATGAATATGGACTCGACATTAATATTGAGAAAACTAAAACTATGATAATTAGCAAAACAGACGATAAACCCACATTAAAGATAAGCGTAAATGGGAAAATCCTGGAACAAGTCAAGAGCTACGTATATCTTGGTCATATAATAACAGAAGATGGCAGATGTGAAACAGAAATCAAGAAGAGAATAGGAATGGCCAAAGCTACATTCAACAACATGAAACATATACTGACATCCAAACAGTTATCTCATAAATTAAAACTGAGAATCATAAAGTGTTATATATATTCTGCATTTCTGTATGGTGCAGAAACATGGACGATGAATAAGCATTTGGAAGAAAGAATTGAGGCTCTTGAAATGTGGATATATAGAAGAATGGGGCGTATCTCATGGAAAGAGATGAAAACAAATAAGGAGGTCTTAGAAAATCTAGATATGAAAAGAGAACTAATGAGAGAGGTCAAAGTTCGGCAGCTAAAATACTTTGGCCACATAAAAAGGCATAACACCTTGCAGAAGACCATAACAGAAGGGAGAGTTGAAGGCAAACGTGCAAGGGGAAGACAGCGCTATAAGTGGGAAGATAACATCAAGAGATGGACGGGAAAGAGTCTATCAGAGTGTACCACCAAGACAAGAGACAGAAGACGTTGGAGATCCATTACAGCCAACCTTCGTTGTGGAGATGGCAACTGATGATGATGATGAGTCGAGTCTTCTTTCTGTCTAATATCAGAAGATCATCTGTTACTTGGTCCTGCTCTTATGTTGGAATCATGTTTCTATTCGTTATCCTGGCTGTCTGAAATGTCTTCTTGACGAGATGGGAATGAAGTGAAGTAGTCTTAAAATGTTGCAGCTTGTCATAACTCGGGTAAAGATACCCTAGAATTGCCACGTATACCTGTGTCTTTATGATAAATTATGAATTGCACACCAGTAATCATGCTATAACTTTATGATTAATGCCCCGAACGGAAAAATTCTTTTTGGAATTTGAACAGCAGCTACGAATACACATAATTATGGCAGTTTAAAATCATTATCTTTGGTAATTGACGAGGACATCAGGATTTTGTCGGAAAAATTGCACAACGTCATTCAAATACCACGAAAGTTACAAGTAGCAAAGTGAACGCCGACGCAGGCCTCCGAGAAGGAAAGTGTTAGATCTAGGTTGGGTATATAAGCCTGCTCAGATTCAATTGTGGACTCGCAAAATCTCATAGCTGAAAAAACGTCCAGCGTACTAACAATAGCTTGTCGAAGTCACATAGCCAGCCTCTAGCTGAGAAAAGAAAATCTGGCCTGAATCACTTGCATAAGTGATAAGCTCAGATCCTTAATACTGTTTCTGAAGTATATATAAACTTGAATTAATCGTTGGGTTACAAGTATTGCACAATGGGCTAATCACCTGTTTGTCAAACACTTTGATTGCATGTTTTGCCCGGGAGCCTTGTGCTCTTTGGGTTACCTCTACACTCTGTTTACGGAGTAGAAGAGGTTCCGATTAAGAAAGAAAGAAAGAAAGAAGTTACAAGTATTTTGGTGTTATGTAAATTGCTGCAATATTTAATATTAATGTTAGCATTTACTATGAATTATCTGATGATATCATGGTACTCAAAACCATGTGCTGATAACTGAAATTGGTTTTCAACTGAATATATCCTGAAGCAATCTTAAACAGTATGACGCATTTAGAATACCTTGTCAGGACTGCGTAATACTAGCTATAAGAACTTACAGTCCTTTTCAGGGCTGAGCTTTTAAATGCTGGATGCCAAAGAGTTCGTCTTCTTCTTCTTTCTCTTTCTTTTCTTCCACAGCTTCTTCGCTTCTTCGTTTCTTTCGTTCAATTTAAAATTTCGTTGATGTAATATCTTTAAAGGGAAACCATTTTTGGTAAATCTTAGGACCAAAGGGAAGTAATCAAGACAGACTATAGTCTAACAATGTTTTTTATTGATTGTATCACGTACTTCCATGCGTGACATGACAACGCCCCAAGGACTATGTTGACTAAATGAGAATTCTGATCAAAAGTGGTCCGTCATCAACGGAGGATCGTCTTGGTGGTAGGTGTCACGGGTTAACTCCCCTTGCTCTCCAGTAGTGTTCCAACAGTGGCCAAAACCTAGAGTATCTAGTGTGGGTCATCAAAGGTGTGTACCTTCGCTCAAGATTATTCTTGGCAGAGTTGTAGATAGAAGGATAATTATGCGTCTATCTCGAGGTAGTGTTAGAGAGAGAGAGAGAGAGAGAGAGAGAGAGAGAGAGAGAGAGAAGATGTGATTATGTATACGGTATGTATTAGATCTGCGCCTCAGAACAGGACACAACCGCCTCTGCAGCAACTTACTTCTACCGTGAGGTGTAGAGGTTTGGAAGAGAGAGCGCCAGACTATCCTATCGGCTGTCTTCCTCCTGGCCTGGTTCCATTCTAGTCCTCGGTCCTTCAAAGATTGTCTAATGTTGTCCTCCCAGCGGACTCTGGGTCGTCCTGGGGGTCTGGATCCTTGGCTCTTTGTTTCCCATGCTTGTCGTGGTAGCCGATCTTCTCCCATTCTGCAGACATGGCCAAACCATCTTAATTGGGACTGTTCTACCTGCGTCTGCAGGGGGTAGGATTTAAGGCCTTGACGTATCGTCTGGTTGCGTACCATGTCTCTTCTTGTTACTTCAACCACTTTCCTCAGATACCTCATTTCTGAGGTTTGGATCTGGCTTTTGTGGGTTGTAGTCATTGCCCATGACTCGCATCCATATGTCAAGACTGGGACATAGGTGGAGCGGTATACAACCATCTTCGTTTTCTTACCAACCCCTCTCTTCCTGAGGAATCCTCGATTTATGGCCTGAAAAAGTCTCCCAGCTGCTGCTTTTCGAGTGGCCAACTCTTCTTTGATGCCTCCCTTTTGGTCTATAATAGCTTCGCAGCCACGTGTATACAAAATTCAAGATTGGCAATTCAGCCATGTGTACATGTGGACAGGCACCCCAGACTGCGGAGCACGTTCTTCAAGATTGCCCCGAATATGATATATTGAGGCAAACCCACTGGTCCAGAGAAACAACACTGGAAGCAAAACTATACGGACCTCTGTATGAACTACAAAAGACAGTGAAGTTTATACAAGAAACAACATTGCAGATATAGACAATATATTTCAAGCGAACGAAAGAAGAAGTATATGTATTAGAGAGAGATAAACAGGCATACCTTGTATGTGGCTATGTATATGTTTTAGAGAGAGAGAGAGAGAGAGGCATATGTGGCTATGTACGAGTATTTGAGAGAGACTGACAGATGTTGTTATGCATATGTAGTAAAGAGAGACTGATAAATGTGGTTATGTATATGTATTTGAAAGAGACAGACATATGTGGTTTTCTATATGCATTAGAGAGAGATTGACAGATGTGGTTATGTATGTATGTGTATTATAGACATACAGATGTGGTTATGTATGTTTGTGTATTATAGAATTACAGATGTGGTTATGTATGTATGTTATAGAATAACAGATGTGGTTATGCATGTGTGTGTGTTATAGAATTACAGATGTGGTTATGTATGTGTGTGTATTATAGAATTACAGATGTGGTTATGTATATATGTGTATTATAGAATTACAGATGTGGTTATGCATGTGTGTGTATTATAGACAAACAGATGTGGTTATGTATGTGTGTATTATAGACATACAAATGTGGTTATGTATGTGTGTGTATTATAGCCATACATATATAGTTATGTATGTGTAATATAGACATACAGATGTGGTTATGTATGTTTGTGTATTTAGACATACATGTGTGGTTATGTATTTATGTGTATTATAATAATAATAATAAATTCTTTAAGCGCCAAACACGGCGCATAAGGCAGAAACCAGTGCTCTCCAGGTTGTTCGTTGTGACGCCACTCCTCTTAGCTCTTGCACATTATTTAGGCCCAACGTTCTTCCTTCTCTTATTATTGTTCTTCTGAGTGTTTCTTTTGGTCTTCCTTTTTTCCTCTTACCCTCAGGAACCCAAGTGAGCGCCTGTAGTGGTATTCTGTTGTTTTGCATTCGTAGGACATGACCGATATATGACCATCGTCTTTTCCTTATATAGTCGGAGACATATTTCTGCCTAGAGTCTTCTCTTATTTGTCGATTAGTCTTGAATTCTTTCCAACTGATGTTCATGAGTTTTCTAAGACATTTGTTCTCGAATGTATTCAGCTTGTTCTCCAATGATTTTGTTATTTTCCAACTCTCACAGCCGTATGTTAACACTGAGATAACATTTGAATTAAACAGACGAAGCTTGGTATGTATATTCAATGATCGTAATTTCCAAATGTTAGATAATCTATTGAAGGCGCTAGCTGCCAAAGCAATTCTAGTATGGATTTCTCTTGTTGTGTCACCATCCTGAGTCATTTTACTGCCTAAATAATTGAAACTTTCAACTTTCTGTAGTTTTTTCCCGTTCAAGATGATATCAAAGGTCTCGTTAGAAAAGTTCATAGCTTTAGTTTTAGAGGCATTTATTTGGAGACCAATTTTAACCGAGAGATGACACAAATTATTTATTGCTTCTTGGGATTGTCTTGGTGTTGAACTTAAGAATGCTACATCATCTGCGAAATCCAGGTCCCCCAGGAATTTTCCATTTGTCCATTTTATACCCAATTTTTCATTGTGGGTATAGTTTCTCATAACCCAATCAATAGCTATTCCAAAAAGTAGTGGTGACATAATACAGCCTTGTTTCACCCCTGTTTCTACTGTAAACCATTCTATGTGTATTATAGACATACAGATATTGTTACATATGCGTGTGTATTATAGTCATACAGATGTGGTTATGTATGTGTGTGCATTATAGACATACAGATGTGGTTATGTATGTGTGTGTATTATAGACATACAGATGTGGTTATGTATGTGTGTGTATTTTAGACATACAGATATGTTTAGGTTAGTGTGTGTATTATATATGTTGAGTTTGCGTGATAATATAAAGATAATGAGTTTGTCGAGTTTTGTTTCATTTTTTGAAACTATTCTATAAGTTACTGCTATTATAATAATGTTCTTTTCTTGATTCATATTGCCTCTATTTTCTTCAGCAAACTACAGGGTTCGTTTTAGATGACTTGTGATTTGAACATAATCGTTCTTCAATAAAGTTCATTTCTTCTGTAATTACTATGATGTCTTTCGTTTTCTTTGAGTTAATATAATAATGGTTGAGTGTTCCTAGTTTACCAAGGGTTAAACTGCATCAACTACAGTAACATGAATAAGTCAACTGGTTTTGAATATAAATTCAAAGAATTCTTCAGTGAATAAGTCCGTTGAAGACGACTCCATATAATCTATTCCAATAATTGTCGTAGATTTTTGATAGAGGAATTAAGACTTGGGTTGGTCCCTTCTGAATAGATTAGAATGAGTGATAGCCACAGTGAGAGATAATAGTAGAAATAGATTTCCACGAGTGAGATGGTAGAAATTTATAGAGGCTGTCCCGGAAAGCGAGAATCTTCTCTCTCTCTCCGCCTATCTTCTACAACAGATCCAGAGGAGTCAGACAGTCTATAAACTATATATATTAATATATATATATATATATATATATATATATATATATATATATATATATATATATATATATATATATATATATATTACCACTCACGTGCACACACACACAATTGACGACATGTAGACACACACACATGGGAAAACTATAACAATGGTTATATAGATAATTGGGAACGAGCTGACCTGACACACTGATTAAGTTCAAGGGAATTTTTAATTATCAGAAAATTCCATCACAACATAAAATTACATCAAAGCATATGCAAATAGTCAAAAAAGTCAATAAAAAATGCTACAAGAATGATAGACCCACAGTATGATCTTATCCCGCAAGATATGCCCACAGTCCTGTTAGAAGAAAGTGATAGCAACAAGGAATCAAGGATACATTAGCGGTAATCTAATGATTTTCCCTTTTAAAGGTATGAACAGACTTAGATATTAGTATGATCTATCCTAAGGAAAAGTATCTTGTTGCAACAAAAAAACTTGGATAAAGAAATTACAAAGTGGGTGAAATTTGGTATACCATAAAAGAGTCACTCGTTCCTGCTTTCTCTCGGTTCATTCATCAGGGCCCTGTCTCACACAACTTTACCTACAATCGTGCTGCTGTTCGCCGTCTGGCGCACGTTATGACACAATCTGTTTTATCGTTTGATGAAGCGGATACCCAGCTCTGCAGATCTTGGTTTCATCCAATTTGTCCGGGGAGCGTCCTCTTCAGGCGATAATTTTGTTCAGATTTTAAGTTAGTGTCACTTTATCAGTTCAGGTAAGAATTCGTTTTCAAGCGGGCTCACAGGATCAGAATCACGAGGTTTCCACTACTTAGGAACAATGTCAGGTTTGTAACTTCGATCAAAAGGTAAAAATTCTTGGTCGCACCACAAGTTGACATAATTTGCGGAACGTTACTGTTTGTAATAGTTTACTCACCACAAGGGCTGAACTGTACTTAAGTTTTTCTCAGGAAGAATAAAATATGGCGCAATAGGCCCGTTATGTCATTTCACCTTTAAAGGTCTTGTAAAGATTTTACACCAAGTCTTTTAAGGAAAATGTTTTAGTTCTTCTCAGATATTACTCATCAGTACTTAAAGCTAGCAAAGTTTGGGTTAACCCCAGTTTTCTTCACTAAATAGAGGAAAAAACTCATATAAAATAATTATACATACTATGTACTCGTTATAACTTACATTTTAAACTGCAAGCGTACAGCTTGACTTATCATTTAAAACTTCCCGTGAAATAAGTTATTTTCATAAATAAATCATCATGAATTAGGAATACATACGTATTCCGTCAATACTCAAGATGTAGCATTTCAGTTATAAGTTAATTTTAAAATATATTCTCGACTGAGTATTTAGCAGTTAAACTTAATTCCATATCCTAATCCTAATAGCCCCTTCAGTCATAACTGACTATGGGAATGCGCCCCTGAGGTGACAGCCCTCAGCTGCTTATTTTCCTGGTGCTCCTTTCGACGTTTTCTCCTCACCTCTGCTTCTTGTGTGAGCCTCTCTTCACCCAATCTGAGGTGGCGCCGTAAATAGCATCGCCACTTAGTGCGATCGGCAGCTTCATCCTCCCATGTTGCTGGATCCATGTCCAGTGCCCTCATATCTCTCTTGCACACATCTTTGAACCTCAGCTGTGGTCGCCCAACTGTTCTCTTGCCATCTGCTAATTGTCCGTAGAAGATATCTTTTGGGATGCGACCATCTTCCATACGGCGAACATGGCCAAGCCAGCGAAGTCTGCGCTGTCTAAGAAGCGTATACATACTTTGAAGGCCAGCACGTGACAACACCTCGACATTTGTCACTTTATCTTTCCACGAGATGCCGAGGATGCGGCATAGACACCGCAAATGGAAGGTATTGAGCCTTCTTTCTTGCTTAGCATAGGTCGTCCAGGTCTCGCTGCCATATAGGAGTGTGCTGGTGACGCAGGCATTATATACCGCAGCTTTGGTCTTCATTGTGAGTTTAGAGTTTCCCCAAACACGCGATGTGAGGCGGGCAAAGGTAGCTGCAGCTTTGCCAATGCGGCTGTCGATTTCTGTATCCAGTGAGAGTTTGTCATTGATGGTAGACCCTAGGTATGTGAAGTGGTGCACCACTGCCAATTCATAGTTATCGATAGTGATAACTGGTGCAGCACCCACATCCTGACTCAGCACATTCGTTTTCTTTAGACTTATTGTGAGGCCAAAGTCCTTGCATGCTTTAGTGAAGCGATTCATCAAGCTCTGAAGCTCCTGTTGACTTTGAGTGACGACTGCAGCATCATCAGCGAACAACAAGTCTCTTATAGTGACCCTTCTGATTTTTGTTTTTGCCTTCAGCCTTGAAAGATTAAACAGACGGCCATCTGACCTAGTGTGAAGGCATATTCCTTCAGTTGCATCTCTGAATGCATGTTTCAAGAGTAAGGCAAAGAAGATCCCGAAGAGGGTCGGAGCCAGAACACAGCCTTGTTTAACGCCACTTCGTATATCAAAGGGCTGTGACGTGCTTCCAGCATATTGGACTGTTCCCTTCATGCCGTCATGGAATGACTTTATCATTTCCAGCATTTTAGAAGGGCAGCCTATTTTCAGGAGGATTTTAAAGAGTCCATCCCTACTAACCAGGTCGAATGCTTTTGTGAGGTCTATAAAGGCGATATATAATGGTCTTTTCTGCTCTCTTGATTTTTCCTGAAGCTGGCGGAGAGAGAAGATCATGTCTGTTGTTGATCTGCCAGCTCGGAATCCACACTGTGACTCTGGATATATGCGCTCAGCTAACTTGTGTAGTCGCATTAAGATGACTTTGGCAAAAACCTTACCAACAATACTAAGAAGAGAGATGCCTCTGTAGTTATTGCAATCACTTCTGTCTCCTTTATTTTTTATACAGTGTTACAATCTTGGCATCTCGCATGTCTTGAGGAATAATTGTCTCTTCCCAGCACTGGCACAGCATCCTATGCAGGGGATGTAATAGCGTGCTCTTACAGCATTTGATTAAATCAGGAGGAATCCCATCACTGCCTGGTGCTTTGCCAGAGGCCAAGCTATCAATGGCCTTGCTGAGTTCCTCTAATGTTGGTTCGGCATCCAGCTCCTCCATAGTTGGCAGACTGTTGACACCATCAAGGGCTGCAGGCGTAACGGTATTGTCTCTAGCGTAAAGCTCAGAGTAGTGCTCGACCCACCTCTCCATCTGCTTACCCTTATCGGTTAGCTTCTCTCCGCTGATGGTTTTTAGCGGTGCCGTCTTACTTTTATGGGGGCCAAGTGCTTTCTTTATACCGTCATACATTTAATTCCATATAGCTACCTGGTTTTAAGCTAGAAATTATAATTTATTCTGCTTTCCACTGAAACACGTCACTAGAAAATAATACAGACCATATTTTAATTCTCTCTGCACAAAAGAACTAGTGAAATATGGAATAAGCGATTTAACACTTTAAACACTTCACAAAATACTAGATATCTAATATATAATATTTACCTCCGCACAGAACTACAGATTAATACCACGAACTAGAATCATTCAATATAATAGTAGTCTAGAACTCGGCAAAATGTTGCCCAGAAACTAAAGACTTTTCAATATTAAAGATATTCTTCTAGCCTGGCGATCTGTCTACTGCAGATTTAGGAGTACGAATGAAAATCTAGTTTCAAACTCTGGTTAATATCTTAAACCAGACAAAAGATCCCACTATTTCCAAAAACCCGATCTCTCCCCTTTCCTAACACCTACGTACCTTAGACGCTGGACATAACATGCCAAACGCGTTTTAGACACCTCACTGCTAACGAAGCTGACCGAGAGTGCCGTGACAGAGGAAATTAGCAGACAAATGTCTCATTCTGCGCCGTGCAGATGTCGGTTATCACACCTCACGCCGGAGAAACGTTCGTGTCAGGTGAAAAATGCTAGACCCAAAAGTCTGCTCCTATGTCTGAGTATGAAACATAATCACACATCTCGTCTGACTGACATCTACGTAATAGAATGCGTATCAGTATGAGAAAGAAAAACGGTAAAGTGAGAATGGGAAAGAAAATATTTTTCGCAAACGAACGAATGCGAAAAATACAGGAAAAGGATAAAAGAGCGATAATAAAGTAAAGGACACGGGTAGAAAAAAATAGAGAATATAGAAAATTTATTGATCACAATCTCTATGCGACAATAACGTACAATGAATATGAAGAACGCATTTATATTATTTTACATTGAAAGATAAGTCAACCATCACGTTTGTCTTAGACATGACCTTAATGTTCTCAGCATAACCGTTAAAAGTATAGGCTAGAATGTTCCTTCTTATTCCACGAATATTATCGTATTAAAATGTTCCTACAGTGTCAATACCTCTGTACTATTCTTAAGCCACTTAATAAGGCTAATGTTCACTGTTCATTTTCAGAGTTCCATCTTAAAATATTACTCCATATTTTGGCATCTCACGCCATCTTATATTAGCCATATATTTGTCTTTAATAAAAAATACACAAGTAGTCGCAATACTGGTATCTCCCGAATACCGAAATTAACTCTGCGTTTTAATATTAACGCTTAATCATTTTTACGGACTCGCAGGTCGTTGTCTGCTTATTCATTTTCAAGTGCCCAACGACACATTCATTTATCAACACTGTGAAGTGGCTATACCATACTTAGAAGGCTTAACATAATCTATCGGCCAATTTATCCAAAGTGTCACTCGACACATATATTATGAAAACTACGAAGTGGTTATACCCCACTTAGAAGGCTTAACATTATCTATCGGCTTAAAGCTTAAACACTTACCGATATATACATAGGTAAGTGGTCATGCCACACATTCGAACAAATGTCCATAAGGCTCGAAAGCCACACGCAGGCTGTTTTGTTACTAAGCCTGACGCGTCATCAAGTTCTTTACGCGTAACGTTTAAGTATAGCTAGTTGAGGTGCTGAATGGTGCAATCATCTCAATCAATTAAAAACCAAGATGATATCAAACCATGCAGCAGTCCTCAACAATAGACATACAGATATGTTTATATTAGTGTGTATTTTAGAGATACATATGTGCTTATGTTAGTGTCGTAGATTTTTGATAGGGGAATTAAGACTTGGGTTGGTCCCTTCTGAATAGATTAGAATAAGTGATATTCACCGTAAGAAGTAGTAATAGCAATAGATTTCCACGAGTGAGATGGTAGAAATTTATAGAGGCTGTCCCGGAAATCGAGAATCTCTCTTTCTTTCCGCCTATCTTCTACAACAGATCCAGAGGAGTCAGACAGTCTATAAAAAATATATATATATTAATATATCTTACCACTCACGTGCACACACATACAAGACGACAGTTAGATGTACAGACGTGGGGAAAACTATAACAAATGATTAAATAGATATTTGGAACGAGCTGAACAATGCGCTGATTAATTTCAAGAGAAATTTTAATTATCATCTAAAATTTCATCACAACACATATAAATTACATCAGAGCATATACAAATAGTCATAAAGTCAATAAAAATACTACCAAAATGATAGAATCACAGTATGATCTTATCCATCAAGGTATGCCCACAGTCCTGTTGGAAGAAAGTGATAGCCCCAAAGAATCAAGGATACATATGATTAGGTCTAATATTTCCCCCTTTTAAGGTATGGACAGACTTGCTATCTTTGCTCTATTTTGAGGGAAATATGATTAGCAATACTTGCATGCAGAAAGTTAAGACAGCAAAATGGGTGCCAAATACAACAATAAAGAAATCACTCCGACCTGCATTCACTCTATTCATTCAGTCGTGATCATGTGTATTTGTTCATACTCACAGCTTTGATAGCCAGTTCTGGAAACACAATTTTTAGGACATTCACACACAGAATCGTCAATGGCAGTCTTTGACCAAGAAATCCCCAGTTCCAAAAAGACGGGATGAATTCTCAGCTTCCGGGAACGATTCCTTGGGTGTTCTTATTTTTCGGATGTCTGTTTAGGTCACATTAAAATTGTCCAGGCACGAACATTAACAACGAGCACAGTGTCAATAGCTTAGGTTTCTAGAATTGAGGAATGTCAGATCGGTGTCTACTTTCAGGAAAGGACTATATTTGGTCACCACACCACTAGTCAAAACTCCGTCAGAATGTTACTGATGTTAATATGTTACTTGCCACAACGGCTAAAAATGTACAGAGTTTGTGCAGAAATCTGATCTGGCTCAAAGACCCAGTATAAACATTTAGTCTTTAATAAAACCCGTTAGTGAGAGTTGTACTCTGTCTATTTATGGAGACACACGCACTGTCAGACAGGTGTTAACTTGTAAACCCACGTGGTTAAAAGATAAAAAATGTTTATGTTTCTCACAGGTATGTCTCTGTACTAAACGCTGGAAACGTTGGGTTACCCAGTATTCACTGAATAAAGAAAAACACATGAAATATTTTACATATTATGTACTCAATATAACTTACATTTTAAACTGCAAACGTAGCGCTTGACTTATCGTTTAAATTCCCGTGAAGTAGTTATATACAAAAAATCAATCATCATGAATTAGGAATACATACGTATTCCGTCAACACTCATGAGGCATCTAGCATTTATAAGTTAGTTTTAAAATATATTCTCTCGTCTGATTATTTAGCAGTTAAAGTTAATTCCTTATGGCTACCTGGCTTTAAGCTAGAAATTATACTTTATTCTGTTTTCCACTGTAACTCATCAGCTAGAGAATCTAACCAACTTATAAATTATTCACTCTGCACACAAAAACTCGGGAAATAAAATAAGCGATTTAACACTTAATCACTCAAAAAAATAGTAGATATTATATATAATATATTACCTCCAAACAGAATTACAGGCGATCGCACAAACTTAGAATTATATGCTTATATTGACTGGTAGTCTAGAAGTTCGGCAAAATTTGTCCAAGAACAAACTAAGACTTCGCTATACAGCTTATTCTCTTAGCACGAAACGTCCTGTCTACTGCGAATTCAGGAGCAAGAATGAAAATCTAGTTTCAAACTCTGGTTAATATCTATCAAACAGACAAAGAGGTGAACGTTTATTTCGCAAAACGAAATAATCTCCCCTTTCCGTCTTTAACCCTTACGTAACTTAGACGCACGCCGTAACTGCCACCAGTGCGTCTTCACACCTACGTTAACAAACTGACCGAGAAGCGTGAGTGTCATGGAAAAACCCAGACTATATGTCTCATTCCCGAGCGTTGCGTGAGTGTCATATCACACTTCACTCCGAGAGAAACGTTAGTGTCAGGTGAAAATGCTAGACGGTATGACACCTAACCGGGAACTAGCCTGACGAAACGCCCGTGACATGAGAAAAATACAGACGCATGTCTGCTATCTCTGTCTGCCCAGACGAATATTCACACGTTCTATCGTCCACTGACATCTAATGCAATAGAATGCATTTTAACGCTCTCCCGTCTAGTGTAGAGACTGATACGTTATGTCATAAATGCGTTTACCAGTATGAGAAAGAAAATGGTAAAGTTGAGAATGGGGAAGAAAATATTTTTCGCAAACGAATGGATGCGAAAAATACAGGAAAAAGGTAAAGAGTGATAACAAATAGAGGATACGGGTGAAAGAAAAAGAAGAGGATATAGGCAATTTAATGATCGTAAAACCTCTGTGACAGTTAGTGTGTGTATTATAGACACACAGATGTGGTTATATACGAGTATGTGTGTAAGATCTGGCAAAGCGGAATTTGGCCCAAGGAATGGAAAAGATCAATTTACATACCCTTGCCAAAAAAAGGGCAACCTGAAACTGTGCACAAACTACAGAACTATAGCTCTTATAAGCCATGCCAGCAAAATACTATTACAAATCATAATGAAAAGGATGCAACAAAAGCTAGAAACAGAAATAAACGAAGTACAGGCGGATTTTACACCAAAGCTTTCGACTGTGTACAACATCAGCAGTTATGGACTATTATGGAAAATATGGGATTTCCAAACCACCTCATACAAACTCATCGCACTGCTGTACCAAGAACAACAGGCAGCCGTAAGAATAGAGGGGGAAACATCAGAATGGCTTGAAGTACAGAAAGGAGTAAGACAAGGCTGTAACCTTTTCCCTTACTTGTTTAACATGTATGCCGAGAATATCATGACAAACGTAAAAGATGACCAAGAACACACAGAGTTTGACTCATTTAACATCGGCGGGTAGTAGATCCCGGAAATCAGATATGCTGACGACACAGTCCTCCTATCGACCAACCCAGAAGGACTTGAACAATTAATTCTGTCCACCAAAAAACACAGCGAGGCCCAGAATCTATACCTAAACGCCAAGAAGACCAAAGTATTGACAACAGACAAAGTAAAGACCAAACCAGAAATTGAAATTGATAACGAAGAACTGGAAAGTGTTAATGAATTCGAATACTTAGGATTAATCATCAACAGCTCTGGCGACTGTGCAGTAGAAATTAAAAGAAGACTTGCAATTGCTTCACATAAACTAATACAGATGAAAAACCTATGGCAAGGCACAAGCAAAGAAACAAAGTTACAACTGATCAGAGCATGTATATTCCCAGTAGCAACATACGGCTGCGAGACTTGGACACTCAATAAAACAGTTGCAAAAAAGATTACATCATTCAAAATGAAATGCTACAGAAGGATGTTGAGAATACCCTGGACAGAAAAAAGACCAACAGAGAAGTACTGCACTCCCTAAACGTACAGGAACATTGGCTCCTAAATACCATCGCAATAAGGAAGCTGAAATTTTTCGGTCATATAAAAAGACATAATAGTCTGGAAAAAATAGTGATGGAAGGCATGGTCCCTGGAAAAAGGGGAAGGGGTCGACCTAGACGACGGTGGACCCAGGACATCACAGAGAGTCTGAACTTGTCTTTGGCTGATGCAGGTCGACTTGCCCAGAATCGTGATGCGTTCAGAGCAGCTGTAATGGAGACAACGTTCTGGAAAGAATACGTCACATGATGATGATTATAGACCTACAGGTGTGGTTTTGTATGTGTATTATAGACATACAGATGCGGTTATGTAAATATTTGTATTATAGACATACAGATCTGGTTATGTATATATGTGTATTATAGACATACAGATGTGGTTATGTAGGTGTGTGTATTATAGGCATACGGATATGGTTATGTATGTGTTTGTATTATAGACATACAAATGTGGTTATGTATGTGTGTAGTATTACAGACATACGGATATGGTTATGTATGTGTGTGTATTATAGACATATAGGCGTTGTTATGTATGTGTGTGTATTATAGACATTCAGATGTAGTTATTGTCACAGAGGTTATTGATCATAAATTGCCTACTTCCTCTTCTTTCTTCTTTCACCCGTATCCTTTAATTTTGTTATCCTTTTTACTTTCTTTCCTGTATTTTTCGCATCCATTCGTTTGCGAAAAAATATTTTCTCCCCCATTCTTAACGTTACCTGGTTCTTTTCTCAAAAAAAAAAAAAAAAAAAACTGAGAATTGCACTGTTGATGGGATTACGTAGATGTCAGTCTCTGCGGGTCGAATATAGCTGTGAATATACGGGTCTCGCCAGACAGAACGTCTGCAGTTTCCCCGGTCAGAGCGTTGCCCGACCAGATTTCTGGGCCTGGGGTGTGAGAATTCGCTCCGTCGGACATGGCAGGCAGACGGATTGTCTACCGTTTGCAGCAACTGCGTGAGTTTTCGTCGGGATAGTCCGGCGAAGTGTGAAATTGCGCTCCGCACTGCAGACGGGGTGTCTGAGAGTTGCAACTGACACGCGCCCTCTCGGTCAGAACGTGGCAGTTTATGACAGTTACGTAAGTGTTGGGAGTAGGGGAGATAATTTCGCTTGGCGAAATAAGTTGGGGCCCTTTGTCTAATTTTAAAATATTGGCCCGAGTTTGAAACTAACTTCACTCATTCTCCATTTCACAGTAGACGTGGTCACTTCGTTCTAGAACACTTAAACGTATAAGTGATGTCTCAGTTTCGTTGTGATACGTAGTTCTGTTTGAGTGAATACTGGGGTGTCCCAGAACTTGCCGGCGTTTAGTAGTAAAGAGACATACTTGTGAGAAGAAAAGACATTTCCTATCTTTAACCACGTGGGTTGTTTCAAGTAACACTGGTCTGACAGTGCAGGTGCCATCAGAGATAGACAGTAATACCAATCCCACTAACGGTTTTCTAAAGACAAAATGTTTATACTGGGCCTTTGAGCCAGACTTTATTTCTTCACAATAAACTCAAATATACATGCTGCCTGGCGGCGAGAATCATTACAAGAAATAACATTAATATTTCCGACAAGTATTGAGAGAGTGTATAGGGAACCAAGACTACCTGTTAAAAGAAGTTGTCCACTGGTCAGCTTTTCCCAAATGAAGGAAACCCTCGTGTTTTGACTCTGTGTGCCCGTTCAAACTTGCTTACCCTAACTGATCTAAGTGACATGAACAGTAATCTAAAAACATAACTGGTGAAGTGAATGCTCCCCGAAAAACAGTGGAAGAAACCTGTAATTGTAGAGCTGGGATTCGCTTTATCCAAAGAATACAGATTCACTGTAGAGAAGTGTCCTAAGGTTGCGCCAGACGGTGAACAACATCAAGTTTTTTTAGGTAAGCACGTGTGCCAGGGTACCCTGATGAAAGAACCGAGTGAAAGTGACGGAAGTATGTTCGTTGTTTAATGCACTCACTTGTTGTATTTTTTTCTAGGCAAGATTTGCTGCTTAAGTAAATTGTTCATTTAGAATAGATACTGCTGTCAAAGTCAGTCTATACCTTCCAAGGGGGACAAAAGTAGACCCTAACCATATGTATTTGTGACTCTTTGGGCCATCATCTGTCTCATAACGGGGCTGTGGGCTAAACCTAGAGTTAATATCATAACGGGGCTGTTGCACCCCCGTAACTTTTCGTGACCGTCATGGCCATCATGGCCGTAACTTATGTGAAACGTCATGGGGCTTCACTGATAAAATATTGGTTTGGTGGATACGGTAAGGTGTCTATTGATTATCTGCTAACGTTACTGTTGTGTTGTGGATTTGGTAATGTCTACATTTGATACATACATATACGCCGCACAGGCAAACACTGTAGAAGTCTACTGGTAAGCGATGAACAGGTTCTCGATACAGATAGGCCACGCCCACTCAGGGGCTATTTCTAAATACGTGTTAAGTTCCCTGTCACCTCTGTAATATTAAGTGCGTGTGTTGGTTTAGTCGTTTACACCACAGGTACATACACAAGAGTCATGGATGGTTGTAAACGACTGGTGACATTTAATACTGGTTTATTCACGTCACAACACATTGATATGAAATACACATAGAATACCGTTCACAGCAAAACACGAGATATAAATTAACACCATGAATTCTGCACACTCGGCAGTTACAATGATATCATAATACATGGCCTAGAGTACTCATATTAAACTCAGCACTATAAAGAATCCTGCACTCAGCAGCTATCATGATTCATGGCCTAAAGTACTCTTATTAAACTCAGCACTATAAAGAATCCTGCACTCAGCAGCTATCATGATTCAAGGCCTAAAGTACTCTTATTAAACGCAGCACTATAAAGAATCCTGCACTCAGCAGCTATCATGATTCAAGGCCTAAAGTACTCTTATTAAACTCAGCACTATAAAGAATCCTGCACTCAGCAGCTGTCATGATTCATGGCCTAAAGTACTCTTATTAAACTCAGCACTATAAAGAATCCTGCACTCAGCAGCTATCATGATTCAAGGCCTAAAGTACTCTTATTAAACTCAGCACTATAAAGAATCCTGCACTCAGCAGCTATCATGATTCGTGGCCTAAAGTACTCTTATTAATCAATACTCCTCACACAGAAAATAATGGCCTTTAAAGACTGCACACTGCAGTTATAAACATTTCCACAATAATTCAAACTGCAGTTTTATACTACGCTGTACCCACAGCGAAAAATCCGTCGACATTTTAAATTCAGCACTGTACAGGCATTTCACACTTCCCAAAAACACTGTCTTGACCTACCCGGTCAAAACGCCCGGAACACTCTCCCCAGATAACACACTCGTGGGGGCCGCGCTGGTGTAATAACTACAACGTTGTACTGGCGACCAGGTGTTCATTGTTCAAACCCGGCCGTCGGCGTTTGAAGAAATGTTTACGACCGGAAATTTGACTGAATAATCTGAACGGCTCCTGCACATAAATCCCGTGTGGATGGGAAGGAGCGAAGCTCCTGACCGGGTTGGAAGGAAAGTCCACTGACCCCCCAGCCTCGCAATGACATGTCATTGGGCCGAAAGAGCTGGAAAACGCTGGTTATAGAAAAAAAAAACACACTCGTACCGCTCAAAAGCAGTCACGAGACTTCCCCACGGTCAACACAACTCAGTCAATCAATCATCTGCGGGCTAGCCGCGAGCTATTCTCACTCCGCTCAAAACATTACAGAATAAATATATCTCACACTTGAGATGATCAGCGTTTTTCCACGCTATCTGTAATCTATATCTCGAAACTACCACGAGATATTTTCAAAACAATTCAATAGCTACAAGCAAACAAGTGCTCCAACTCAGAATCTATCTTGGCTACTAATATACTCAGATTTACGTCCCTTACACCAGTTCTGTTCTTATCAGGGGCTATCATCCTTGTAGCATTCTCTTGATATGTTATGACTATTTGTATATGTTTTGATGTAAATTCTATGTGTTGTGAAGAAATTTTAAATGATAATTAAAATTTCCCTTGGAATTAATCAGCGTGTTGGTCAGCTCGTTCTAGAATATTTATATAAGTAGTGTTATAGGTTTTCCCACGTCTGTGTGTTTAACTGTCGTCACGTGTATGTGCGTGCCCGTGAGTAGATAGAAATATAGGTAAAATATATATATCTGTGTTTAGACTGTCTGACGTCTTAAAATCTGTCGTAGAGGATAGGTGAAAGAGAGAAGATTTCCTCGATTTTTTTCAGAGACAGCCTCTATATCACAGTCTATCATCTCTCACTTGTGGTCTATATCACAGTCTATCATCTCACACTTGTGGTCTATATCACAGTCTATCATCTCTCACTTGTGGTCTATATTGTGGTCTATATCACAGTCTATCATCTCACACTTGTGGTCTATATCACAGTCTATCATCTCACACTTGTGGTCTATATCACAGTCTATCATCTCACACTTGTGGTCTATATCACAGTCTATCATCTCTCACTTGTGGTCTATATCACAGTCTATCATCTCACACTTGTGGTCTATATCACAGTCTATCATCTCTCACTTGTGGTCTATATCACAGTCTATCATCTCACACTTGTGGTCTATATCACAGTCTATCATCTCTCACTTGTGGTCTATATCACAGTCTATCATCTCTCTTGCATCTCTCTTGTGGTCTATATCACAGTCTATCATCTCTCACTTGTGGTCTATATCACAGTCTATCATCTCTCACTTGTGGTCTATATCACAGTCTATCATCTCTCACTTGTGGTCTATATCACAGTCTATCATCTCTCACTTGTGGTCTATATCACAGTCGATCATCTCACTTGTGGAAATTCTATTTTCTTTTTACTAACTCTCACTGTGTCTATCACCTATTCAAACCCATTCAGAAGGGACCAACCCAAGTCTTAATTCTCCTATCCAAAATCTACGACAGTTATGTATATGTGTGTGTTATAGACATACAGATGTAGTATGTATATGTGTATTATAGACATACATGTATGGTTATGTATGTGTGTGTGTATTATAGATATACAGATATAATTATGTGTATGTGTATTATAGCCATACATAAATGGTTATGTGTGTGTGTGTATTATAGACATACAGATACGGTTATGAATGTGTGTGTATTATAGACATGCAGATGTGCTTATGTATGTGTGTGTATTATAGGCATACAGATGTGGTTATGTATGCGTATTATAGACATACGGATGTAGTTGTGTATGTATGTGTATTATAGACATACAGATGTTGTTATGTATGTGTATTATAGAAACTTTCAACTTTCTGTAGTTTTTCCCCGTTCATATGATTTCGTTATGTATGTGTTTTATTTATTTGGAGACATAACATACACAAATTATTTATTGCTTCTTGGGATTGTATGGTTATGGTTATGTATGTGTGTATTATAGACATACAGATAATGGTTATGTGTGTGTATTATAGACATACATATATGGTTTGATTATATGTTGTGTGTATATATGAGACATCAAAGGCTTTTTGAAAATCGCGATGATAATAAGTGTGCCTTAACTGTTCTGTATTATAGACATACAGATATGGATGTATGTGTATTATAGACATACAAATATGGTTATATATGTATGTGTATTATAGACATACAGATGTGGTTATGTATGTGTATTTGAGAGACAGATGTGGTAGTGTATATATATATATATATTAGAGACAGATGTGGTTACGTTTATGCGTTAGAGAGCGACTTTTATGATAATGTATATGCATTACACACAGTCGGGAGCCGCGGTAGCATAGTGGTTAGTGCACTGGCTTCCTAGCGCAGTGGTCTATGGTTCGATCCCCAGATGAGGCGGAAAATTTTTAGGCCACAAACGGCTCCTGGGTCGACCCAGCCCCAAATGGGTACCAGAGCTACTCTGGGAAGGTTAAGGCGGCCGGCGTGATGCCGACCACATCACCCCTCGTGTGCCGACGGTCAAGATAATATGGGCCTAACACCATATTCCCAATATGCCTCAATGGGCGTGTAACGGGTTCCTTTACCTTTTATTACACACAGTCAGATCTGGTTGTGTATATGTGTTAGAAATAGATATCATCTGCTATTTATGAACTAAGGCAGACAATGACAATGATACACACACACATACACAAATAAATAAATAAATCAAGATACGAAGAAATATTGATCAGTTTATTTCGTTTTTTTTCAACATCAACAAAGTCGCTAATACGACCAGAAACATGGTTATACTTGAGACACCAAAATATTGTTTCCAAATGTTCATAATTTAATTGCTTAAAAAATAAGTGATTTACCGTAGCTATTATAAGAATCCCCCACGTTTAAGGTGATCACACAATTATTGAACATATTTTGTACCTAATAATTATATATAATCGGTTATGATCCAAATTATATGAGTTTTGTTTCAGTATACAATGCTAGTCACATTTTTTGTATGCCTGTGTGTAGCCAAGATCAGGCTTGACAAATAAACATACTTATGAGTTGAAATTCTTTCTGGCATTTCTGCAGTTTTATTGTTTTTGTTTTTAGATGTGTTCTATAGGTCAAACATCATAAAATACCACATACATCATAAAGGATTCAACAAACAGCCAAACAAACTAGTTCATTGACATTTTGAACTTAGTTGAACGATCATCCTGAACTTCGACATCAACATTTTTTCCTGTTCCCCTTTTCAATGTACAGCCAGGACAGCTCATGTTGAGATGAGAATACGTTTTATGAGAGCAATGGCGTATGATCACCAAGACTAACAACATAAGTGAAATAAAACAGCCTTGATGGTATTTGTACGGATACAGTAATAATTATCCGGAATGAGACAATAGCGTATGTGGGTTATAACACATAATGACTTACTTTCAAATTTAGACAACAGAAAAAAGGTAATATTTCAGAGTTAAGTTTTTATAACTTGGCACATCAGCAGTTTGAACAAGTTAACATAAAAACAACAAGTTAATCCGTGTTATTCTATCCTAAACGTTGAAGGAATCCCAACAGCTGAAACAAAAAATGTACAAAAGTGTTCTAGTGTAAACCAAACTATAACCTCTTCTGTGTGCAGATGTCGTCATCATTACAAAGAAGGGACTTAATCTACTGCTAAGTTTAAGTGACGTTCAATGATCGAAGCAAGTAATTCTTGTCTGCTCGGAAGCTATTATATTTTCTCACTTGAATGTAATAAAATAGGATGAGATATAAATGAGCTTTTGATTTTGAATGTTAAATTTCCTGCATTTTTTTTTTTTCAATTTTAATTCAAAGGATTCATTAACCTTTTTTTTAAAAATCGTCAAATAAATCTATACAAAGAAAAAAATCTTGAAGATATAAATATGTTAAGCTGTTTCTTGGCGGTAATTTCTGACAGGGGGGACAAAATCATAAAGTTAAAAAGTGAAGTGCGAAATACTGGTCCAATTTGTGGCTTCTTCAACTTGTGGAAAATAAAAACACAACCAAACGTAAGTGGCAAGTGACTGAGAATCAGTGGGATCTGCTGTGAACATCATAGCGGTGAACATATGTATATATATATACACACACATAAACTTTAATCACCATAAGCATATGTGGAATAATTATGTTTTAATATATTGCTTAGTAAACAACAGTTGTTCTATCGTTTTTTTTTTTTCTTGGAATAAAAAATATATGTATATTTGTTGAGGTTTACAGTATTATCCTGAGTTTAACAGACGAAATGAGTGAGTTTCAAGCCAGTAACTGGACCAGCTCATTCAACAATTCTGGTTTGTCCTTCATTTATCACTCTTCTACTTCATGTGAAGCACAGACAACAACTTGACACCAAGAGTTCCTATCCTGCAGCAGCCGTCAACGTCTTTCCACATCTTCTTCAATCTTTTTTTGTCTGACTTAAATTTCCTTGACAGTTTGTGTTCCGGTTGCCTCTGTTTCTCTAACCCTGGAGATTCCAGATGCGACCAGTTGGTGTCCTTAGAGTGGCTCCTATCCAACGCCAATACTTGACTTCACAATGACACAAAATGACATCAAGTGAAGCAAGTATGACAACACTTGTTGTCTCTCATGCTCCTATGACATTTCTCAATCCATATTCACTTCGGAAGTTCAGGGTTTTCGATATACTATGTGGCCTTGAGTCAAATCTGATGATGTTAATAATTTGAACAATACATTTTACTGGCACTTAAGGTCTCTAGTCATGTTCATATAACTTTAGGTACATTTCTTTCAAGAAAAACATTTTAGTGTGGTACACAACTTTTATGACAGTGATTTAAAACATGAGCAACCTACTACTTGATTAGATCTGAGTACATTCGAAATGCAAAATGTGTACCGTTTTATTTTGAACATTAAAAACATGATATGTATACTTTCGTGCCCCTGAAGTGGCGCCTTTCACATTTATTGATGTTTAGTGGGAAAGGCTTATTGTATCGAGGCTTTAGGGGGCGAATAGCAGTAAGTAAAACCTAATAATACAACGACTCATTATTTGATTATGAGATTTACTGGTTAAAAATATCCAATCAAAATGTCAGTAACGACACTGTATAAATGACAATACATTCTTGTTCTTTAATATTAATAATATATAGTTTTGAAATTACTATGAGTATTAAATAACCACCATATCTAGCCTTCAGTTACCCACGAATAAACAAACAAACAAACTGTACATTTTGATATCAGTAATTAGCTCGTCACATATCACAATAGCTTAAAGCTTTTCATCCATTAAAATAAACCACAGCCATTGACTGAATAGTTTATTGATCTTCACACCAAACGGCAATGTTGACGATAGACATAAAACGTGCATTCAAATAAAACAAAAGATGGTTACACCAGAGCCTGCTGGTATTTTTGTTCGGCAAACGAAAATAATGACCTACTATTACTATTTACATTTCTTGTGCACATCACTTCAAACATGTCATAGCTATCACAATACATTTCGTTTATCCAGTCATTCGCTTCACATTCATTTAAAATGTTCAGAACAGCAGGATTATCCTAAATTTAACTAGGATAATTACAGGTGAACGTGTTGTTCTGTATCTGAATTCTGTTTAAACGCCCACGATCAGACAACAAGCAACATTTGAAATGAAACCTCACACACAAACCTATACATACTCGTCCACATGTGTAAAAATTGAATACAGTGTAAAAACCGTGTTCAACATGTGCCAGGTTTTTGTACCTGTGGGAGCCAGCCCCATTGTACAAATATAAATAAAATATAATCTACACGTATACGTAATAAATATGAAAGAATATGAGGGGCACTGTCACGAGGAATGATCACATCTTTGCTGGATATAGGATTATAATATTTATTGGCAACAAAAATCGCAGAAATTGAAGAATAACTTAGAATGTTTTTTTTTAAATCTATAATAATAACATCTAGTTAGACCACCGAAAAAAAATAAATTATTTTTTAGTCATGATAATCCTTCTTTCGTTGTACTGGCAATAACAGATGTGTCATCATGAAAAGTCTCGTTCCCGGCCACCATCTTAAGTTCAACCAGCAAACAGTTTGTAAGCGAAGAACTGCTGAATGGTGAAGTTCTTGGGGTACTCGTGGCATTGTTTTTGCATGTTGCAGCATCTCGTCCTTGACCGCCATTTTACTGTCACCAGTACAGTTCCTGTCAATGGAAGTACATCAGAACGTCATTGCTCATGTTTCCCGTGAAACATCGCTAAATGTAGCGACATTCTCGCGAAACATTACCGCTAAATGTATTCAGATACTCGTGAAACATTACCGCTAAATGTAACGAGACACTCGTGAAACATTACCGCTAAATGTAGCGAGATTCTTGTGAAACATTACCGCTAAATGTAGCGAGATTCTTGTGAAACATTATCGCTAAATGTAGCGAGATACTCGTGAAACATTACCGCTAAATGTAGCGAGATACTCGTGAAACATTACCGCTAAATGTAACGAGATACTCGTGAAACATTACCGCTAAATGTAGCGAGATTCTTGTGAAACATTACCGCTAAATGTAGCGAGATTCTTGTGAAACATTATCGCTAGATGTAGCGATATTCATAAAATAATAAATTATAAATATTGTCTACATGATGAAGGCTACGCATGCGAGTAATGAAATGGATTTGTCGTTCTGTTTCCTTGTGCAGACCCGCCTGACCCATTCGATGTGCCATGTGAGGACGGTCTACTAAAGTTTGCCGAGTTTGGACCTGGTGACGGTCTATACAGCGCAAAAGGTGTGTCGCATACTGCAGGTCTGTCTATCACCTGCAAATACACAAGGTCAAAAATGCGTTTTAATTCTCAGAAATGAATCGAACACAACACATGAGTCATCGATCTAAAATAGTGGTCTGTAACAGTTGTCTAAAACAGTGCAAAATTTGGATTAAACATCTCAGAATATTAACACAGCTGAATTTGAAACTGTCGACTATAAATACACAAATGAGTCAAGTATAAAAATGTTTTTCTGACTGTGAGAAGTCTATGGATAATGTACAAAGTTGGTCATGATAAGTGTATTGCTAGAAGATAAGCATATTTGTATCATTGTGATTCGGTTTTATTTCCTGTGTGCAATGCCGACAGTCGTTGTCGAACCTGTCTCTTAGTTTCCTACGGTGACTGGGTGAATTGGTAAGTCAGTTGAATATTAGCTATGGCCAGGTCAGGGCTTGTTATTGTAGAACAATAAACTAGCCTTACGAAACATGCCTTACAGACCACAAAGAAGGGTTGTGCACAAGACTAGCGACATTGTCCTTGAACACAAGCTGCTTTAGAAACCATCATTTCAGCACAGTAAGTGCTTGGCACTGGTTTCCTGTGAAGAAGTCAACACCTGTAGATGCTCTATACTTCTAAAAGGTTGGCAACATAACAAGAAGAAAGCTACATTTATTGTTATGTACTTACACAAATCTTGCTTGAAGCGTTCGAGAATTTTCCAGAACTTTCTTGGTCGGTGTAATGTGAGAAATTAATATCACTGAAGAAATAGACGAAACATTATTATTGTTATCAAATGTGAGTCAAATATTGCTGTGTTATTATGTTTTACAGCTTTGAAAGCAAATGTCTTTATTAATTATCCTGATAACAATCACCTAACAAAATGTGTAGACTGGAAACATTGGAATGAAAGCAGCTTCTAAAAATAAAACACAAATGTTGACAGAAGCCAGTGTTGCAGTATTTAAGCTTAGTTTTGATTTCATCTAGCCCACAGGAGAAATGATAGTCAAACTTATTATTTCAATTTCTAGTATTTCAACGTTGTAGTATTTCAATTTTTAGTATTTCAACTCACTTTTGGCCTCGTCTGCCACACAGCAGGAAATAACACAAGGTACTAATGAGAGCAGCAGCGACCAGAGCACAACCAAGAACAACTCCAGCAATCTTTCCACCATCTAACTCCTTTGACTCACTCGTCTCCAGTTCACAGTTCTCACCTGCCCACGGTCTCGTGCACCTGGTGAAATAACAAATGCAGGAAATTACTGACAAGTTATGAATGAACCGCGCAAAGTAAGTTAACAAAGACTTGCTTTATGTTCTTATTGGGAGAGCCAAAATGAATTTATTATCATTTTAAAATGTCAACTTCAAAACGTCTTTAATTGTTGACAGATTCATTAAACAGATTGTAGAGTGAACACACAGTCGTGTTTCAGTCATAATCAAACAGAGGGAAGGACCAATTACAGGTAGACTTGTTCATGCATTAAAAACTTGGCAGAACCATCACGGCAGATAAATACTTACTGACAAACAGCAGCGCCAGTAGAATCTAGCTGACACGTTCCGTCATGTTGGCAGTCGGGCCGGGCATTACAGTTGTGAACACATTTGACCTGTGTTGCACTCAAAGCTTCACAGTGACCATAGCCTGTCGTGCACGGATTTACACTGCAAGGATCCCTGGCTTGTGCCTCAACTGTAGAAACAAAATCCAGCGTTAAGGCAAAACACATTAAACAAATAGATTATTGTTACTGCGCGATATATGTATATCCTTACACTGAAAACAATACACATTACAAACACACAAAAAACAAAACAAAATAAAATTACAAATGTAAATAGTAGCATAAATTAAAAGCACAAATAATACTGTAAACAACAAATATAAAAATCACTATCATACATACGCCCTCAAGAATTAATTTGCATTTATTTCCCTTTGCGCTCCCCACTACATCTGGTCCCATTACAAGAAACCTGCACCATTTATGCCCCCTTGCAGTATTTATTTCAGTATCACTTTGTTTATGTACCAATTGTTTCAGATCATGAGATTTCCACCCTCATTCTAACGGCATAGACAACAAAAACAAAAGTCCAGGCTTGTGACCAGGCTAAGCGGTGATTGACAGCCAGGTACACACCTTGATTGCCGGCATCAACAGAATCCAAGTCCTCAATGGGTGCCTGCCCGTCAATTTTGACAGTATTTCTATAACTGTCACTGACGTTCTGTAGGGCAGACTTCACAATGTCTCCAATCTGCTCCGGCGATTTGCCCGCGAACGCTGGTGCTCCGGAATTAAATACGAGATCCCAGGGCATAACAATCGTGCCATTTCTGAAATGAAATCAAACATCAGAGATATATACAACGCTAAATAATCGAACATTCAAACCAAATTCCTGCTTTAAAGTGATTTCTTTTGAACATTATCTTACTCGTCTCTTAAGACTTGCTTTGTGGAGAGGGAGAGAGAAACAAAGATAGTCTAATGAGGACGAGGAGTTATACATCTTGGAATTAGGACAAAGAGTTATAGACCCTGGAAACAGGACAATAGAAATAACTGACTCGTTGATAGAAAACACCCAAATATTTTTGTAAAGGGGAAAGAATAATATTTATATAGAATAGAAGACGTGAAATAAAATCACACAAGTGGTTTTACAGGTATACGTTTACTTGGGGAGAGGGAACTCCATAGCGCAGGAGACGGAAAAACGTGTCAAGACCGTGTTTTTTCTGATTCTATTCTAATTGCTAGAAAACATTGGGCTACTTACAGAATACGTTTTATTGTCTATGAAATATTTGAAAAATAAAAACCTGATTTTTTTTTTATTGGATGGACACAAGAAGCAACGAATCACATGACAGGTTATAATGTGATGATAGTAATTATACGTACACAATATGGATGAGGTTCGGATCCACTTTGATTTCTTTGAAGCCAGGGAAATTATTCATGAGTTTTGTAAGCTGTTGAAATAAAATCAATATTAGTTTTATCAAATGCCACCAGTAGATGGAAGAAGAAAGTACTGAACAATTTATGGTGTCGGGATGACAGATGTATACATAACAAACTAGATATTGGATTGTTGATGCTTTTTACAATAATTGTCCTTGGACAAAATGGCCACCGCCATTGAGACTGATGATCTGCATGGCGCTGGGAAACACATCGTTTGAAACAAACTGCTACGGATCAGACACCATGCAAAGGTGGGGGGTGGGAAGGGTGTAAAACTACTGCACTAGTGGTCCGATGATCCTTTAGGAACAATACATAAAAATGAGAATAGGTGTGAGTGTGTGTATGTCTCAATGAATATGTGTGTATGTGAGGTTTTATGTGAGGAATGAATGCATTCACTAGACACAACCTAGCTGACTTAGTGACATGTTGTTATTTGATTGACAGCTAGGACAATCCAAGACTCACCATGTCTTCTAACTGCTTAGCCAATTTTTCTCGTACTTCTGGTGTCAAATCTTTTTCTGTCATCGTCGTAGGGAAGACACTTTTTGACGAAAAGCTGAAGTCCGGCGATACAGGTGGGTCAATGTAACTGCCAGTTTCTGTTGACAGAAAATACAGAATGTCAGTACAATCACACAGAGAGGAGTGAAATGTGAGTACAATCACACAGAGAGGAGTGGAATGTGAGTACAATCACACAGAGAGGAGTGAAATGTGAGTACAATCACACAGAGAGGAGTGGAATGTGAGTACAATCACACAGAGAGGAGTGAAATATGTGTACAATCACACAGAGAGGAGTAGAATGTGAGTACACTAATAAATTACGGCTGTGAAACATGGTTCTTGTGTTGGCTGGTTATCAGTCTAATTTGTATAATAATGCTGAAGAGGAAAATGCTGGCGATCTAATGTTGAGGAGGGTTAAGAGAGTAGCAAGGAGAGAAATAAGAAGAATATGAAGAGGGTGAGGAAGAATAAACAAAGGAAAGAAATTGTTTATCTGATCAGGACGAAGACAATAGATATTGTTTTCAGCTCACATCTCTGCCCTACAATTATTCTATTTTGTGAATATCAAAAAAAATATTATTAACTTTAATCAAAAGGGAAAAAATTTATTGAAAAAAGAAGCATTGAGCAAGAAGAAAGAAGTAGTAGAAATAAAGATGAAGATAAAGGTAACAATTATGATGAAGTTGGACACATTTTGAAAACAAAAACCAAGAAAATAAAATGAAACAACTGGAGAAATAGTAGTTGACTTACTATTTTCTTTGTCGCAGTACAATCCCACAAAATTCTGGGTACAGCTGCAAAAACCAAAAAAATGAAATTGTTGTTGCATTATTCTGTGACATGCATGCTCAAACATTACAATGGTGATGAATAATATAATCAACATTTAAAATTAGTGCGACTGATATTGGAAATAAATTAAAATACGATTAATTACCTATACATACATACACAATGGAAAATATACCACCATAAAAGCTAAGAAAATGGTGGACTGAGGAAGTAATGGAAGCTTTTATGAAGAGAAGATATGAAGGACCTGGGCGTGGATACAGCCAACCTGGCACTGGTCAGACGACCAGCAAGAGGACAACATGTCCAGACCTGATAGCAAGACACGAAATTACTTTCCCAACAATTTGGCAAAAAAGGGAAAAAAAATCTATACAGGCAAAACAGAAGCATATTTTTTTTTTAATCCTAGAAGATCCACAAGATGTTTTTCCACGACTGAGAGTATCCCACTGCTAACTAGAACACAAATCTATTCAACAAACTAAACATCAGACTTTCTACTCAACAAACTAAACATCAGACTATCTACTCAAC
The DNA here is from genome assembly GCA_024509875.1 of Oreohelix idahoensis. Lineage (NCBI taxonomy): Eukaryota > Metazoa > Mollusca > Gastropoda > Stylommatophora > Oreohelicidae > Oreohelix > Oreohelix idahoensis. The sequence goes on along the minus strand of JAMPIV010008761.1, from coordinate 58,640 downwards.
AAACTAAACATCAGACTATCTACCCAACAAACTAAACATCAGACTATCTACTCAACAAACTAAACATCAGACTATCTACTCAACAAACTAAACATCAGACTATCTACTCAACAAACTAAACATCAGACTATCTACTCAACAAACTAAACATCAGACTATCTACCCAACAAACTAAACATCAGACTATCTACTCAACAAACTAAACATCAGACTATCTACTCAACAAACTAAACATCAGACTATCTACTCAACAAACTAAACATCAGACTAAAACAAACTAAACATCAGACTATCTACTCACAAACTAAAACATCAGACTATCTACTCAACAAACTAAACATCAGACTATCTACTCAACAAACTAAACATCAGACTATCTACTCAACAAACTAAACATCAGACTATCTACTCAACAAACTAAACATCAGACTATCTACTCAACAAACTAAACATCAGACTATCTACTCAACAAAAATCTAAACATCAGACTATCTACTCAACAAACTAAACATCAGACTATCTACTCAAAACAAACCTAAACATCAGACTCAACTCAACAAACTAAACATCAGACTATCTACTCAACAAACTAAACTTCAGACTATCTACTCAACAAACTAAACATCAGACTATCTACTCAACAAACTAAACATCAGACTATCTACTCAACAAACTAAACATCAGACTATCTACTCAACAAACTAAACATCAGACTATCTACTCAACAAACTAAACTTCAGACTATCTACTCAACAAACTAAACATCAGACTATCTACTCAACAAACTAAACTTCAGACTATCTACTCAACAAACTAAACATCAGACTATCTACTCAACAAACTAAACATCAGACTATCTACCCAACAAACTAAACATCAGACTATCTACCCAACAAACTAAACATCAGACTATCTACTCAACAAACTAAACATCAGACTATCTACTCAACAAACTAAACATCAGACTATCTACTCAACAAACTAAACATCAGACTATCTACTCAACAAACTAAACATCAGACTATCTACTCAACAAACTAAACATCAGACTATCTACTCAACAAACTAAACATCAGACTATCTACTCAACAAACTAAACATCAGACTATCTACTCAACAAACTAAACATCAGACTATCTACTCAACAAACTAAACATCAGACTATCTACTCAACAAACTAAACTTCAGACTATCTACTCAACAAACTAAACATCAGACTATCTACTCAACAAACTAAACATCAGACTATCTACTCAACAAACTAAACATCAGACTATCTACTCAACAAACTAAACATCAGACTATCTACTCAACAAACTAAACATCAGACTATCTACTCAACAAACTAAACATCAGACTATCTACTCAACAAACTAAACATCAGACTATCTACTCAACAAACTAAACATCAGACTATCTACCCAACAAACTAAACATCAGACTATCTACCCAACAAACTAAACTTCAGACTATCTACTCAACAAACTAAACATCAGACTATCTACTCAACAAACTAAACATCAGACTTTCTACTCAACAAACTAAACATTAGACTATCTACTCAACAAACTAAACATAGGACTATCTACTCAACAAACTAAACATCAGACTATCTACTCAACAAACTAAACATCAGACTATCTACTCAACAAACTAAACATCAGACTTTCTACTCAACAAACTAAACATTAGACTATCTACTCAACAAACTAAACATAGGACTATCTACTCAACAAACTAAACATCAGACTATCTACTCAACAAACTAAACATCAGACTATCTACCCAACAAACTAAACTTCAGACTATCTACTCAACAAACTAAACATCAGACTATCTACTCAACAAACTAAACATCAGACTTTCTACTCAACAAACTAAACATCAGACTATCTACTCAACAAACTAAACATAGGACTATCTACTCAACAAACTAAACATGGGACTATCTACTCAACAAACTAAACATCCGACTATCTACTCAACAAACTAAGCATAGGACTATCTACTCAACAAACTAAACATCAGACTATCTACCCAACAAACTAAACATAGGACAATCAGACATATGTATCTTTGGTGACCAAAAATAAACAATAGAAATGGTCCTTCAGAAATGTTAGCTCCATGAAAGAAGGTGTGTGACAGCATGACCTCAGTCTTTCTCGATGGAGAACTTGTATGACCATGAGAAAAAGCCTTAAGCATGCCGCCTGTTTTATGAGAGACAGACTTGATAATTTGAGAAACGGAAAGAATAAGCGTCCTGCTGAAAATAACTTACTTGCACATGGGTGCTCCAGCCTTGTCCTTGTCGCATGTGCCATTATGGCAGTCACTGAAGTTGACACAGTTGTCTATACACTTGACACGAATACCATTGTTTTGCTTGAAGTCTGGAGGAAGCACCTCGCATCTTCCATAACCGAATGAACATGGACTTGGTTTTATTAAGCACGGGTCGCTAGCCTGTTTTTCCACTGTAACACAAGATTGTGGTTGGTTAAATAATGCAAGTGGAAGTTGATGAATCGTCATTGACAACAGACAATAAACGGACTGTACATACTCTCAATGTATACGCTTGATTACAAGTTATTTGTTGAGACATGATGATTCATAAAAGACTAAAATAAGACAATGTAATCAAAAGAAAGAAAGAGAGAGAGGAGAGAGAAAGAGAGAGAGAGAGAGAGACGGAGAGAGAAAGAGAGAGAGAAAGAGAGGGAGATATAGTGAAAGAGAACAAACAAAAGGTGTGTATGTGTGTGTGTAAAGTTTCCATCCTAATGTTTGATGTGGCTACGAACTTTATTTCTCACTAGAATGACAAAATGGAGCACCATAATTAGCAAGCAACTGACCTTCCTGAGCAGCCTCGGTGGCATTAAAATCGTTAATGGGAGGTTGGCCATCTATGGTGATGTTCTTGTACTTATCGTTGGCGTCTTGGAGCGCAGCAGCAACCTGGTCCCTCACATCTGGGCCTGAGTTGCCAGTGTAGTTTCCATTGCCTCCATCAATAACCACCTCCACATCATCAACAATCAGGTCCCCATCTCTTTAGAAAGAAAAAAAAAACGTTGTTGTTAATCCATTATATTTAGTTGTTTATTTTTTTAAATATTCCTAAAAATATAAAATGAAATCTATTCTCATTTGTGTTTAAGTTTTTTTTTTTTTTGCTGTTGATAAACATTGGTACGTATTTCTTTCACTTCCTCTGAGAGAGGTTAAAACCAGAAAGAAAAGGTTACGTGAAACGAATGATCGAGTGCCTACTTCCTTACAGAGCATGATGGGTACAGGTACAGTTGATCCCTTCACGGGAATACTGCCGTAGAGAACTCGACTTTCATGTCTGAGCTGAAGATGGGTATAGCTCACGTCAGTTAAGATTTATATTGTTTAGACAGTGGATTCACTAGCAAAGATTCTCGTGTAGGGGCAGCGCTTTATGCTCGAATGCTAACATCAAGCACATAGAATTGTGCGTATGTGTTGATTTAATACACGTGTTAATACAATGACAGAACATGTGTGTCAGCTAGTGTTAGCCAAAGTATAATAAATTTACTTACGAGTTAATATATATGTTTGATGGTTTGATGTCAACTTCCTTAAAACCAGGGATCGTGTCATAGATAGCTGTCAGCTGTAGGAGAAACATTAAAAACATCTTAGTAAGTCAAACATTAGCTACTTCCTAAAAACACGTAGGTCATCTCATTATATACAAGAAGAAAAAAAATTAATTACCACGGAAACTACACTGTTTTAGCCAGCTATGGTGCAGGATTTCTGCTGACATGTCAGCCAACTGCAGTAGTCGTCCAATACTCCTTAAAGAGCATTCATTCAAACATTCACAAACACTAAATCCCAAACCCCCCAACAATTAGGATAACTGCCAGGCATCTAAGTTGTGCGGCCTTGTGTCATCTCTCAAATGTATTAATAACAACATGTTTCTAAATGAAACAGTCACTGGTAAATATATTTCTATTTTCATAGCTCACACTTGGACACGATTGCTAAAAAAATGTACACACCACAAAATGTCTGATTTGCTTTCTAACGTTTTAATCTAAATTATAACTCACTTTATCTTTGAGTTCTTTGGCAATCTCTTCTTTCTTCTTATCAGTCAAGTCGCCCTTGGTCATATTTGTTTTAGTTTTGGTTGTAGACTTGAACCGGAACTCTGGGGCGATCTCTTCTTCACCTGTTTGACAAATAAATTGAAAATGAAAATATTTTATTTTGTCAATAGACAGCCACCTAGTTATTGATACAAGAAATAATTGATATGAAAATTATAATAGAAATCTGAAAATGCTCACTCTTTAAAAATGTACCCAGCACTGAGAAATTAATTAGATCTTATGAGGTAAAATTGCCTAGAAAAATCACAAACAGCCAATAAAAGCTGGGGTTGATTGCGACGTCCTGTAAAGGATAAGCAACTAACTATGAGGTCGTTCGTTGCGTCAATTTTTTTGTTTTGCAAAATGAGCAGACATAGACAGAAAAACAGAAAGAAATTACAATTTGATTGTTCAAGTGCAGTTTCGTTAAGAGAACAAGAAAACAGTAGAGGGTTATTCGCTATGTGAAATTCCGTTGTCCTGGGTACACCGTAACTTTGAATGACTCACTTAAGGGATTATAAAAGAACTAATAACACCTTGTTGAAGTTTGAAGACCCTTTATTGTGAATTACAGAAATGTTTGTCCTGAGAAAAAAGTTATTGTGAATGACAGAAAATATTAAAATATTTACCAGCGGCTGTGCCATTGCCGGAGAAACAATCGCCGCCTTCGCAGTCCAGCAGATTTCTGCTGTTCCAAATGTTTCCGGTGATCTCACTGTTTCTGTAATTAGAACTTGACTGCCTCTTTGCTCGCTCGTGAACTGAAATTATGTCAAAGGTTAATCAGATGAGCTGATCCGCGAAAGGTGACAAAAGACATATTTTTATGCAGATACACACAATAATGCCTTCCAACATCAGTAATACTAGAAAAGTGCTGTCACCATCACCATCACCACCACCACCACCACCAGCTTTGCCATCATCAACAAACATGACATTCACGAATTATGATTGTACCTGATGCTCGTCGAGAGAGGTTGGCATCACCCTGCATGGCGAGAAAATCTTCTTTAAACATCAGACATTCCCAGCTGGTTTCATCGACGCAAGCCACTTTAAGATTCATGGCAGACAATGTTTTCTCGCTGACACTAGGTAGTGACACTAGCTCTTCTTCTGTGTCCTCTCCGAGAATCTGTTGTGAAATCTCGGACTCTTTCTGGTCAGGATTTTCGTTCTCCGATGAGCTTTTCTGAGACATAGTTTCAACATTGGCATTTTGATCCTGTTTATTGGTATTTGAGTTGTCCTGTGAGAACTGAGCCAGCTTTCGACTATTTGGTGAATGCTGTCCATTTTTTCTGTCTGCGGACAAAAATCCTTCATCAGCTAAATCAATGACATCGTCGTTCTTGGCAGGCCCATTTTTGTCAGATGAAATCCCGTGATTTGTGGATACATCTTTTGAGGTCATTAACCTGACACCAACTTTATGTTTCTGATCTGTATTTGTTGTCGATGTCGTTGCTGTGTGTTGATGATGCTCTGCCTGAGCACGCAGTTCTGTATCCTGACTTTGATTCTCTTTTCTGTTTTGGTCTAGCGAAGCTGCGGAAACAAAATGTAAAAAAAAAATGTGTTATTTTATTATTTTTTTTAAAACACGTTTGAAAGCATGCAGTTTTAGTTATGTCTATTTGAAATATACCCTTTAAATGCACATACAATTTAAATAGATATATCTATATTTATAATTTCAGTTTATGGTCCTAAAAATAAACTTTGAAAAGCACACAACATAAACACAATGTCCGTATATATGAGAATGTTCAACAGCAGTTCAATAAACTACGGATGAAATATTCGGTACGTACTTAAGCTCCGCTGCTTGGCCCTATTGACACGTCTGACAGCTGCATCGACCGGCAGAAGTAGCTCCTCCCGTAAGTTCAAATCATCAGCGGCAACATCAGAAACGTCATTGAGAACCTCCCAATCTCCGCAGATACCTGTCAACAAATAAATGACCTTCTGAAGATTGTAGAAGACAAAATGTAACACAGTAACACTGACAGAAGTTACGGAAACACTTTTCAAAAACTTGCTGGGACATTGAACAGTTATGACATGTTTGTATTTTTGAGCAGGGATAGTCGAGATGTTTCTTCCTAAAGCGGTATTTTATTGCCAACTTTGAAGCTGGTTATTCCCCGTGAATTTTCCGAAATTATCGAGGCTTAAGTAATTAAAGCGACCATTTTAATACAGAGAGAGCAGTTGTGACTTGGTCGCACATGCTGACATAACAAGAAAATCGTCTCTTGTTTAGAACTCACCCCCTGTTACTGCTACACTCTTATGGTTATTTCATGTGAGCGTTTATTTCCAAGTTGACGACCATCCCAATTTAAATATATTGAAAAGTGTAGGTCTGTTGTACATTTTCATGTCCCAACTATCATTGCTAACATAACTAGTGGTAGTGTACGCTCTTAGGTTCAGTACTTGGTGCTGAAAATATTTGTTCTATTATGTCCTGTGTTAGGGGAGAGAGAGAGAGAGAGAGAGAGAGAGAGAGAGAGAGAGAGAGAGAGAGAGAGAGAGAGAGAGAGAGAGAGAGAGAGAGAGAGAGAGAGAGAGCTTTATTTTGTATTTTGTTTGCCCTCTCATAGTTCTCTTTTGCAGATGATAATTTTGACCAAAACAAACCGGACATTGTTTCATACAGCTGAAAGTATTCCTAATTCCATTATCTATCAACTTGACGTCTTTACATAAGGCCCCAGATTCGGACCCGCAGTTTGTCTACCACCCTGGCCTAGTTACATACTATCGGGCCCCTGACGTGCAGTTCCAGCCCCTTTCAGATTTCGACGCATCAATAAATATGTATTTCACATATTTAAAAAAAAAAGTGTCCCCCTTCCAGTCTACATTTACGTCAAGTATCCGAGGATACAAACGAACGACTGAATCCGTGAGGCGTGTATCATAAAAACGTCAAAACTTAACAGAGCGAGAAGTGTGAACAGAGCTGTATGTTGTGGGTGTAGTTATCGTAAAGATTTAGAATGAAGTGACGTCTTCAAGTGTAATCACGGATTTACGTGTAAACAGAAAACCCGCTGCTCTGACACATACGATCATACCTTGGTATTCACAAACATCAAGTTTGACACTATCAGTGCTAAAAAGCTGTATTTGTGAGAGTTTTTCGGGATCCCATTTTGACGTGATCCTTGGCAACGGAATATACTGTTACTATTTATATATTTTGACGATGAACTGGAGATCCGATCTGTTGTTTGTTTGCTTAAAAAGACGTCACGACGGAAAAATGCAACAACAGAATTATTATGACTGGTTATTCACTGCGGTCACCTTTTGCGCTAAATAAACAGACGTGAAACCAGAAATAATCTCCTGTTCTGAGCTATTCATGGACACGTCACGTTTCCGCCACACATTAGGCATCTTTGAAATAGCGCATTCAAAGACGGGATGAATTAAGGCACTTTCAGTACTTAACGAACTGCCTGGGGTTGCCATTGTAGACTGTATGAATGAGGACTTGCTCTCAATTTATGTTTTCTCTGGGTTAGCTCTTAAGATTAAAATAGACAAGTAATGACTGATCTATTGGGGGGTGGGGGGTGGTGGTGGTAGAGAGAGAGAGATAGAAGGTCACGAAATGCTACTGTGTATAGATGGGTCTTACATTTAATGATGAAACTCATACATAAGGGTAGAAGTGTCATGAAATAAATATTTAGTATTTAAGGCGCGAGTTATGAGGAAATAAACACAATTACCACGTGATAAAGTTTAACGTGAACAAATGAAATAAGCGAACAAATAAATATCTTTATTTCATAAATGTGAATTTGAAACTGCGCGTGAGGGATGACAATAAAAAGATACAGTTAACACAGCATTTGGTTTAGGTTGTGTGTGAGAAATCTTCATAGCACTGACATGAAACAAAGATGTGAACAGATAACGCATGGGGAACACCTGAGACTGCATACATCAGTGTAAATGTCAGTCTAGACGTATATATGCTGAGAGAGAAGCTTTAAAACTTGTCACAGCCAAGCGTATATTTTAACACAGTATAGTTTTGATAGTAAAATGTATACCCAGTAACACCGCGGTGTTTGTTTGAAATCTAGTCTTTTCTAGAGTGCGTGTTCTGTAAAGACAGACAGTTATAGGAACAAATTTACATTTTAGCCTTGGACAAAGAAGTTTATAGCACTTCAGAATTTGGCACCCTAAGTTCAGAACGTCTGCCAGTGTTCTACTCTCAGCTTTTATCTGCTTGGGGATATGCAGTGTATCCAATAACATTTTTTAATACCTGTTTTTTTCAATATATTTTTATCGGGACAGGCTATTCGGATCATCATTTCTCTGGCCGCACCGCTATGTGTAATATGGACCCCCTCTACTGACACTGGCTCCCTGGCAGATAACATCCATGTACCCTTATCGTTGTGCTTTCTGTAGCAATTGGGTTTGTGTGATGAAACACCTCCAGGCGTATACACAATCTCGTATTGCTCATCTCTAACGTCATGCCCGGGGGAGGGGTGGTTCTGTTCTTTCTTTGTTCCCTCGGCTAGGCTATCTTGGGGGGGGGGGCGGTGGAGGGGAGGGGGGGGCGGGGGAGGGGAGGGGGGGGACGTGAATATTCCAGAGGCTCAGTCTTGTATTCCTGATTTATGTTTCCGGTGTGTGTGATTTTTCTTTCATATTGTTAATTATCCAGTCAATTTTCACTATGGTAAACTATTGTCAGTTCTCCAGTTAACTTTCACAATAGTGAACTATCATCAGTTCTCCAGTCAGTTTTTAATAATAATAAAAAAGGTAAAGGAACCCGTTACACGCCCATTTAGGCACATTGGGAATATGGTGTTAGGCCCATATTATCTTGACCGTCGGCACACTAGGGGTGATGTGGTCGGCATCACGCCGGCCGCCTTAACCTTCCAGATTATTTAGGCCCATTTCTTCCTTCTCCCAGGATTGTTCGTTTGTGGTAAAAATTCTTTCCGCCTCATCTGGGGATCGCTTACCACTCGCTAGGAAGCCCAAGTGCAGCGCCTGTATGGTACCTGTTGTTTTTTCGTAATAACATGAATATATAAATTCTTTTTCACCAATAGTCGGCGCATAAGGCTGAAAGAGTGCTCTCCAGGTTGTACGTTGTGACGCCACTTCTTAGCTCTTGCAATTATTTCCAACGATGTTCTTCCTTCTAAGACTTATTTTGTTCTTCTGAATGTTTCTTTTGGTCTCCAATTTTTGTTATCTTACCCTCAGGAACTCTCAAGTGAGCGCCTGTTAGTGGTATTCTTTGAATTGCATTCGTAGGACATGGTACCGATATATGACCATCGTCTTTTCCTTATTAGTCGGAGACTATTTCTGCGCTAGAGTCTTCTCTTATTTGCTTTAGTTTTAGAGGCATTTATTTGGAGACCAATTTTAACCGAGAGTCAGTTTTTACTTTGGTAAACTATTCGTCAATTCTCCAGTTAGCTGTCACTATGGTAAACTATTTGTCAATTCTCCAGTCAGTTTTTACTTTGGTAAACTATTGTCAGTTCTCCAGTTAACTTTCACTATGGTAAACTATCACTCAGCTGTTCCGGAGATAGTCGCCACGTTTTTAACACATGCTCTCCCCAGGACATGAAGGTAATCTTGTGAGTGGAAAAGATAAAACATGACACATAGAGTTTCTGGCCTGATAACAAGATGTAGTCACCGATGTTAAATGTGACAACATTCTCTATACCGCTACTTCCTCCTGGGACACTACCTGGACGTGTAGGAGGGACCTGGTCAGAGATACACGTCCCCAAAGGTCACTAGGGCAGGTAGTTAATGTCTGGTGGCGCACCTACAGGAATGCGTCTATCCCAAGTGGAGATAATTATAACGAAATCCCGGACTTTTCACCTTTTTATCCAACCCGAGGTTTCCTACTCAGTGCAATAAAGATAAGAAAATGTATATTTCGGTAAACCCCCTGCGTCATTAGGAATCTCGCTTGTTGATCTAAATATAGACAAGCCTGCATTTCTGGAGTCAACATTGTCAGCGTTGATCGTAAATTAGGCCATGCTGTCAGTATTACTGCAGAGTTGTTCCCCTTGTCATAAAATGTTGTTCAGGAGAAAGCCATTTCAGGTCAGAGTTAATTTATCCGGTCAGTTTAGAGGCCTTGACCTATTTAACTGATGGTCGGCGGTGACCACAATCAGCAAAGATAGGAAAACATAACAAAAACGAATACAGAAAGATGGAAGGAAAGATGCTAGGAGAACAATGGGCGTACACGAAGATAGAGGAAATCCATAATTTCTAATTTCATTTGTATAATATTGACAGATGTCAGCAAGAGCCAAAGGTCAGTGATGGTGGATAAAAGACAAGACAAGTGGCATATATGTACGTCTAATCAAGGCAAATCCTGCCAGTCAAAAAGATCATGTTAAAATATTGTGCATCTTCACTAGAACAACATAATCTATTTTTGTTGTGCATCAACTTAGTGCATAAACAGAGGTTGAATATATCAGGCAAGGATAACTAGGTTACACCTGATACTTGCAGGTAGGATTAATATTCAGGGCCTAATCCGTACAGCAAATAAATCCTAGTACACACGTGTCCCAAATTTCACCAACATTCTTGTCATAACAAGAGTTACATGTCTTCAAGTTGTCCACAAGCCACGATACATTCTTATTTCTGGACTATTCTTCTGTCATGTTACAATATATTTCATTATTTATTCCTGTCTGTTAATATTGTCCAACTTTGTTGTCTCGTGTCCTGGTGTACCAAGCTTCCATGTAAGCACTTTGGCATCATCATCATCATTCCTGTAACACGTGATCACCGGTGTGCCATAGTCGATATACGTCTGACTGTAATCGTCAGTCTGTCTGTCAATCAAGTGTAGGTTGGTTTGTTCCACTTTGTTCCTCATCTGTCGACTGTTTTATATTGTTTATCTCTTTCTGTCTACTCTATTGTCTTTAATCTCAATTTTGTGACTCTTACCTGAATATGTGGTAGCACACGTCATTTTGATAAGTACCTTTACAGTTTCAATGTTCTTATAATTTTTTAACGTTATGATCAAAAGAAAGAGAAAAGGACTTTAGGTATTGATATCTGACAAAATTATGTTCACCCTGTCCTTATTCCTAAATGTCGTTAAACATAACCCAGAAATTTACTTCCTTCAAATGTCAAGCAAATTTAGGAAGGGAAATCTCAAACATTTCACCCACACAAACTGCACAGGTAGGACTGGGCGAGTTTTCCAAAATAGTTTTTAAAAAAAAAAATTAATCATCCGACATCTCAAACAAAAGTTAAAGGAATAACCCTACACATGGTTTTCCGTTGTCAGGTAACCATTTGTTACCCCGTTCACCAGGAGCGCTCAACAAATCTAACCACTGACTCATCAGACTTTATTTCACCTGTTACACGAAAATGCCACTTTCAGATAAAACAAATGAAGGGGCGGCCGTGTTCGACGTACACAACGTGTGCATCTATAGACAAGGTGTGCACCTATAGACAAGGATTGTTCCCTTCACTTCAACATGTCATCTTTTATAGCTCGCTGTATTTGTCTCGTGTGCAGTTTTTCTCTGTACCCAACATAATTATAGTATAGTAGTAGTTGTTGTAATAGTAGTTGTTGTAGGAGTAGTAGTAGACGTAGGAAGAAGATGGAGAGTGCGAGAAGCTGCAGTAAAAGATGAATACATATTCAATTAAATAAAGACAAATCTCCACTAAGTAAAAGTACAATTGACTGTATCCTGGCCTGGCATACGTTCTACATTGTTTGTATTTGTGACGTCAATGTGGGCCTAATATCGGGCCTTCTGTCATACACAAAGCAATGTGTAATTACTATCATGTTCCTTATTTGACCTATTGGTAATGATTGCTGTCTACAGTCAGAAACTAAGAATATGATTGGTTGGAAAAGGGTTTACGTCATTGGATGTTTTCAATGCAATATCGTCACGGCAGATTTACGATACCGTCATGGAAGATTAACGATATGGGCGAAGACACGGAAGATTAACGATATGGACGAAGACATACTTTTTTAGGTACGCTCGCACTTATAAAACATGAAGAAAACTGACTATTTTTGTCTATATGACTAATATACAATTTTTAACATCGTGCCAAGCAAATCAAATTTGATTAAACTTCAGGAAAACGACTAAACATAAATGTGCCGATTCCTCAAAATGGTCTGTCTAAAACTGGCGCTCACTATAAAAATATTAGCCCCTGTGGAGATGTTTATCGGCAGACGATTATTAACATAAGCACGGTTCGAGAAAATAACCAATGTCGGTAATTTGTGAGTTCCTAACATTTCTGTTTAAATACAAGTAGATTGTTTCCGGAATGGTTTGATGTTTTCCTGTTAGTGTCAGCTCTTTCACATTCAAGATGTTTGTAGGCCTATATTAGTTGTGGGGTTCAGTTTATTCTAGTACCATTTAATGTTAATGTAGACATGGGAAACTAACGGAAGATTAAATGAGTGAGAGAAGGAGGGAGGGAGAGAGAGATATGGCGAGATGAAACGAAAGTTTAAGAAAGAACCGCAAGGGATTATGAATTAGGATTAGATAAAAAACAGTGATATAAAAAAAATTGTATCTGCATTTAACGAAACAATCATTGAATGTCTTGTGTCAGCAGTCAAACAAACAATTGCCACACCCTACAGCCAATCAGTCAGATCAATCAGCAAACGGCTGGAACTTACCTGAGATCAAACAAGCGAGAGCCAGTAACTTGCAAACGTGTGATAAATACATGTTTGATGAGATCAATGAAGCAGCAACTACCTCTCCCGTCTTTTCAGATGAGAGATTGATGTGCAGTCGATGATGTAATGCTTTGACAGTTGTAAGACTGACAAACTCCCAGCGCGTGTCACGTGACTTTCTTGTAAACTATTGAACACTATTTATGAAGTTATCAACAAATAAGCGAATTGTTCCAATCCTCTTCCTAGAGATGTAAACGCTTTCTTCACGCTATAAATCCACACTGCCGTACAAAGATCCAAATTATATAAATAAAAGTGAATGCACTTCTTCAGTTTTCACAGAATACTTGACAATTTGTAGTACCAAATGTTGGTCCTGTTGTGCAGGGCAGAATGGAAAAACCGGTTGAATACACTCACAATACACTGTTATTTGTTGTTGTAGTTTTGTAATGTTATCCTTTACTTGCGTGGTTGTTGTTTATCACACTTGTGTTGCTAGTCTTCTATTCTATTTTCCACGAGATGGTTTTTTTCTGGAACTGACTGCTTTTTTTCTTCTTCAAGAATTTGAACGGTTGTCTGAGTTTCCTTGACAACTGAATTTGGAGACGAACTTTCTATCAATTTTTTTCCTTGAACTGAATTTTAAAAATTCAAATGAAGAACTATGTTTTATTTATGTTGCTAAAGTTGATTTCCAATGTTGATTTGTTTACTTGTTGTTATGTCCTAAAATCAAATGGCCGAAGGGGAGTTAATTTGCCGCTGTAAGTCTCTCTCGTCTGATTCCGTCCGGCCTGTTCTGTGTTTGGAGATCAACTGAACACAAGATATCAGCAACTAGGTTTATCACACATTGGAAACCAATAGACATTTAATCCTAATATTCCTAAACTAGATTTAGCAACCATGTTGAATGTCACTTATATACCGTCTAAATATATTCCTGTTTGCATATGAATGCATTAGCTATGACGCGGAGAAGGGAAGGATGGGCCCAGGGTGTGGGGTGTTTTTGTGAAGCCGGGAATCGATAACTAGGTGTGTGGGAACTTGCCACTTTAAAAATTCAGAAGTGCGTGAAGTGATAAGCGTGAACGACTGCCTGGTTCTGCATGACTTCCATAACAGGGGATAGGTGTAAGGCGTTCTTTCTCTGCCGTGAGCTCCCGTATCTCGCGATGTGACATCTTACCTGTCATTTGTGAAGTCGGGAACAGGTAAATCAGCAGGTAGACTAATTCAGACAAACGAACGCACAGAAAGACGGATGGATAGACAAACATATAGGCAGACAGACAAACGAACGGATGGACAGACTGACAGACAAGCAGGCAGGTAGGAAGACAGACAGAGGACTGACAGACTGACAAACAAACAGACAGGCAGGCATAAAGGCGGAGAGACAGACTGATGTACTAGCAGACAGAGAGACAGACAGACAGGAAAACAGACGGACTGACAGACAAACCGATATAGAGACAGACAGGCATGCAAAAACACAGACTGACTGACTGCCTGCCTGCCTGACTGAATGACAGAGAGACGGAGAAACAGACGAACAGGTACAGAGACTTGTTACCTGTCATTTGTGAATTCGGGAACAGGTAAATCTACTTAGGACCAAATAATATATCTCGCCTAGGAGATGGAAGATGCTTTCAAGGAAAAGAAACACACACTGACAGGCTGCGTAGGTATGAAGGAAGACTGAATAAAGGTTAGAAAGCTTGGATAAAGCAAAAAGTACCCCAGCATAGAGCCAACCGACGTATGTACAAATTGTTAAGTCCCTTCCTCCAGAGTAATCCCGTCGGAGTGCAATGGAAGGACACCTAACCCATTGAATGACATTAGAACAAGGCATCCCGCAAGGCAGTGTAATATCACCTACAATGTTCCCGTGTCTATACCAATGACATGGTAGACAAAATACCAACAATGGTCCACATTTCAGTAGACACTGATGATCTAGCGTTATGTACTTACTTACTTAGTCGTTCCCCTTCTACCGTGAGGTGTAGACGTTTGGAAGAGAGAGCGCCAGACTATTCTATCAGCTGTCTTCTTCCTGGCCTGGTTCCATTCTAGTCCTCGGTCCTTCAAAGATTGTCTAATGTTGTCCTCCCAGCGGACTCTGGGTCGTCCTGGAGGTCTGGATCCCTGGCTCTTTGTTTCCCATGCTTGTCGTGGTAGCCGATCTTCTCCCATTCTGCAGACATGGCCAAACCATCTTAGTTGGGACTGTTCTATTTGGGTCTGCAGCGGGTGGGATTTTAGGTCTTGACGTATTGTCTGGTTGCGGACCATGTCTCTTCTTGTTACTTCAACCACCTTCCTCAGATACCTCATTTCTGAGGTTTGGATCTGGCTTTTGTGGGTTGTAGTCATTGCCCATGACTCGCATCCATATGTCAAGACTGGGACATAGGTGGAGCGGTATACAGCCATCTTCGTTTTCTTACCAACCTCTCTCTTGCTGAGGAATCCTCGATTTATGGCTTGATAAAGTCTCCCAGCCGCTGCTTTTCGAGTGGCCAACTCTTCTTTGATGCCCCCCTTTCGGTCTATAATAGCTCCGAGATATTTAAAGTGGTCGACCTGCTCCAGGACCTGTTCTCCCAACTTAATCTGATGTTTTCTTTCTTCTCGTGATATCACCATGGATTTTGTTTTAGAGCTGCTTATGACCATCCCTCTCTTCTCCAGCTCTTCCTTCCAGACTTGCAGGTTGAATTGGAGATGTGTCTCTGATTTAGCAATCAGGACAACATCATCAGCAAATGCTAGCTCTGAAATACAGACCTGGCTCATCTTCCAGTACCCCACTGAATACTTTCTTGTTCTCTCCTTACATGCCTTGATGACATCGTCCATGAGGAGTATGAAAAGATAAGGTGACAGGATATCGCCTTGTCTTACACCAGTGGTGGTCCTGAACTCTTCTGACTTATAGTTTGCTGTCCTCACATAATTTCTGCAAGACTTGTAGAAGCTCTGTATAGCATGAATCAGAGGTGCTGGAATATTCTTCCTTGCCAAACAGTCCCAAAGTTTGCTCCAGGGGACCCTGTCAAACGCCTTTTCCAGATCTATGAAACAAAGATGGATCTCACTCTTGTACTCAAGGGCCTTTTCAATCAGCAGCCTGAGTGTGAAGATTAGGTCTTGAGTACTTCGGTTCGCTCGGAATCCGCACTGGGCTTCATCCAATTGTGGCTCAGCTAGGCATCGGAGTCTCTGCTCTAGGATTCTAGAGTAGATTTTACCAGGGACACTGAGAAGGGATATGCCTCTGTGGTTTCCACATTGTCGATTGTCACCCTTTTTGAAAATCGGTGTTATGATGGCAATCTCCCAATCCTTTGGTATGGCCTTGTTGCACCATGCTGCCTGTAGGACCCTTAGGAGTAATAGGTCGCCTGATGCTCCCATGTACTTAACCATTTCTGGTGTTATACTATCATGCCCTGCTGCTTTGCCCATCTTGATTTTCTCTAGTGCTGCCTTCAGTTCTTCCATCTTTATGTCATCTTCATCACCATTTGTATCCTCTTCTGTGCTAGTGCTAATCATTTCTGATGCTCTACCTTGCTCACCATCAAGCAGTTCTGAGAAATATTCTTTCCATCTTTCCATTACTTCCTTCGGGGCAGTAAGCAATTTGCCTTGCTTGTCCTTTATAAATTTAACAGGGCATTGTTTTTCCTTCCTCATGTTCTTTAGGGTCTTATAGAACAATTTCTGGTTTTCTTGCGCATTCTTTTCTAGCTTTTCTCCAAATTCTTCCCAGGACTTCTGTTTTGCTGCTAGCACCTTGTTCTTTGCTTCTGTTCTGAGTATCACATATTCTCTATATTTCTCTATTTGTCCTGCTGTGTTTTTAGCTCCTAAGTATTGTTTCCATGCCATTTTCTTCTCTCTTATTTTCTCTTTGACTTCTTCTGTCCACCAAGGTGTCCTCTTTCTCTTGTTCCCAAGTCGGACTTCACCACATGCTTCTGCAGCAGCTGTCTTTATGATGTCCTTGAATTTAAGCCACAGGGTTTCCAAGTCATCAGGTTGTTCTTCTGTGTTTCTCACCGCTGTAGCAATAAGTCCCTGATATCTGGTCTTAATTTCTGGCTCTTTCAGCTTGTAGGTCTTAATGCTCATTTCTTCCGTTCGTTTACTTGGTTTCTTGCGTGGTGCTGGGCAGTTCCTAGGCTGAGCAACTCTTTCAGTTGTTCTTTTGATTGTAAGCAGGTAGTGATCACTTCCAATCTCTGGCCCCCTCCAGACTCTAGCATCCCGGACATATTTGAATGAGCTCCTCCTAACAATGGCATAGTCGATCACTGACTTCTCATTCTTTGTTGGTTCACACCTAGTGTATGCATGTATGCGCTTATGGGGGAACTTTATGTTTGTAATGATCAGATTCTGCTCACTGCAGAATCTAAGGAGTCGCTTTCCATTGTCATTGAGAGTATCTTCTCCATATCTTCCGATAACTCCACCCCATCTAGCATGGTCATTTCCAACTCTGGCATTAAAATCTCCGAGCATGATAATTTCATCTAGGCAGTCATCTACTGTCCTTTGAAGCAGCTCGAAGAATTCTTCCTTGACCTCTGCTCTCTCATCCTCATTTGGCCCATACACTATGACCAGGTTGACTATGGTTTCTCCTTCTTTTAGTTTTACAACCATAATGCGCTACGAGACAAAGTTCCATCCCTTGATACTATCTTTCTGGTTTTTGGCCACAATGCAACCCACGCCCCCTTTAGCTCTTTCAGATGTGGGTACACCACTGTATAGCAGAGTGTTGCCATCGAGATCCATGACTCCTTGTCCCTTTTTCTTTGTTTCCGTAATAGCCAGGATTTCTAGTTTTGCTTTCCTCATCTCTTCCATCAGCTCCTCTTCTTTCCCATTTATACTTCTTGTGTTCCATGTTCCATAAGTCGTAGTCCGTAGTCCGTTCCAGTTCGTCGCCTTTAGAATCAGTCCGGTTTTCTCTCTTATATTGCTTGTAATCATAGTTTAAGACAAACAGGTGATTGGCCTGTTGTGCCTTTGCATGGTGGAGGGGCTGCCTCCTTACGGCCTCCATGCAGGCCGCCCTCCTCCTTTTTCATCCGGGCTTAGGACCGGCATAGGCGGAGTTGCGTTATGTACAGCAGGTACAAATAAATCAAAACAGCAAAAAAAAAAAAAAAAAAAAAGGATGCAGGAAGCTTTAATGTAAATAGACAATAGACAATAGACAATAGACATAAGAGAATGACTTCTGCAAGTTTTTACAGTCAAGGGAGGAAGAAAACGCCATAATTGTCATGGGTTGCCTCCCTTAGCACCACAGTGATGGTCCAACAATGGCCCAAACCTAGAGTATCTAATGTGGGTCTTCAACCTAGAGTATCTAATGTGGGTCTTCAACCTAGAGTATCTAATGTGGGTCTTCAACCTAGAGTATCTAATGTGGGTCTTCAACCTAGAGTATCTAATGTGGGTCTTCAACCTAGAGTATCTAATGTGGGTCTTCAACCTAGAGTATCTAATGTGGGTCTTCAAAGGCTATCTACCTTCGTACAAGATTACTCTTGGCAGAGATGCAAATAGAAGGATGATGATGCTTCTACATTGAGGGAGTCTTCAAAAGATATTTCAGAAGTAAAGAACAATGCTGCATGTGTCTTAGCAATGTTAATTTGCTATCTGCCCGAAAACGTTTGTGAAGAGATATTATATAATTTAATTTAGCTCGTACAAGCCCCCAACTTATATATATATATATATATATATATATATATATATATATATATATATACTGAAGCACATTAAAAACGCACCACCTGTATAATCCAGGAACAGAGTGTGAAATGTAAATATAAGTGTTTACAAGTTTACATATTTGTAATCTTTATTCATTTTCCTATGAATCCATGCTGGTCATTAATCTGTACATTTGATTGTTATGAAATTCATTGGATTCTGTGCAGGCAAGTGAGAAAACTAAAAATGCAACCAATAAAAAATTCATTCACACTATCCTCAGTATCTGGTATGTCCACCGTGTGCTTGCAAACAAGCTTGGCAGCGGCTCCGCATGGAACGCACAAGTCTCTGAAGGAAATTCTGGGGAATCAAGTCCCATTCACGTGTAAGAGCAGCTTCGAGCTGTTGCAGATTAGCTGGAGAACCTTGCCTGTAGACTCTGCTTCCAAGCTCGTCCCACAGATGTTCTATAGGGGACATGTCTGGTGACAGGGCAGGCCAATCAATCGTCACAACGTTTTGCTGCTGTAGATATTGCTGCGTAATGCATGCGGTGTGCGCACGTGCGTTATCCTGCTGGAGAAGCTGCAAGTCTGGATAATTTGTAAACGCAGAAGCAACCAATGCATCTAGAACCTCATCTCGATATGTCACAGCATTAATATTTCCACGGAAGACGTGAAGAGGCAAGCGATGGGGAAAACTGAATCCTCCCCAAATGTGAATACTGCCACCTCCAAATCGGTTGTGCTGACGAACACAGCAATCTGCAAAGTGCTCTCCACACCGTCGCCAAATCCGCATACGTCCATCAGCACAGGATATGTTGAATCTGCTCTCGTCTTTGAATAGGACAGCATTCCACTGCAGTCTAGTCCATCTGACATGTTGCTATGCCCATTGCTAGCGCTGCTGACGATGTCTGTGAGTCAGGTTTGGCCCAACATAAGGTCGTCTTGCAGTAAGGCCTGCATCTCTGAGTCGTCGTATGACTGTCATTCGAGAGACTTGCCCACGTCTACCCACTATTGCTCTTGCTGTTTGATTTGCCGAGTGAGAACGATTCCTTAGGTGACTCAGCACAATATGAAAACGATCTTGCGCAGGGGTAGTAACTCGTGGTTGGCCACTCCGAAGTGTATCCCGGGCACTGCCAGTGGTTCCGTAACGTTCATTGAGACGTACAATAGTGCTGTGGTGGCAATTCATCCTTCTGGCAATGACCCGCGAGCTCATTTCTGTCTCCAACATACCAATGGCTCGTTGGCGGTCGTTTTCAGATAGTCGTGGCATTTCAAGCACATGTACTGGGTGTTTTGTCTCAACGGCCTTTTTATACCGAGTATACTACCACAACGCGTACACATTTTCAGGGTCATAGCTGTTGGGAATCGTGTTACACGTGTAACTTTCATTGTTTTCATGTAGTCTGTACACAAACCCGTGAGTTGAATCATGCACTTTCCATTACAGCAGCCATTCACTCTCTACCTCATGACAAAAACACGGGGAAAAATCCATGGCCATACTTTTTTTTCCAGCTTCTCGGCATCAGTATATATAATAATATAATAGTGGAGCGTTTTTAGTGTGCTTCATTATATATATATATATATATATATATATATATATATATATATATATATATATATATATATATATATATAAGATACTGAATCACGCGTGTGCACTTCTCTCGGTAATAACAAAATCAAAATATAATAAAATTAATGATAAATTACTTTTGAACAAATGTAAATAAATAAGAGCTGATCATTAATAAAATGTAGATGTCTTCCTGGAAAAGATGTCGCGTTAGAAAGCTTAATGTTGAAAAGAAAAACAAAATTCTTCTGTATTTGGCCTGCTAGAAATGTCACTTGGCTGTTAAAACGCCGAAGTGTTGATTATGCTGTTTCCGTCAATTCGTCTCTGTGGCAAGGGCACGTCTCCAGATGAGTTCAAGAGGTAATCTCTTCTGGTCAAGGCATGTATCTTCACAACCCTTGGAACATAGGTTTCCACTGTCGACCACAAGCTTTGAGCTACAGAATAGTAGTACAACTGGTATCGTAGAGTAGTACCTCAAATGGTCTCTTTGATTCCTACCACAAACCCAATAGTTGGGACCTCTAGACTTCTTGCTCAATAGAATAGTCTTGGCAACTTGACAAAGATGCCTCGAACACGCGTCAAGGGTATTATTTCTAGTTAAAGTCCCTCTGTGACTGTGAGTAGGTCCTGTAGGAGTCCGGTTTCCGTATTAAAAGGTAAATCTTCCTTGCTGTGGTGTTCAGAATTAGTTCCGATATGTGTTTTGCCCGGTCCTTTAAGGTCAGAATCCTAACTCTATTCTGTTCCTGGCTTCATTCCGAGCTGTCTACGTTTGACGATTCTGTAATGCAGTGTTTTTAGCCTCCGAATTTACTAGGTTATATTGCCGTTTTCCTGCCCATTCTTCCACCTGGCGTTTCCGACAAAACTTCCAATCAGAATAAATGTTTATTTCTGACTCTTGTTACGAGAGGATTTATGATGTTAGCCACTATTGTAGTGAGCTCTGTTAAAAGTTGCACATTTTTGGGTTTTGAAATGCTATTAATATATATTATGTTTTTGCGCTTCACAGTAGTGAACGCGAAGTGTATAAGTTGCCTAGATTTAGGATGACGTGTCGCGTTGATAAGCTAGCACGTGACGACATTGTAATTGTACCCTTTTTATGTTGACCGTGGTCCTAGACGGACGCGATTTTTGGAAGACTCCCGTGATAATGCTATTGATGTAAAGGATTTATTTATTATATGGCACCAGGGTCTGCCTATTGGATATGGATACAATTTACGTCTCATTTTTGATGAAGTGGAATATTCTTCAGATCGGATATAATGTACAGGGAGCAATTTTGATTAGGAAGTATCCAAAATCGTATTGATCGCTTAACTCTAGCTATTCGCTACCGAATTGCCGATCCACGGAATCACGTGTAATTAGCCTGACGTTAGGACGACTTAATGATGTAAACTCAGGAGACGATTATTATATTTACTTGATGATTATAAAATGTCTTGTTGGATTTCATGCTGTGAATAAATGTACTATGTGGACTCTTACCACAGCGGCCTTTTCAATTGAATGCTGTTGATGTTTAACCAGTTTGGCTCACCATTCGCCATTCTAACAAAAGCACGATACGCTCTAAATATAGAGACTCATTTTATAAACAGAGAACCTAAATATTAGACGACCAGAGCTAACGAACATTACTAATGAATTAAATAAAGCAGGAATTATGTCAAAACGACGTTGCCGCACGAACTGAAGTCACAAGCTAGAAAAGAGCGGTAACAGAAAAGTGGCGGCCATCGCGGGGAACGAAAATTTTTTCTTATTCCTGCCAAGAAGAGATCAAGTCTAATTCAAAAGGACAATTAACATTTGCATTGCCAAAAAGTGTTTACGATTGTAGAAGCTCACGTGACTTGTAAATTATGACGCAGTACGCATAACGACTCAAGGGCAACACAACGTCATCAATCTGTGAGCAAGATGAAAGTCAAAAGTCAAGACCGTTTGAAACTCTGTCGAACGTCAATTCAAGAGCAATGAATGGATCCAGAAAAGAACCAGTACTTTCAAACAATCAATACTAGTTCCAAGAAACACCTATCTTTGCCGTTGATGCATGCCAGCACTGTTCGGGGAAAATTATCGAACACAAAAAGCTAAGTACCCGTTTGTGGTTTAGTAAAGCAAATTGTGGTCCATTTTCTTTAGTGGGCATATCTGACTGATGTATTTTACATGTTTTATATACCATTCGTATGTTTGTGTTACATGTTTAAGCTGGTTGGTTGGTTCGGGAATCAGAATTGCTGTTATGCCGGCTGACCGCAACATTTATGATCGTTCCTAGGGATTATTGAATTGTTGCAATTTCTGTACAAGAGATCCCCTAAAGAAATTAACTAGGGCACCATCTGCTTGTGATTGCATAAATTTAATATTAGGTTTAGTTGTAAAGTTATGTGATACTTGGTGTATTTTTTGTACTAAGTTTCATTTTTATTCATTTTTCGTCTTCTGTTTGTAAGCTATCACGTCCATTCTCAATCTTACTATCGTTTATTTTATAATTATAACATATTTGTCAGTTACAGAGTCCTGTGACGTCATCGTTTCTAGTGTATGTGCTTTGACCTAGATTTGGTTCAATCCTTATACCACTTCCGATTCTTATTTCGTTCATATAATCATTTTTATGTCTGCATTTGTCAATTGTGATGTGCTATTGTCTTGTAAAACTTTAGTTTATTGTTTCTTTTGTATTTCTTAATTAATAATTGATATTGTAATGTTAATAACTTAAATTAAGTATAGGAAAATAATAATATAAAAGCATTTTTGATTAATTTTGAAGAAAAAAAATACTTGACTGAATAATTGCAACAATTGCACTAGTAGTCCAAGTCACTATTGGTTGTTCATTAGGACTATGGCATGATGGTATAATATATATTGATAAATAACTATAAAGTTATATTTTGCCTTGAATATAATTGGCATATTAAATAGTAATTGGTACACTGTTCTTGGCATAGTACTACGTTGGCCACTGGGCACATATAAATAATTGAATACATTATATTGTTGGTTAATACATATTATTGATTAAATAAATAGATTATTAACTTCAAGATGGCTATGTTAGAATCTTTCGTTAGAATTGGAAAAGATTTTGGTTACAAAGGACCAGAACTTAGGGATTATGCAGAGAAGCAACTAGCTATTGCTAAACGAGAAGAAGAAGAGAGAAGAGCTGCATTGAAGAAGGAAGAAGAAGAACAAAAAGAAATTGCGAAACGAGAAGAAGAAGAGAGAAGAGTTGCATTGAAGAAGGAAGAAGAAGAAAGTGAGGCCAAATTAAAAGAACAAAAAGAAATTGCTAAACGAGAAGAAGAAGAGAGAAGAGTTGCATTGAAGAAGGAAGAAGAAGAACGTGAGGCCAAATTAGAAAAACAAAAAGAAATTGCTAAACAAGAAGAAGATAGAAAAAGGGCAAGAGATGAAATGTTACGGATTGAAGAAGAAAATAAAAGGAAACAAGAAGAGATTATAAGGCAACAAGAAAAAGAATTGGCACTTATTTAGTTAGAAACAGCCAAATTAAAAGCACAAAGCGCTACTACTAGCTATGGTGTTAATTCACAAGATATGTCTTCATCTAACCAACACAAAAGCTATTATAACTTCAAAATTGCCACATTTTAAACTTAACTTCGACGATTTAGCATCGTACCTGGCACGTTTTGAACAGGTATGTAAGACAAATAACTTGGATAAATCTGCATGGGCATTAAAACTTCGCGAATTTTTAGACGGTGAGCCCTTAAATGCAACTGAGAATGTTGATCCAACTATAGCATGCGATTATGATGCTATAAAGACTTTGTTATTACGACGCTTTCATTTAGATGAGGAGGGATGTAGACTACAATTTAAAAATCTTCTACCAGATTCAAATAAAGATTTCTCAGGCTTTATTGCTAATATACGCAACACCTTTAATAGATGGGTGGAACTTGCTGGGGTGAATAAATCTTATGATAAATTAGTGGATTTGCCCCAAAAACACACAGCCTAAATAGGAATCATTTTAACAGAAGATATAATAATAATAATAATCATGGGCAAAATCATTATAACAACTATAATAATTTTAACCGAGGTAGACAACAGTTCAGAAATCCAATACCTCAGTTTAAACATAAAAACAATTTTCAACAAAAACCAAGTTGGAATAAACCTTTTAATGACAAGGTAAATAATAATGGTAACACTTGGCGTAATAATAATGACAATTTTAGACCAAGACATAAATGTTATAACAGTAAGGGCAATAACAATAATTATTCAGGTGTTCAAGACAGACAACGCTCCACCTCCAGAAATCAACAAAGATTTACTCATAATACAGGGGCAGCGTTGACCACCAATGCACCTCCATGTAGTAACAATAATGATATCCCAACACATTCATCTTCTGCATGTTATGTTGTTGATAATAACGTGGCAAATACTTGTCCACAATGCCATACTATTTTTCAGAAACCCAGCCAATCGACAATACAAGTTACACAACCTACTAATGCTATATGTCTCACTGCAAACGATGGAACAGGGACATTGATTTTTAATAAAGGAATAGTAGATGGAAACATTGTTTCAGTGTTGAGGGACTCCGGATCAACCACCATTGGCATCCGTCAATCCTTAGTACATCCTCGTTATGTTACTAAAGAGTTTGTACGCTGCATTACTTTCGGTGGGACTATTGAATATTATCCCACTGCAATTATAAATGTTAATACCACATTTTTTTCAGGGAGAGTAAAAGTATGTCTGCTTCAAAATCCAGTAGCTGATTTGACAGTCGGACGTATCCATGGCAGCAAAGACTGTACACCTGAGGAGATCTCAGAATGGAAAAGACTGAACTTGTAGGCAGCCAATACAGTGACAACACGAGCTCAAGCTCATGAGTTAGAAAAGAAGGATACTGCAGTTACCCAGATAGTTGATAACACCGACAATGAACCTAAATCAGTGATTGAGAGAGAGTCTTTTGCACTCAAGCAAAGAGAAGATAACTCTTTGAAGAAATTTTTTGCATTAGTGAATAAATATGATGATATTTCTGTCAATAATAAAGTTAAACATTGCTTCACTATCAACAATGGTATTCTACTTAGAAATAGTATGGAACAGAATAAGGTAAAACAACAGGTTATGCATAGTACCATCATCGTTAAGGACATTCTTACTACGACATGCACGTGACTCCCAATGCGCGGTACACATGGGCTACACTCGCACAGTTCACGAGTGTTGTCGTCTTTTTTTCTGGCCAGGAATATCACGAGACATATCTTTGTATGTACGTTCCTGTGTTATTTGCCAGGAAGTTAAGTCTCGTGGAGCATTCCATAATGCTCCCATTCAGGCCTGCGAGATATCGGTTCGTTCTTTTGATAAGATGGCAATAGACATTATTGGTCCTATGTTACCAACTGCAAGAGGTCATAGGTACATATTAACATGCATCGACCTATGCACTCGATGGCCAGAGGCTATACCTCTTAAAAATATTACGACATCTGATATAGCTGATGCTTTGTGTCAGAATTTTGTTTACCATATAAACATGTTGAAAGAGTTCTTTACTCGTCCACTACATCTACAGTCTATTTTTCACGACTTAGACGATAAATCAATTGGTTCTTGCCAATATTCTAGTCTTTCGGTGATTCAGGAAGAGGAATCATCATTTCCTAAGGTTAAAATGTCTTTTCCTATACCGGCATTACAATCTTCCGAATCTTGGAGAGATGTTGCTATTTCATCTTCACTTACCTCACAGGAAAATAATTCTATTAGTAAACTTTTAGAGACTTACTCTGATGTTTTGACTGATATACCAGGTCGAACTTCAATAATCTCTCACGACATTATACTTAAGGACAGTACACCAATAAAACTTCGTCCTTACTCCGTTCCTTTTCATTCTCAAGATAAGACATCTCAAGAACTGAAACAAATGTTAGCATTAGGAATAATAGAACATAGTAACTCCCCATTTGCTTCACCACTAGTTATTGTTAGAAAAAAGGACAATAATATACGTCTTTGCGTAGATTATAGGAAACCTAATGCTCAAACTGTAGCAGACAGTGAACCTCATCCTTTAATTGACGATCTACTTACTCGTCTTTCGTCAGCTAAATATTTCACAAAAATTGACTTAACCAAGGGATATTGGCAGATTCCCCTAACTGAACAAGCAAAATATTACACTTTATTTTCGACTCCACAAGGTCTCTACCAGTGGAATGTCATGCTTTTTGGGCTAATGAACGCTCCTGCAACGTTCATTCGCATGATGCGAAAAATTTTATCTTGCAGATCAGACATTATCACATATATTGATGATATTTGTCTATTCAGTTCTTCTTTTGATGAACATTTCAAAGGTTTAAGTTCAGTATTAGATATTTTAAGAACTAATAACTTAACTGCCAGACCAAGTAAAATGCAAATAGGTTTCCATGAAATAACATTCCTAGGACATATCATAGGGGCTGGACAAATCCAAACTATTCCCCAAAATGTTTCAAAGATTTTAAAACTATCAGTTCCACAAACAAAGAAACAAGTTAGGAGCTTACTGGGTCTCGTCCAGTATTATAGTAGATTTATTCCCAACTTGTCGTCCATTACGGCTGTCTTGTCTTCGTTATTGAAGAAACATATGCCTACAAAAATAAAGTGGACAACTGACTGCGACACAACGTTTAATAAAATTTTATCGTTTTTCTCCAGGCCACCTATTCTAAGATTACGAGATACTAAAAAAATGTTTATACTCCGTACAGATGCGAGCAGTTACGGATTAGGAGGTACACTGTTACAAGAACATGACGGCGTACTTCACCGAACTCTATTCATATCGAGAAAACTCAACGATGCCGAACGCAAATACTCCGTAATAGACAAGGAACTGTTAGGCGTCGTATGGGCAATTCAGAAGTTAGAGAAATTATTACTTGGCGCACCGTTTGTCATTCAGACAGACCAGAAAGCAGTAGCGTCACTTAGAAGAGCCAACCATAAAAACGCCAAGCTGGCTCGATTCTCCATACTACTGCAGCCTTTCAATTTCACAATTGAAGCCATTCCAGGACACGAAAACGTGGTGGCAGATATTTTGTCACGCAATCCATTGTCACCAAACGATGAAAAGGAATAACTCAATGAACTCAAACAGTTTATATACTGAAACTTATTGAGCTTTATTCGAGAAACTACAAACTTACACGTTATAATGAACAAACACATCCAGTCTGTCACAAACTCGAGAGACTACAAACTCACAACTGATAATGAACAAACACATCGAGTCTGTCACAAACGTTGGAAAATTCGTGATGAAATTTCAAATTCAAAGAACTTACAGAATCCTAGGTCAAATAAATTAACAAAGAAACATTCGTCATATGTTCAAAATAGTAACATTTCGTTTCAGATAATCACTTGACATTAGCGACCTCGTTCGAATGTGCACGGACTTTGGTTAGTGTCCTTACGTAACTCAAGCGACTTCAAACATTCGTCATTCAAAGTACAAAGTGAAAATAGGATCAAAATGACTTAAAGAGGTACTTTCAACTACTTTCGTCGGAACTAAGGATCATTTATGACTGCATGAAGTATTGTTAATGGAACATTACGTACATCGATGAAATAAGGACAACTTATTCGTTGAAATTAACATTACTTATTTCGAGATTTATTGTAAGTAAATAAAGTGATGAGAAAAGAATTTCTATACATACAGTATCACACAAGTAGACAATATAATTACGTTAGTTAATTAACTGTTGGTTATTATATGCATTTATGAACTTACGTTAACATAATTATGATATATATATATATATATATTTATAGGTATTCCATATTATTAATTTATAGATTAATTTAGTTATATTTACTTAGATATTTTTTTTTTCTTTTGCGCACATATATTCTATCCTAATCTATTAATTTACTAGTACTTTCTCTTCATACATTCTTAATTTTTCCTTACTTTTCCTTACATTTCTTTACCTTCTTTAACTATTAAACCGTACTTTATTTCACTTAAGTATATTTATGTTCTATAACATCCTTCACACACTGCATTTAGTTAGTTCTATAGTTAATTAGTTTATATTATAATATTGATTACTACTTCACACTCGTATTAGTTAAGATAGAATTTTAGTTATTGACACAATTATTTATCTGATAGTTGACACCCTGACAGTTGACATCTTTTATTTATTGGTTAACTTGACATATGTTTTTGTAGTTGTTGATATGAACTCAATTTGACTACAACCTTCGACAATATTACGTGATACGTAGGTCGATAATCTGTTAAATGTTTACTTTTTTTCAAATAACTAAAAAAAAACAACATCTGTAGAACATATTTTTTTAACCCCCGTCGGCCAGGGGAATGTTACGAGAGGATTTATGATGTTAGCCACTATTGTAGTGAGCTCTGTTAAAAGTTGCACATTTTTGGGTTTTGAAATGCTATTAATATATATTATGTTTTCGCGCTTCACGGTAGTGAACGCGAAGTGTATAAGTTGCCTAGATTTAGGATGACGTGTCGCGTTGATAAGCTAGCACGTGACGACATTGTAATTGTACCCTTTTTATGTTGACCGTGGTCCTAGACGGACGCGATTTTTGGAAGACTCCCGTGATAATGCTATTGATGTAAAGGATTTATTTATTATATGGCACCAGGGTCTGCCTATTGGATATGGATACAATTTACGTCTCATTTTTGATGAAGTGGAATATTCTTCAGATCGGATATAATGTACAGGGAGCAATTTTGATTAAGAAGTATCCAAAATCATATTGATCGCTTAACTCTAGCTATTCGCTACCGAACTGCCGATCCACGGAATCACGTGTAATTAGCCTGACGTTAGGACGACTTAATGATGTAAACTCAGGAGACGATTATTATATTTACTTGATGATTATAAAATGTCTTGTTGGATTTCATGCTGTGAATAAATGTACTATGTGGACTCTTACCACAGCGGCCTTTTCAATTGAGTGCTGTTGAACCAGTTTGGCTCACCATTCGCCATTCTAACAAAAGCATGATACGCTCTAAATATAGAGACTCATTTTATAAACAGAGAACCTAAATATTAGACGACCAGAGCTAACGAACATTACTAATGAGAAAAGTCTGACGCAGGAGAAGCGGTCAGTTTGGTGAGATTCGCAGTAGAGGCAAGATGTGAGACACCCAGAGTAAGAAACCAGAGTTGATCTGAAGATACATTGAACACGTGAGTTAATTTAGGTAGAATGTGACTCCTCAACATTTCTGTATATAGTGTTAGAAAGAATATAGGGCTGTAGGTCTGCCACCTTTTCAGTCTCTTGTTTAATGAAATAGGTAAATAAATGTGTTTCCTAAAGAGATTTCTTTTAGGACATTTTAATTAGTTTTAAAGTTATAGATGAGTGAAAATATGTGTGGAAAGATTTTACTAGTATTAAGTCCAGATTGTGCTGTAAGGATATAGTAGGAACATATTCCTTTCATGAGACCGGGCAGAAAAGCAAATATAGTAGGAACCTATTTCATACAAGGAACTGGACAGAGATGATATTAGGGACTGAAATTTAGATAATATTTGCTAGTGAAAAAATGGCAGCCAGGGCCATGTGTTAAATGTGCATAATGATGACGCATGTGAGCGACAATAACATTTTTAGTTATTACGTGCTACACGCCCAATTCATTCATAACCCTCCACTCCCAAATGAGCATAGGCCTTCAACAAACACATGCCAAGTCCTCCTGTCACGTGCCATCATCTCAAGTTCTTTCCACGTTCTCCTCATCATTTTCACCTCTGTTTCCAGCTCTCTTCTCCATGTGCTTCTTGGTCTACCTCTGCCACTCTTGCCCTGGAGGTTCCAGAACAAGGACTGCCTTGTAATGCTATCAACAGGTCTCCTCAGTGTGTGTCCTATCCATCGCCATCGTCTTCTTCTCATCTCTTGTTCCACTGGCACTTGTCTAGTTCTTGTCCTCAGTTCCACATTGGTAACCTTGTCATACCATTTTAATCCCTCTATTCTACGCAAGCACCCATTTATGAAAGTCTGTAGCTTTTTGGTTGTTGTCTTTGTTGTTCTCCATGTCTCAGAGCCATACAATAAGACTGACTTCACATTTGAGTTGAAGATTCTTATTTTCGTGTTGGATCCGATTTCTCTTGATCTCCATATATTTCCCAATGCAATGAAAGCTCTATTTGTCTTTTGTATTCTTATTTTGATATCGTTGTCTGTCCCTCCAACTTTGTCTATATTACTGCCTATATATGTGTACGATTCAACATCTTGTATTGGTGTTTCTTCAAGTTCAACCCTTTTATCATTACCTGCATTTATTCTCATTATTTTTGTCTTTTCCCTGTGTATTTTCAGACCCAATTGCTGTCACCTCTCATCGAGTGTTTTCAATTTGTCCTGCATCTGATTACGGTTATGGGACAGAAGAGCCAAGTCATCAGCAAAATCCAGATCATCCAACTGCTTAGTCAGAGTCCACTGGATTCCATTTCTGTTGTGTGTTGTCGATGATCTCATAACCCAGTCTATTGCTAGTAAGAAAAGAAATGGAGACAGGAGGCATCCCTGTCGCACTCCTGTTCTTATCCCAAACGGTCATGTAAGCTGTCCTTCAAGAAGAACTCTGCATGTCATGTCTTCATATGTTTTCTTTATTAAATTAATCATCTTCAGGGGAACTCCATAATGCCTCATCAATTTCCAAAGTGATTCTCTGTCTACACTGTCAAATGCTTTTTCGTACTCCACAAATCCGATGTATAGTGGTGAATTCTATTCCAGACTTTGTTCAACTATTATTCTCAAAGTGGCTATCTGGTCTGTACAGGATCTGTTTTGTCTAAAACCTGCTTGTTCATCTCTCAGTTTCTTGTCTATGGACTCTTTTAATCTCTCAAGGATAATCCTGTTTAATACTTTTCCTGACACTGATAGTAACATTATTCCTCTATAATTTGTGCACTCTTGTAAATTTCCCTTCTTAGGCAACTTAACCAGATATCCTTCCTTCCATTCTGCTGGTGTCTCTTCCTTTTCCCAGACTTTACCAAGTAATTTATATAACATCTCTGTAGCCGTGTTGATATCTGCTTTGATTCCCCTGCTGGAATGCCCTCAGGTCCAGACGCTTTTCCATCTCTTAGAAGCTTTATGGCTTTCTTTATTTCTTCCTTCGTTGGTCTTTCACCGTTAATTTGTAGCTTTTCTTCTGCTGGCTGGATGTCCGGGGGGTTTTGTGGAGCTGGTCTATTGAAAAGGTCCTCAAAATACTCTGTTCACCTCTTCATTTGCTCTTGTATATTGCTGAGCAGTTTTCCATTCTTGTCTTTTATGAGGCAACTTGTTTGCTTGTATTTCCCTGTTAGCTTCTTTGTGCTGCTATACAGTTCTCTCATATTTCCTTTGGCTGCAGCATCTTCTGCCTCTCCTGCCAACTGCTCAATATACTTCCTCTTGTCTCTTTTGATACTTCTTTTTACTTCTTTGTTTGCTTCTGTGTACACTTCTTGAGCCTTGGCTTTGAAACTTCTAGTTTTGCTTGTGTTTAAATCTGCTTTCTTGTTTTTTCTGTCTTTTATCTTGATGGTTTCTGTTGTTATCCATGCTTTTTGTTGTCGTTCCCTTTTCCCCAGTATTTCTTCACATGTCTCATTCCATACAGTTTTAATTTTCTGCCAATAGTCTTCTGTATTCTCTACCTCTTCCAGCTGTTGGAGCACTTGGAATTTGTTGGATATTGTGACCGCAAATTTGTCTCTTGTTTCTTGATTTCTTAGATGTCCTACATTAAATTGTTGTCTATAATTTTGCATATCTCTTGAGTTTCATTTTTTACTTTGGCTATCAGAAGTTGGTGATTGTCGCTTAGAGATTTATGATCAATAAATTTTCTATATTCTTTTCTTTTCTGCCGGCGTCCTCTACTTTATTATCGCTCTTTTATTCTTTTCCTGGTTTTCGCATTCGTTTGTTTGCGACAAAATACTCGTATTTTCCCATTCAAACTTTCGCCTGTTTCTTTTCTCATTTAGAAACGCATTTTATTGCATAATATGTCAGTCCCTGGATGTGAGCGTAATACAGTGAGAATTCGTCTAGTCAGACATAGAGAGCAGACATTTGTCTACATTTTCATTTGACACGAGTTTTCTTCGGCTAAGTGTCTCGCCGTGAGGTGTGGAAACTGCCATCTGCATCGCTCAGAAATGAGACATGTCGGCGTGAGGTGTGAAGACGCGTTTTGGCAGTTATGGCCAGCGTCTAAGGGAATGTGAAGTGTTAAGAGAGAGAGAGAGAGGGGGGGGGGGGGGGGGGGAGAGACCGGCGCTATTTCGGGTTTTCGTAATAGCGTGGGATCCTTTGTCCGTTTTCATATATCTTACCCAGAGTTTTAGACTTCATTCACTCAGTACTCCGCAGTCAAGACGAGAACGATCTAGCGTTCGATTCCTAAAGATCTCTGTTGATAGAAGCATCATTTAGTTGGTCGATTGCCACCTAGCTTTCGATTCCTAAAATCTCTGTTAATAGAAGCATTATTTAGTTGGTCGAAGTGGATTTAGTTTTTAGTAGTTCTGTGTTGAGGTAAATATTATATATATATATATATATATATATATATATATATATATATATATATATATATATATATATATATATATATATATATATATATATATATATATATATATATATATATATATATATATATATATATATATATATATATATATATATATATATATATATATATATATATATATATAGAGGTATTGAGTGATTCAGTGATACCGCTTATTTCATTTTACTAGTTAGATTTCTGTGCAGAAGAAATTAATTTATAAGTCTGTTATATTCGCTAGTCGACATGTTACAGTGGAAAGCAGAATAAACTATAATTTCTAGCTTAAACTCATGCAGCTATAAATAAATTTTATTAAATTGCTAGTAATCAGTCGAGAATATTTTAAACTAACTTATAACTGCACTGATTCATCACTGAGTATTGACGAAATACGCATGTATTTCTAATTCATGATGACTGATTTTTGTGAATATAACTTATTCCACGGGAGATTTAAACGATAAGACAAGCTCTACGCTTGCAGTTTATAATGTAAGTTATTATAACCGAGGAATAGTATGTATAAGTGTTTTATATGTTGTTTTCTCTTTATTCAGTGAAACTGGGGTAGCCCAACTCTACCAGCGTTTTAGTACATGAGAAATATCTGTGAAGAACAAAAACATTTTATTCTTAAAGACTTGGGTGTATAAAGTAAAACCTGTCTGGCATTGCATTGGCATCCAGAACGATAGAGTACCCATTACATGAACTTTAAGTTTAATTGAAGTAACGTGCCTATCGCGCCAGATTTAATTCTTCCCGAGAAAAACCTCAAGTACATTTTCAGCCCTTGTGGCAAGTAAATTATTACTATCAGTGACATTCCGACGGAGTTGTGACTAGTATGTGGTGTGACCAAATAAAGTCCTATACTGAAAGAAGGCACCGACCTGACATTCCTAGTCACTAGAAATCTAAGCTATTGACACTTTGCTCGCTGTTAACGTTAGTGCCTGGACAATTTTAATGTGACAGAACCAGATATCCTAAAATAAGAAATACCAAGGAAACGTTCCCCGAAGTAGCGAATTCAACCTATCTTTTTGGAGCTGGGGTTCCCTTGGCCAATGACTAACCCTGGAGATTCTGTATGTGCATGTCCTAAAAATTGTTTGTCCAGAAGTTGCTACCAAAGCTGTAAGTACGAACGAAAGCTAGTGATCACGGCTGACTGAATAGAGTGAATGCAGGACTGAGCGATTCCTTTATTGTTGTATTTTCGCACCCATTTTGCTGTCTTAAATTTCTTTATGCAAGTTTTGTTTTGTTGCTAACAATATTTTCCTTAGGATAGATCAGAGTATCAAAGTCTGTTCATACCTTTAAAGGGAAATCTTAGACTAAAGCATATGTATCCGTGACTCTTTGGGGCTATCACTTGTCTCCTAACAGGACTGTGGGCTATACATCGAGGGAAAAGATCATACCAATGGGTCTATCATTCTTGTAGCAATTCATTGACTTTATGACTATTTGTATATGTTTGATGTAATTTTATGTGTTGTGATGGAATTTTATTATGATAATTAAATCTCACATAAACTTATTCCAGGGTGTCGGTCAGTTCGTTCCCAATTATCTATATTTCCATTGTCATAGTTTCACGTCTGTGTGTCTATTGTAGTCACTTATGTGTGTGTATGTGAGGTATATATATACTAATATATATTATATTAGACGGTCTGACAAATCTTAATCTGTTGTAGATGATAGGCTGACTGAGAGAAATCATCTCGAGGGTCAGAGACCGACTCTAATATATTTCCTCCATCTCACTCGTGAAATCTATTTCTACTTATATCTCACTGAGCTATCACCTGTTTCTATTGCTATTCAGAAGGGACCAAACCTAAGTCTTAATTCACCTATCACAAATCTACGACAGTGATCTGATGCCACATCTGCTCCTCTATATACCTTTACATCCTGCAATGATGATCTAAACTTCTTGTTTATGCATATATGATCAATCTGATTTTCTGTTCTATGGTCTGGTGATATCCATGTTGCCTTGTGTATTCTCTTATGTGGAAACATGCTTCATCCTATAGCCAGTTGATTTGAAGCACAGAAGTTTGAGAATAGTTCCCCATCTTCATTCATTATTCCTAGCCTATTTTTTCCCATGACTTCTTTAAATCCGTTGTTGACTGTACCTATCTTTGCATTCATGTCACCCATCAAAATTGTGATGTCTCTTCTCTTTACTTTATCCATAATTTCCTGTAGTTTAGTATAAAATGCTACTTTCACCGACTCTTCTTTGTCATTAGTTGGTGCATAACGTTGGATGACGTTTACATGTATTTTCTTTTTAGCTGTTTTAAAAGTAGCTGTTATTATTCTGGGTCAAACAGCTTCCCATTCAATGAGTGCTTTCTGTGCTTCTTTGGATAACATAAGAGCTACCCCTTCACTGTGGTGTGAACTTTCGTCTTCATGTCCTGAGGGCAGCCCCAATTCACCTGTGATGAGTTTCTTCCTGTCTACCCCCTTCCACTTTGTTTCACACATTCCTAGAACCTCGATTTTATATTCCCTCATTTCTGCTGCTACTTGTGCCACTTTCCCTTTTTTTGTTTAATGTCCGAACATTCCAGGTGCCAAATCTGGAAGTTCTCCTAGAAGAAAGAAGGTTAGTCAGCAACACAGACTCCTTTCGGCTTTCTCTGTGTTGCATCATACGCCTCTCTGCGAGAGAACCTTCCCCTGTCTTGGATGGCTGTGTTTTATTTTCCTTAATTGGCTTGTCCATATTTGCTGACGTTTTTTTGTGGTTTAAATTTTTTTACAGGATGGGTAATCAGCCCCATGCCCAACCCTCCTTAGTCGCTTTCTACGACATGCATGGCAGGGAACAGTGTTACTATTCTCTGCTCCCGTTTCGGGCCCCGGTAACACATGGGTGACACGCCCAATGATAAGCTATTTATTATTTGAGAGCACAGTGGGCCAATTATAACGTTTGTTAGCTTTGTCATTTAAGTTTATTCTTTACTGCGAAGGTAATTTAGTTAGTATATTTCACATGATTGATTATAATTTTACTGTATATTATTAGGGGGTTAAACAGGTTTATTATTTAGTGTTGGATGAAAATTGGGTTATTATAAGAGGTGCTATTTTAGAAGTATAAGATTAATATAACTTTCTCCGTTCATGCAAGATAGTTTATTATAGTGGAACGCGAAGTAAGTTAACGAATAATTGTATGGTGTTACTTTGAGATTAGTTTAATTACATCTGTTGTGTTCACAGTTTTGTAGTGCTAAAGTTCCCTTTGAGAAGATGAATCTAGCTTTAGGTATTAAGATTTCTTGTGGGCGTAATGCTACTCTTTTGTGCGTAAGGCACTTTGAGACATAAGTGTTTCTCTGTTTGCTCCTTGCGGAGCATGGAGACACCAGTGCGGCTGGGTCAATAAGAAGCCTGCGCGAAGCATTTATATGCTATGGCAATGGTTAGTTTCTGTAACGATGCGATTAATATGATGAGGTTCCCAGTCTTATCAGTGGTCATATACGACACGCTTGTTGTCAGGTGCGCCAGTCGTCACATACGACATGCTTCACAATGTAGGAAAGTATATTAATATGGATCAATTTGCGAGGTGGTAGTTATTCTCGTTAAGGAGAATATTCGTTGTACATAGCGTTTAATACTGTATTATGCTTATTTTAGTGTTATTTTAATTATTGTTATGTGAAGAATGGTTTATGAGAGCACGTGGGCTCACTTGGAGATATATATTTCTCTTCTCGCTCCTTATGGAGCATGGGGTCACCAATGTGGCTGGCCTCCGCATGGAGCATGGGGCCACCAATGTGGCTGGCCTCCACATGAAGCATTCATATACTCTTGCAGTAGTGGTTTCGGTAGCGATCTGTGTTACATGGTAACTTTGC
This sequence comes from Oreohelix idahoensis, assembly GCA_024509875.1. Taxonomy (NCBI): domain Eukaryota; kingdom Metazoa; phylum Mollusca; class Gastropoda; order Stylommatophora; family Oreohelicidae; genus Oreohelix; species Oreohelix idahoensis. The sequence goes on along the minus strand of JAMPIV010008761.1, from coordinate 21,689 downwards.
CAGCCTTGTTATTCTTGTTCGGGTCCATGCGAGTGTGCAAGAAAGTGATCACAAGTCACAACAGCATCATCATCTCCCTATCCCTTATCTATTACCATGGAGTTTTTTTGTCAGTGAATAAACTGCATGTTTGTAAAATTGTGAAGGAGGTGTTGGTCCGCTCACTGCAGTTATGCTGATTTCGTGTTGTGTGACTACCCCAAGAGTTTACTTTGGCCACGGAGAACATCTCCGGAATATTTAACAATACAACACGTATCATTTATGGTGGCCTCAAGCCGGGATCATGAACATATTATGTGGAACTGTATCCAGTATTTTTTCAAGTCGGTGGACAAAATATTTTCAAGTGAAGAAAATTTTTCAAGATGGCTGTGCTGATCAACTGCAAGTGTGAATACTGAATCTAACCCTAGTCGCTGCAAATCTGTTGAATCGTGTTTCTCTGAGGCAGAAGCTTCACCCAGGAGGATTTTTTTCATAAGACAGATAATTGAATTTCTTGATTCATACAGTTTGAGTCTTGAAGAATCTCATTTGACAGGGTTCTTTATTATTATATGTGCTATGTTTTCACGAAAGGTTTGAGATGTTATAAAATTGTAAGATATCCTGGACAAAAAGATGTATCAGATGATACCAGGATAGTGCCAGGTAAGAGACTGGTCTTACAAGAAATACCTCCTTTTCTGAAAAGAATAAGGGTGTATCGACAATCAAAGGTTAGAATCCAGCTGTATAAACCTCCAGGTATGTCCTGAAGATCTATTTGCCCCTTTCTTAGATTCTCCTTTGGTAATATGTGTTGTTTATGTTGACAAGTTGGTCTAGGGGTATATAATCTAGTCTATATCAATCTAAATTAAATATCAAACAAACTTGAAACTTTAATTCAAATAATTCAGCAAGTCGGTTGATATATATGTATTTACAATTTATTTACCTAACCCTGTTCTCTTTTGGTTAGGTAACTTAGGAAAACTCAAAGGTATTTACAGCTTGAAATAAATAAGCATAGAAACTTAAATTTATAAAACAGAATCTTGTATTGAAGTTTCTATTGTCTTCCACACTGATGAATAATTTTAAATTTAATACAATGTCAAGGAGTTTGACTGGGAAGGTAGGGTGGATTCATAATGTCCTTAAATTCATCCTGCACTGAAATGTTAGTAATATACTTATATTTTCTTTTGTGGTGATATCGTTTATTGAACACACTGATCAGTGGCTAGATAAGGCCACTTATCTTAAAATCCAGAAAATCCCACACTCTTCTGCCGTGGACGAACAACTCTGTGACTTGCCAGGCAGTGGAACAATGGTGGCTAGCTACAATGACATCACGAGCATGTGCACCCCAGAGTCCAAAACGAGTTATAGGAATCAGATACTTTGGGTTCTTTGCAGGATACGTTTTCAGGATAAAACGGTTGCAGGACAAAACCTGAAATTAAAATAGTCAGAACCTCTGTATGGTCCAGCACTACTCTGCCTGTACACACAAAGGACATAACATACAGCGTCAGACATTGTGCTCACATATGCACAGGACAATTTACCTTCACCACCCATCACAGTCAGTTCACTGTGACTAAAATTTCCTTATAATTCCTAAGTTGATTCCTTAGTCCATGATTGGCTTCCATACAATGATTTGGAATAGTAGAAATTTACAAGTAATATCTTAATTGATTCATTACAACAAGTCCTGTCAATCCTTCCTTAGGTTCCATGATACATTTCATTCCTTTAACAAATACTCTTTCAAATGTATTATTAAACTTAAACACGTATTTTTGACATCATTTTCAATAAACCTACACCTTTTACAACGCTGGCTTTCGCCTCTAAAACCAACACATGCTTTGCGGTCCAACAAGCAATACATTCGTCTTGGAATATTTTTTTTTAACACAGGCCTTTTCACTTTCTAACACACATGGATTAAATCACAGGAATAATACATAAATATGTACATATACATATATATAGTCATTCTTACCCTCAGGCAAAACACACCGGCTGTTAATGGCTTCTATGGTCTGCGCAACAGATGCGGTTGGCAAAGGCAAAATATGATTACTGTTTACCGCTTCTTTCTAGACAGCTGGTGGTTTTGAATTTTTGATAGTGGCGTCAAATAGCCAAGGGCAAGGCCTTTTATAGTCACGCATCCGCCGACTTGTATGACAGGGTAAGGAAAGGCGTAAAAATTCTCCAAATGAGACACAATTTCTGCTCTCTTTTCAATGTTTAAAATCTAGTTTTTCAATTATCTTCCTTATTTATGGGGTAATTTTGGTCATTTAAAGATGGAATTATACTGTAAAATTATTTTGTATCGATCTATGTATAAATTAGTTAGTTTGCACAATGCATTTAAATGTATGCATGCTTTAACTAGCTAAGTTTGACTAATCCTGATGTAACACAACTCGTTTATTCGATATTTCTATCTTACTAGAATATTATTTGATAAAGTGTTTAAACCTACCTCTAAAGTAACATTCCCGTTGATGAATTACATAATCCTTTCCGGTGATACTTCTTTAGTTCTTATGAAATTAAATATTATTGTCCCATCGGTTACACAAAATAGCCTCTAGGTTTTAGCACAGTACGTTTCCTACTACAATAATAATAAAGGTACGTTTTGATTTGTTATTGTATTAGAGAGTTCCCTACCTAATGGCGTGCGGTATGGTCAGATTTAGAAAACCGTGTTGTGAGACAGATCTAAATCACGACATATGTATATCTGTATCTACATGTTTGTGTGATAGGGAACCATTAATTCACAATACCAATCCTATGGTCGTGAATTCTTCTACCAAAACCAGACGCTTATTTGCGGTTGGTTTGGTATTGGAATGCTGGACTAAAATGCTTCTAATCGGATTTTCCCAAACGTTGAAACATGTGCGTGGGAGCGAAAATTTCGCTTATAACCTAGAACATTTTAAGATTTACGCACTGCATTTCCATTTCATCAAGGAGAAATCTCAGACAGCCAGGATAACGGATAGAATCAAGATTCCAGTATAGGACAGGATATAGTTCTAGAGGATCTTCTAAAGTTAGAAAGGATAAAACCTCAACGATAGTAATGGAAGTAATTCCATGGATCCTGCCTACAGCGTGGTTGTTCGTCCATCACGGGTGATGAAGACCACTCTGTTCATCCAATTATTTAAGAATATGTTAGGTTAGTCTATGGGTACGAAGGTGACTGAAGAGCCCGATGCGGGCCTGGAAAGATCTTGGACAGTGTGGGCAGGGAATGTTTGCTTCATGTGAAGGTTTTATTTCACGGTCCTTTCTAGCTTGTCTCCGCTGTTCCGCTGCTGCTCTTCTGGATGATTCGCATGTTGCTGCACCTTTACGAAGAGATGTGCGCCAAGCAGTTCGGTCTTGCGCAGCAGCTTCCCATGTGTCTGGGTTTATGTCAAAGGTTTTCAATGACGTCTTTACCGTGTCTTTGAAGCGCTTCTTTTGGCCACCATGGGAGCGTTTACCCTTCTGCATCTCACCATAAAAGAGTATCTTTGGCAGTCGATGGTCTGGCATGCGGACTACATGACCTGCCCAGCGAATTTGTGACTGCATCAGAATAGTATCAATACTAGGGATACCAGCTCTGTCAAGAACGGCGGTATCCGGGATCTTGTCTTGCCATTTGATGTTCATTATCTTCCTGAGACAGACTGTATGGAAGTGGTTTAGCTTCTTTACGTGGCGCCTGTATACAGTCCATGTTTCACATGCATATAGCAGCACTGGAAGCACCGCAGCTCTGTACACCTTCAGCTTTGTCTGTAGACTAATGCCACTTCGATGCCAAACGTTGGTGTATAGTCTGCCAAATGTGCTGCTGGCTTTGGAGATCCTGGTGTTCACCTCATCATCAATGACAATGTTCTGGGATAGTGTGCTACCAAGGTATGTGAATCTGTTCACAACATTCAGTTTCTCACCATTAACCTTGATGACTGGCTCAGTATAAACTGTGCCAGGAGCTGGTTGGTACATGATTTCTGTTTTCTTCGTGTTGATGGTAAGCCCAAAGTTGACGCAGGCTTACAGCGTAAGTAGTTGGTATTATAGTTAACGCTGCAGTATATACCGCCTACGTCATCAGTACACTTGTGTATGGCAGCCAGACATGGACAACCTATGCCAAGCAAGATAAATGGCTTGTGTATGTACAGTTGCACATGGAGCTGACAACCTCATCACCTCAAATAACCGGACTCATCAACCACCACTGCAAGTGCTGGTGACTGCTTCGTGCGAGTTTCCTCACAAGGAACCAACAGCAGAGGTGCTTCCATAGAGAGCAAGGAGTGGATGATGATATCATTGTGTATATATTTATTATACTAACATTTTAGTAAGTTTTATATGCATATATGTATATAATATTTCAATGGTCGTCTTCCGCTATCAAAAAGCACGTTCATCCGACTCAGTGGGTCCAAATTTAATGCTCGTTGAGAGGAAGACGAAAGGGTAGATGAAAGCGGAGGTCGCCTGATGTTCATATCTGGAGACCTGATACTTAAAAAGAAGTATTTTTCCCTCATAGTTTGTAATAAAAGTTGCCAGCAGCCGACGCTAGATATCTACATCAGATTTGACACAAGTTTGTTGAAGGTCTGTGCTCCTTGTGGAGAAAAAGATGAAAGAAAAAAAAGTTGTGGTAGTAGTTGTTGTAGTAGTAACACCTGCAACTCAGAAGTGCACCCATACACACATATAGACCTACACACACAAACTAAGCCATGCATGTCAAATCATGTGCCTTCTCCACATATAAGGCCCAGTTCTCAAATGCTTTCTTCCTGCAGCCATGGTCGTAACTCTAGCACACATGTCCGCCGCGTCATATTTCCCTCACACTCACATCGCTGTTGTCCTCTTGTCATCTTATCGTCAACCTCTCCTCAACTCATGATCTTCACACAAGTCACATACATGCAGGTATATCCGTGGTGCCTGGTTCCTACGACACGTGATTTCAACTTAATCATCAGGTGTGTGATCCTGCATTTAAATAACCGGCTTGAGGTAAATGACATGCATTATTGTGTTGAATATAAGGTGCATGTTCTGAAATAAGATCTTTACAAATACTTTCTATGTTATTGTATGTACGGCATGTCTTCTCATCGCTTGGTATTAGCTGAGGCGGCTGGTTATGCAGAAGTGTAACTAGGTCTTCTAGTCTGTGCCACCGAGTTCATGGGAAACCTATCTATCTATCTATCTATCTATCTATCTATCTATCTATCTATCTATCTATCTATCTATCTATCTATCTATCTATCTATCTATCTATCTATCTATCTATCTATCTATCTATCTATCTATCTATATATCTATCTATCTATCTATCTATCTATCTATCTGTCTGTCTGTCTGTCTGTCTGTCTGTCTGTCTGTCTGTCTGTCTGTCTGTCTGTCTGTCTGTCTGTCTGTCTGTCTGTCTATCTGTATGTATGTATGTATGTATGTATGTATGTATGTCTGTCTGTCTGTCTGTCTGTCTGTCTGTCTGTCTGTCTGTCTGTCTGTCTGTCTGTCTGTCTGTCTGTCTGTCCGCCCGCCCATCCGTCTGTCTATAAATGTATCCGTCCGTCTGTTGTATTCCAGTTTATCTTTTCACTGAAACATTCGTCAACTTTCTGACTGTGTTTCTAAGAGTTTTTACATGCAAAATTAGTTTTCATCATTGTCATCATCATCATCTTTCAGTACCCTGTAAAGTGTAAGCCTACAAGAAACATTCAATCTATTTCTCGCGATAGGAGGACTTGTCGCGTGTTTGGTGAAGGTCTATGCTTCTTGGCGAGCTAAAAGATATTGATTGCAGGAAGGGCACACTGTTTGACGGGTATACGAGCCCAGTTCTCAACCTTCTCATCACACCTTGTCCACTGGTCCTTTCTGTCAGTTTCACATTAGTGACCATGTTATACCATCTTGTCAAATTAGTTGAATGTGCAGAATAAATAAGATTATCATAATCATAGTTTGCTAATTAAGGACATAGTACAAGTATGGTTTCCACGGTTGTGTAAGATGGAGTCATACAACACACAGACCGGCCGAATGAGTTTAAATTTTACCAAGATCCACAGTTATGTAAGATGGAGTCATACAACACACAGACCGCCAGAATGAGTTTAAATTTTACCAAGATCCACAGTTGTGTAAGATGGAGTCATACAACACACAGACCGCCAGAATGAGTTTAAATTTTACCAATATCCACAGTTGTGTAAGATGGAGTCATACAACACACAGACCGGCCGAATGAGTTTAAATTTTACCAAGATCCACAGTTGTGTAAGATGGAGTCATACAACACACAGACCGGCCGAATGAGTTTACATTTTACCAATATCCACAGTTGTGTAAGATGGAGTCATACAACACACAGACCGGCCGAATGAGTTTAAATTTTACCAAGATCCACAGTTATGTAAGATGGAGTCATACAACACACAGACCACCAGAATGAGTTTAATTTTTACCAAGATCCACAGTTGTGTAAGATGGAGTCATACAACACACAGACCGCCAGAATGAGTTTAAATTTTACCAATATCCACAGTTGTGTAAGATGGAGTCATACAACACACAGACCGGCCGAATGAGTTTAAATTTTACCAAGATCCACAGTTGTGTAAGATGGAGTCATACAACACACAGACCGGCCGAATGAGTTTACATTTTACCAATATCCACAGTTGTGTAAGATGGAGTCATACAACACACAGACCGGCCGAATGAGTTTAAATTTTACCAAGATCCACAGTTATGTAAGATGGAGTCATACAACACACAGACCGCCAGAATGAGTTTAAATTTTACCAAGATCCACAGTTGTGTAAGATGGAGTCATACAACACACAGACCGCCAGAATGAGTTTAAATTTTACCAATATCCACAGTTGTGTAAGATGGAGTCATACAACACACAGACCGGCCGAATGAGTTTAAATTTTACCAAGATCCACAGTTGTGTAAGATGGAGTCATACAACACACAGACCGGCCGAATGAGTTTACATTTTACCAATATCCACAGTTGTGTAAGATGGAGTCATACAACACACAGACCGGCCGAATGAGTTTAAATTTTACCAAGATCCACAGTTATGTAAGATGGAGTCATACAACACACAGACCGCCAGAATGAGTTTAAATTTTACCAAGATCCACAGTTGTGTAAGATGGAGTCATACAACACACAGACCGCCAGAATGAGTTTAAATTTTACCAATATCCACAGTTGTGTAAGATGGAGTCATACAACACACAGACCGCCAGAATGAGTTTAAATTTTACCAAGATCCACAGTTGTGTAAGATGGAGTCATACAACACACAGACCGGCCGAATGAGTTTACATTTTACCAATATCCACAGTTGTGTAAGATGGAGTCATACAACACACAGACCGGCCGAATGAGTTTAAATTTTACCAAGATCCACAGTTGTGTAAGATGGAGTCATACAACACACAGACCGGCCGAATGAGTTTACATTTTACCAATATCCACAGTTATGTAAGATGGAGTCATACAACACACACACACAGAAACCGGCAGAATGAGTTTAAATTTTACTATTTTCAAATCTGTTCCTTTTACTCCATTTCTTTTCTGTTGGTTCTAGTAAAAGTAAACAGTATATTTTTGTACGGTACCTACTATTGACATCTGTTTACAGCAACTGATATCTTGTTAGTAAATCAACTGAAATAGTTTGGCCGTTTAGAAGAAATATCTAATACGAGATAGCCATGGAAGCAGCGAAACATGCGTACACAGAGAACAGATGCTGTACGAGGGACTCAGACACGGCACAAAAAGACTGATAGTGTTAAGTGGGAGCTGCATGGTTTATGAACGATAGAAAGACCATATAACAAAGAAGATCGAAGGAATATTACTCTACAGCAAAGAACCACAATCACTTGGTAACTAACGAGCAGCTTTCTATCTGATACCGTATGTTCCCAATCATTATACGTACCCGGCCCGAGAAACACTTATTGGTTTTAGAAAGTAAAATTATGGAGTAACATATTTAATGTAGAATCCTCGCCAGGGTCAAAGGACAATGCCTGTTAGATTGATCGAATGACAGCCTGACGTAATATTTAACCTCTGTGTACACTGCCAGTTCGTCAGGCTCTTAAGTGCTTCCTTTCACAACTCTTAAAGCCAGTAAAAGCTGTCATGAATCAGGTCGTATTAAATAACTGGACGCGCCAGTTTGACAGACCTTCGCTCCATCCGCCAGGTGTATATAACTTTGATAACTACAAGTCTTAACATGTGACCTCTCGCGCGATCTCTGAGCTTGCCACATGGGTTTGGAGACATGTATGCAACGTTTTCTATGCCTTAACGATTTGTGCTTTTATGCAGTTTCAGATTGAAGCCTACGCAAATCTATCTTTACTTAAATATTCATGCGAGTATTTTCAACGATGGTCACGATTTCTGTTCTGTGAAAACTGGCAATGATATAAGTTGACAATGATATAAGTTGTCAGTGATATAAGTTAGCAATGATATCAGTTGGCAGTGATATAAGCTGGCGATGATATAAGTTGGCAGTGATATAAATTGACAATGATATCAGTTAGCAATAATATCAGTTAACAATAATATCAGGTAACAATAATATCAGGTAACAATAATATCAGGTAACAATAATATCAGTTAACTATATCAGTTGGCAGTTCCAAAGGTTGTTATTGCCGGGAGTTGTAGTGAGGATAAGCTCTCACTGCAGATAAAATACTTCTATGGCACGCGCCTCAAACAGCCTCTGACAACCAAGTCCAGCTCCCGGCCTTCATGTGTGGCTCAATTTGAGCCCGGCGGAACTGTTTCCACTGACGGTAGAAGGGGCAAAGGCGAGCGACTGGCGCCTTAAAACCAGCAGCTTCGGGCAGATAGGGCTCGTGATCCTTGGTTGGTAGCTTATCTAAGAGAAGGAACTCTGAATTCAAACCACCGCTGCCTTGCGGGAATATCCATTTATGGAATTGGCTTCGGGAGTAAACCCTGAGGATAAATCCGGAGTCGGAGTCCCTAAGGCAGTCTAATGTCGATTCGACATTATTCTGGCAACTCCTGCGACATGGCTGGTACCAAACTGTATCGGCTACTGCCGTTCCTTTGGATCTACCGGCTGTGTGGAGAGGGGAACATGCTGCATGGGCAACAGCTTGATCTCCATATAACTGTGCCCAAGCTCGCGCCCTGGAGAGGACACTCCAGCTTCACCCTATAGGTGTCGGCAAAACACGGGAAGTAGCAGTTACCGGTTATAAGCAATAATCCCAATTGGCGTAGGGCATGGCGCCAGGGGCTACTTCCGACAGTGGGAGAGATTCTAGGATCTCACTGGACAGCTACCGCCCGCTTCAAGCTGGGCAGCCCCCAGTCAATAAGGTGTTGTCCCGCCACTGTCTGCTTTCCCCATTGGGTGCATGGGGATTAGGGTCAAACCCGAACTGTGGACAGAAAATTTTGCACCAAGCAATTATCGAAAAAATAGAAATAAGCAAACTCTCAGATTGGGATGCTGGAACGTCCGGAATATGTTGACTGGACTATCCGAAAACCTACAGGATGTAAACGATGTAAGGAAGACAGCCATAATTAATGATGAGCTTAAACGACTTCAGGTGGATATAGCTGCACTTCAGGAAACGCGCCTGGCGGGCTCTGGAACGGTGAGCGAGAAGGACTACACATTTTATTGGCAAGGGAAAGATCTTAATAAAGCTAGAGAACACGGAGTAGGTTTTGCGGTCAAAAAATCGCTAACTAAAATAGTTGAACCAGGCGAGAATGGATCAGAACGCCTGTTAACGCTCCGCCTGCAAACTAGCACAGGTCCCATCACCCTTGTCAGTGTGTATGCTCCTACTCTGTACTCTGCCTCAGAAACTAAAGATGAGTTCTACGAGAATCTAACAGCAATTATCAAAAGCATACCTAGGCAAGAACAGCTTGTTCTTCTTGGTGACTTTAACGCTAGAGTGGGTGCCGATAATGTTTCATGGCCTTCATGTCTGGGCAGGTTTGGTATTGGCAAGATGAATGAAAATGGACAACGGCTCTTAGAGTTGTGCGTCCACCATGACCTCTGCGTGACCAACACCTACTTTCAGACAAAACCCCAGCATAAGGTGTCATGGAGACACCCACGATCCAAGCACTGGCACCAACTTGACCTGATTCTCGTCAGAAGGCGACTCCTCAGGTCTGTGCTCTCCACGCGCTCGTACCATAGTGCAGACTGTGATACAGATCACTCCTTGGTTTGCTGCAAAATCAGAGCACAACCAAGGAAAACTCTATCGTGTCAGACATGAAGGGAAACCACGCATTGATACCAGCAAGATGTCAGACCCTTTCATGATCGCTCAATTCACTGCGACCTTCGAGAAAGTGCTCAGTAGCCCTCAGCATGGGGATACTATTACAGAGAACTGGGAGCATCTACGGAACACCATTCAAAGTACTGCACTTGCCACCTTTGGTAAGAAAACAGCAAAGTCAAATGACTGGTTTGATGCTTCATCAGATGTGATGGCACCTGTCATTGAAGCTAAGCGCAGTGCTATGAATGAATACAAACGTTCACCGAGTGCCAGAACCCTACAGATCCTGAGGGCTACGAGAAGCAAAGTTCAACAAACTGCTCGACGCTGTGCAAATGACTACTGGCTCCAGCTCAGTGAGAGCATCCAGATCGCAGCGCAAACAGGCAACATTAGACAAATGTATGACGGTATAAAGAAAGCACTTGGCCCCCATAAAAGTAAGACGGCACCGCTAAAAACCATCAGTGGAGAGAAGCTAACCGATAAGGGTAAGCAGATGGAGAGGTGGGTCGAGCACTACTCTGAGCTTTACGCTAGAGACAATACCGTTACGCCTGCAGCCCTTGATGGTGTCAACAGTCTGCCAACTATGGAGGAGCTGGATGCCGAACCAACATTAGAGGAACTCAGCAAGGCCATTGATAGCTTGGCCTCTGGCAAAGCACCAGGCAGTGATGGGATTCCTCCTGATTTAATCAAATGCTGTAAGAGCACGCTATTACATCCCCTGCATAGGATGCTGTGCCAGTGCTGGGAAGAGAAAACTATTCCTCAAGACATGCGAGATGCCAAGATTGTAACACTGTATAAAAATAAAGGAGACAGAAGTGATTGCAATAACTACAGAGGCATCTCTCTTCTTAGTATTGTTGGTAAGGTTTTTGCCAAAGTCATCTTAATGCGACTACACAAGTTAGCTGAGCGCATATATCCAGAGTCACAGTGTGGATTCCGAGCTGGCAGATTAACAACAGACATGATCTTCTCTCTCCGCCAGCTTCAGGAAAAATCAAGAGAGCAGAAAAGACCATTATATATCGCCTTTATAGACCTCACAAAAGCATTCGACCTGGTTAGTAGGGATGGACTCTTTAAAATCCTCCTGAAAATAGGCTGCCCTTCTAAAATGCTGGAAATGATAAAGTCATTCCATGACGGCATGAAGGGAACAGTCCAATATGCTGGAAGCACGTCACAGCCCTTTGATATACGAAAGTGGCGTTAAACAAGGCTGTGTTCTGGCTCCGACCCTCTTCGGAATCTTCTTTGCCTTACTCTTGAAACATGCATTCAGAGATGCAACTGAAGGAATATGCCTTCACACTAGGTCAGATGGCCGTCTGTTTAATCTTTCAAGGCTGAAGGCAAAAACAAAAAATCAGAAGGGTCACTATAAGAGACTTGTTGTTCGCTGATGATGCTGCAGTCGTCACTCAAAGCCAACAGGAGCTTCAGAGCTTGATGAATCGCTTCACTAAAGCATGCAAGGACTTTGGCCTCACGATAAGTCTAAAGAAAACGAATGTGCTGAGTCAGGATGTGGATGCTGCACCAGTTATCACTATCGATAACTATGAATTGGCAGTGGTGCACCACTTCACATACCTAGGGTCTACCATCAATGACAAACTCTCACTGGATACAGAAATCGACAGCCGCATTGGCAAAGCTGCAGCTACCTTTGCCGCCTCACATCGCGTGTTTGGGGGAAACTCTAAACTCACAATGAAGACCAAAGCTGCGGTATATAATGCCTGCGTCACCAGCACACTCCTATATGGCAGCGAGACCTGGACGACCTATGCTAAGCAAGAAAGAAGGCTCAATACCTTCCATTTGCGGTGTCTACGCCGCATCCTCGGCATCTCGTGGAAAGATAAAGTGACAAATGTCGAGGTGTTGTCACGTGCTGGCCTTCAAAGTATGTATACGCTTCTTAGACAGCGCAGACTTCGCTGGCTTGGCCATGTTCGCCGTATGGAAGATGGTCGCATCCCAAAAGATATCTTCTACGGACAATTAGCAGATGGCAAGAGAACAGTTGGGCGACCACAGCTGAGGTTCAAAGATGTGTGCAAGAGAGATATGAGGGCACTGGACATGGATCCAGCAACATGGGAGGATGAAGCTGCCGATCGCACTAAGTGGCGATGCTATTTACGGCGCCACCTCAGATTGGGCGAAGAGAGGCTCACACAAGAAGCAGAGGTGAGGAGAAAACGTCGAAAGGAGCACCAGGAAAATAAGCAGCCGAGGGCTGTCACCTCAAGGGCGCATTCCCATAGTCAGTTATGACTGAAGGGGCTATTATTATTATATCAGTTGGCAATAATATCAGTTGGCAATAATATCAGTTGGCAATAATATCAGTTGGCAGTGATATCAGTTGGCAGTGATATCAGTTGGCAGTGATATCAGTTGGCAATGATTTGATTTGGCAATGACAGTTGACATGATGTCTCTCCATAACTTCATGTCAGCAGTATGCTTATCTATTAAGTTGTTGGCTTCTTTCCGTACTACATGTTAGACTTATCTTTTTATCGTTGTCTACATGGTTTTCCTCATTACCATCACCATATATCTCCGCCATCTTCCTCTCCTCACACCATGCACAAATAAACTGCGTTGCCTTCTTCTAAAATTAGAAATTAGCATTGTTTATGTTAAACTAGCAATAACCCGTCAAACCTGACGGGTTTTTAATTATAGTGTGCTGTTTCCGTTCCCGGATGAGCAGATAGAAGTACATTCTTAGAGTGTTTTTGGTTTCTTTCCATTATACAGTGTAATCAAACTGTTCATGAACACCGTCATTTGAACGCTGTTCTTTGTTGATTGTAACTATTTTCGGGATAGTATATACAATGGAAACAATATAATTTTTCAACACGGTTGCATTCCTCAGCTGTGACCAACGTACACACGGCAAGAATTATGTTATTTTAGATTCAATTTAAAAGTTCTTTGATGACAACATTTCGTGTGAAAGTGGGTGGATTGTTTTCAAAGAGTGGTCCCTGATTATAAGTGGTTTTAACAAAAACTTTCAAGTTTTCATGAAATACAATTCACTTTGGTATGTTATTTGCTCATGCACACCAATTTTTACGAACTTTCTCTTTGTAGAGCGCTACTAATTTCGTGAAAGAATAATAAAAAAAAAAAAACCAAAGTATTTGTTTTATATAACAGCCACGCCACGCATGTTGCACACCGTGCGTTGCGCACTTTTTTTCCTGGCGCGAGTTACTATTTTGAGTGAGACCGACCGACGTAACATACATCGGTAATTATGTTAGTGTAGATGTAGATAGGAGGATTAAAATTGTTTGACAAGATCAACAATGAGGAATTAAAGGGAAGACATGGATACATCAAACTGGTTAAATACAGGAAGGAAAGACTCTGGCATGGCGTAGAACATACTGAGGCATCAAGCCAACAATATTACCAGCCGTCTTTGATGTAGGATCCTCACGGTCAACGAATTAGAGGGAGATGGCAAACAAACGTGGAAAAGAGAACTGCAGAGGATCTACAAGGGTTATAGAAGAATAGAGGATCTACAAGGGTTATAGAAGAGTAGAGGATCTACAAGGGTTATAGAAGAGTAGAGGATCTACAAGGGTTATAGAAGAGTAGAGAATCTACAAGGGTTATAGAAGAGTAGAGGATCTACAAGGGTTATAGAAGAGTAGAGAATCTACAAGGGTTATAGAAGAGTAGAGGATCTACAAGAGTTATAGAAGAGTAGAGGATCTACAAGGGTTATAGAAGAGTAGAGGATCTACAAGAGTTATAGAAGAGTAGAAGATCTACAAGGGTTATAGAAGAGTAGAGGATCTACAAGGGGTATAGAGGAGTAGAGGATCTACAAGGGGTATAGAAGAGTAGAGGATCTACAAGGGTTATAGAAGAGTAGAGGATCTACAAGGGTTATAGAAGAGTAGAGGATCTACAAGGGTTATAGAAGAGTAGAGGATCTACAAGGGTTATAGAAGAGTAGAGGATCTACAAGGGTTATAGAAGAGTAGAGGATCTACAAGGGTTATAGAAGAGTAGAGGATCTACAAGGGTTATAGAAGAGTAGAGGATCTACAAGGGGTATAGAAGAGTAGAGGATCTACAAGGGTTATAGAAGAGTAGAGGATCTACAAGGGTTATAGAAGAGTAGAGGATCTACAAGGGGTATAGAAGAGTAGAGGATTAGAAGGGTTATAGAAGTAGTACAAGGGTTATAGAAGAGTAGAAGATCTACAAGGGTTATAGAAGAGTAGAGGATCTACAAGGGGTATAGAAGAGTAGAGGATCTACAAGGGTTATAGAAGAGTAGAGGATCTACAAGGGTTATAGAAGAGTAGAAGATCTACAAGGGGTATAGAAGAGTAGAAGATCTACAAGGGGTATAGAAGAGTAGAGGATCTACAAGGGGTATAGAAGAGTAGAGGATCTACAAGGGGTATAGAAGAGTAGAAGATCTACAAGGGTTATAGAAGAGTAGAAGATCTACAAGGGTTATAGAAGAGTAGAGGATCTACAAGGGGTATTTGAAGAATTGAGCCTGCAACGGCTCCTGTGATAAGACCTCATGGGGTATAGAAGGAGCGTAGAGGATCTACAAGGGTTGGAAGGAAATTCCCGGGTTGCCTCGAGAGTTCGCATATAGAACAAGTTATAGCATTCTGGAGGATCTACAAGGGTTCTTTGACTAGAAGAGTAGAGGATCTACAAGGGTTATAGAAGAGTAGAGGAATCTAAAAGGTAGGGGTTATAGAAGAGTAGAAGATCTACAAGGGTTATAGAAGAGTAGAGGATCTACAAGGGGTATAGAAGAGTAGAGGATCTACAAGGGTTATAGGAAAGGGTTAGAGAGTAGAGGATCTTACAAGGGTTATAGAATGAGTAGAGGATCTACAAGGGTTATAGAGAGTAGGGATCTACAAGGGTATAGAAGAGTAGAGGATCTACAAGGGTTATAGAAGAGTAGAGGATCTACAAGGGGTATAGAAGAGTAAATGATTCCCCAGGGTTATATCGAAAGAGTAGAAGATCTACAAGGGTTATAGAAGAGTAGAAGGATCTACAAGGGTTATTAGAAGAGTAGAGGATCTACAAGGGTTATAGAAGAGTAGAGGATCTACAAGGGTTATAGAAGAGTAGAGGATCTACAAGGGTTATAGAAGAGTAGAAGGATCTACAAGGGTATAGAAGAAGAGTAGAAGATCTACAAGGGTTATAGAAGAGTAGAGGATCTACAAGGGGTATAGAAGAGTAGAGGATCTACAAGGGGTTATAGAGAGAGTAGAGAGATCTACAAGGGTTATAGAAGAGTAGAGGATCTACAAGGGTTATAGAAGGGTAGACTATCCACAAGGGTTATAGAAGAATAGAAGATCTACAAGGGTTATAGAAGAGTAGAGGATCTACAAGGGTTATAGAAGAGTAGAAGATCTACAAGGGTTATAGAAGAGTAGAGGATCTACAAGGGGTATAGAAGAGTAGAAGATCTACAAGGGGTATAGAAGAGTAGAAGATCTACAAGGGTTATAGAAGAGTAGAGGATCTACAAGGGTTATAGAAGAGTAGAGAGAGTCTACAAATTAAGGAGTAGAGGGCATTATAGAAGAAGAGTAGAGGATCTACAAGGGGTATAGAAGAGTAGAACGATCTAAAGGGGATTATTAGAAGAGTAGAGGATCTTACAAGGGTATAGAAGAGTAGAAGATCTACAAGGGTTATAGAAGAGTAGAGGATCTACAAGGGTTATAGAAGAGTTGAGAGGATATACAAAGAAGAGTTAGATAAGATATTAGGGACTCTGTAGAGAGAGTAGAGGGATCTACAAGGGGTATAGAAGAGTAGAGGATCTACAAGGGTTATAGAAGAGGGTAGTAAGAGGATCTACAAGGGGTATAGAAAGGAGTAGAGGATCTACAAGGGTTATAGAAGAAAGTAGAGGATCTACAAGGGGGTTATAGAAGAGTTAGAAGATCTACAAGGGTTATAGAAGAGTAGAGGATCTACAAGGGGTATAGAATGAGTAGACGATTACAAGGGGTATAGAAGAGTAGAAGATTACAAGGGTTATAGAAGAGTAGAAGGATCTAACAAGGGGTATAGAAGAGTAGAGGATCTACAAGGGGTATAGAAGAGTAGAGGATCTACAAGGGTTATAGAAGAGTAGAAGATCATCTACAAGGGGGTATAGAAAGAGTAGAGGATCTACAGGGTATAGAAGAGTAGAGGATCTACAAGAGGGTTAGAGAGAGTCTGATTCTTACAAGGGTTATAGAAGAGTAGAGGATCTACAAGGGGTTATAGAAGAGTAGAGATTACAAGGGTTATAGACCAGTAGAGGATCTACAAGAGTTTATAGAAGAGTAGAGGATCTACAAGGGGTTATAGATGAGTAGAGGATCTTTACAAGGGGCTATCTGAGAAGAGTAGAGGATCTTTACAAGGGTTTATAGAAGAGTAGAGGATCTACAAGGGTTATAGAAGAGTAGAGGGATCTACAAGGGGTTATAGAAAGAGTAGAGGGGATATCTACAAGGGGGTATAGAAGAGTAGAGGATCTACAAGGGGTTATAGAAGAGTAGAAGATCTACAAGGGTTATAGAAGAGTAGAGGATCTACAAGGGGTATAGAAGAGTAGAGGATCTACAAGGGATTATAGAAGAGTAGAGGATCTACAAGGGTTATAGAAGAGCGTAGAAGATCTACAAGGGTTATAGAATGAGTAGAGATTACTTACAGGGGTTATAGAAGAGTAGAGGATCTACAAGGGGTATAGAAGAGTAGAGGATCTACAAGGGTTATAGAAGAGTAGAGGGATCTACAAGGGTTAAAGACGAGTCGAGGATCTACAAGGGGTTATAGAAGAGTAGGAAGATCTACAAGGGTTATAGAAGAGTAGAGGATCTACAAGGGTTATAGAAGAACGTAGAGCGATCTACAAGGGGTTATTGAGAAGAGTAGAAAGATCTACAAGGGTAGAAGAGGTATAAGATCTAGAGGTATAGAAGAGTAGATCCTACCAAGGGGTTATAGAAAAGAGTAGAGGATCTACAAGGGTTTTATAGAAGAGTAGAGGATCTACAAGGGGTATATAAAGAGTAGAGGATCTACTAGAGGGGTATAGTAGAGTAGAAGATCTTACAAGGGTTATAGAAGAGTAGAGGATCTACAAAGGGTTATAAGAGTAGAGGATAGACGGTTGTTCTTAGCACGAGTCTACAAGGGGTTATAGAAGAGTAGAAGATCTACAAGGGTTTAGAAGAGTAGAGGATCTACAAGGGTTATAGAAGAGTAGAGGATCTACATAGGGTTATAGAAGAGCGGAGGATCTACAAG
The DNA here is from genome assembly GCA_024509875.1 of Oreohelix idahoensis. Classification (NCBI taxonomy): domain Eukaryota; kingdom Metazoa; phylum Mollusca; class Gastropoda; order Stylommatophora; family Oreohelicidae; genus Oreohelix; species Oreohelix idahoensis. The sequence goes on along the minus strand of JAMPIV010008761.1, from coordinate 3,915 downwards.
GGATTATAGAAGAGTAGGGGGATAACAAGGGGTATAGAAGAGTAGAGGATCTACAAGGGTTATGAGAAGAGTAGAAGATCTACAAGGGTTATAGAAGAGTGAGATGGTTCTACAAGGGTATATAGAAGAGTAGGTTGATCTACAAGGGTTATAGAAGAGTAGAGGTCTACAAGGGGTATAGAAGAGTAGAGGATCTACAAGGGTTATAGAAGAGTAGAACGATCTACAAGGGGTTATAGAAGAGTAGAGGGATCTTCTCAGGGGTTATCGAGAAGTGTAGAGGATCGACTAAAGGGTTATAGAAGAGTAGAGGGATCTACATGGGGTTATAGAAGAGTTAGAGGATCTAACATAGGGGTTATAGAAGAGTAGAAGGGTCTACAAGGGTTATAGAGTAGAGTTGAGGATCTTCATAAGGGGTTAGAGTTGTTGCCGAGTTCTAGCTCTTTCTAAGGGGTATAGCAAGAGTAGAGGAGGTCTACAAGGGGTCTAGAAGGAGTAGAGGATCTACAAGGGGTTATAGAAGAGTAGATGATCTCAATGGGTGTATATAGAAGAGTAGAGGGATCGTACAAGGGGTTATCGAAGAGTATGATGGATTGTCATACATGGGTTATAGAAGAGGTAGAGGATCTACAAGGGTTATAGAAGAGTAGAGGAAATCTACAAAGGGTATAGAAAGAGTAGAGGATTGTACAAGGGGTTCATAGAAGAGTAGAGGATCTACAAGGGTTATATAGAAGAGTAGAGGATCTTACAAGGGGTATAGAAAGAGTAGAGGATCTACAAGGGGTATAGAAGAGTAGTAGGAGTCTAAAGGGGGTGATAGAAGAGTAGAGGGGAGTCTACAAGGGGTATAGAAGAGTAGAGGATCTACAAGGGGCGCTTATTGAAGAGTAGATGGATATCTTACAAGGGGTTATGAAGCGTAGAAGATCTTTACAAGGGGTTATAGAAGAGTAGAGGATCTACAACGGGGGTATAGAAGAGTAGAAGATATACAAGGGGTTATATAGAAGAGTAGAGGATCTACTAAGGGGTATTAGAAGAGTAGAAGATCAGTAACAAGGGGTTTAGAGAGTAGAGGGATTGTAAAAGGAGTGTAAAGCGATTCGATCTACAAGGGGGTATAGAAGAGTAGAGGATCTACAAGGGGTATGAAGAGTAGAGGAGATATACAAGGGTCTTTATAGAAGAGTAGAGGATTCTACATGGGGTATTGACGAGTTAGAGGATGTACAAGGGGTGTAGAGGAGTGGAGGATCTACAAGGGGTATAGGAAGAGTAGAAGATCTACAAGGGTTATGAGAAGAGTAGAGGATCTCCAAGGGTTATAGAAGAGGTAGAAGATCTACATGGGTTATAGAAGAGTAGAGGACCTACAAGGGTTATAGAAGAGTAGAAGATCTACAAGGGTTATATAGAAGAGTAGAGGGATCTACAAGGGGTTTAGAAGGAGTAGAGGTCTACAAGGGTTATAGAAGGGGTAGAAGTGTCTTTGGGGGGGAGGGGTTATAGACGAGTAGAAGATCTACAAGGGGGGTATAGAGAGTAGAGGATCTTACAATAGGGGTTATTGATAGAATGAGTAGAGGGATCTACAAGGGGGTATAGAAGAGTAGGAGGATTGATACCGGGGGGGGTAATGGAGAAGAGTACGAAGGATCTATCATGGGGTCTGTCAAGGATGTAGTAGTTTATTGGGTTTTTAGAAGAGTAGAGGATCTACAAGTGGGTGTAGTAGAGAGTAGAGGATTCTACAAGGGTTATAGAAGAGTACGAGGATCTACAAGGGGTTTATAGCAAGAGTAGAGGTTTTCCTAATAATATTCTTATATAGGGGTTATTTAAAGGAATAGAAAGAAGATCTACAGGGGATTATAGAAGAGTAGAGGATCTTACAAGGGGTATAGAAGAGTAGAGGATCTACAAGGGTGTATAGAAGTAGTAGAGGAGTTTTACATGGGCGATATAGAGAGTAGAAGATCTACAAGGGTCATAGAAGTGCAGTAGAGGATCTACAAGGGTTATTAGAAGAGTAGTAGGATCTACAAGGGGTTTATAGAAGAGTAGAAGGATCTACAGGGGTTATACAAGAGTAGTAGATTACAAAGGGTTATAGAAGAGTCAGAGGATCTAAACGGGTTATAGAAGAGTAGAGATATACATAGGGGTTATAAATTTAGAAGAGCGATCATACAAGGTGGATATAAAACCGATTACAAGGTTATAGAAAGAGTAGAGGCATCTAAAGGGTACTAAACAAAGAGGGATAATCGGGGTAACAATTTTAGATCGAGCTAGAGGATCTACACTAGGGTTATAGAAAGGTAGATAGAAGATCTCCAAGGGTTATAGAAGGAGTAGAGGATCTACACGGGGTTATAGAAGAGTAGAGGATCTACAAGGGTATAGAAGAGTAGAGGATCTACAAGGGTTATAGAAGAGTAGAGGATCTACAAGGGTTATAGAAGAGTAGAGGGATCTACAGGGGTTATTAGAAGAGTAGAGGATCTACAAGGGTTATAGAATGAGTAGAAGAAAATCTACAAAGGGTTATAGAAGAGTAGAGATCTACAAGGGTTATAGAAGAGTAGAAGACTCTACAAGGGTTATTTAGAAGAGTAGAGAATCTACATGGGTTATAGAAGAATAGAGGATCTACAAGGGGTATAGAAGAGTAGAAGATCTACAACACGGGTATAGAAGAGTAGAAGATCTACAAGGGGTTATAGAAGAGTAGAGGAGATCTTCAAGGGTTATAGAAGAGTAGAGGATCTACAAGGGTTATAGAAGAGTAGAGGATCTACAAGGGGTATAGAAGGTTAGAAGATCGACAAGGGGTATAGAAGAGTAGAAGATCTACAAAGGGTTATAGAATAGTGTAGAGGATATACTACAAGGGTATAGAAGAGTAGAGGATCTACAAGGGGTTATAGAAGAGTAGAGATATACAAGGTGTCTACAAGGAGTCGCAGCTAACAAGGGGATATAGAAGAGTAGAGGATCTACAAGGGGTATAGACCGAGTAGAGGATATACAAGGGTTCCTAGAAGAGTTGGGCATCTACAAGGTTATAGAAGAAGAGATCTCCAGGGTTATAGAAGAGTAAGAGGATCTACAAGGGTTATAGAAGAGTAGAAAGATCTACACGGGTTATCGAAGCGTAGAGGATTACAAGGGGTATAGAAAGCGTAGAAGTTAAATGGGTTCTCGAAGCGTAGAAGCTTTACAAGTGTTATAAGCAGAGTAGAGGATCGAACAAGGGGTATAGCAGGTAGAGGATTCCACGGGTATATCGAAGAGAGAGAGGATCTACAAGGGGTTATAGAGCGTAGAGGGATCTACAAGGGGTATCGAGAGTAGAGGCTCTAAAGGGGTTCTCGAAGAGTAGCGGATTACAAGGGTTCTAGAGAGTAGGCTGATCTACAAGGGTTATAGGAAGCGTAGAAGATCTCACAGGGTTATAGAAGAGTAGCGGATCAAGGGGTATCGAAGAGTAGACGCTTACAAGGGTTTATGACGAGTAGAGGATTACACGGGGTATAGACAGAGTAAGCCGATCAACCCGGTCAAGAAGAGTAGCGGATAACAAGGGTTATCGAGAGTGCGGATCTACACGGGGTATCTAGAAGAGTAGAAGATCTACACGGGTTCTAGAGCGTAGAGGCTTCTCCAAGGGGTTAGCCGGTAGAGGAAACTACCAGGGGTCTCGGAAGAGTAGCGGCTTCAACACGGGTTATAGACGAGTCGCGGATCTAAGGGATTCTTAGCAGGCGTCGGAGGACTTAACGGGGTCGCGACGAGTTAGCGGATCTACCCGGGTTATAGAAGAGTCGAGGATCTACAGGGGTATAGAAGAGAGAAGATCTAAAGGGTTTAGCGCGATCGAGGACTTCCAGGGGTAAGCGGTAG
>JAMPIV010008760.1:155000-376689 GCA_024509875.1 Oreohelix idahoensis | reverse complement strand
GAATTAATACTTCACCAAGGAAGTGGCATTCAAGGAATGAGAAATTGCAGAAAATACAATATTAAAATAATTAATACAACTAATAAAAAACAATTTCAACTGAGTATATGAAAATTGTCACAAAACAATCAGGCATACAACATATCACACCAGAACTGCTCAACGCAACAAAGTGAAGTTAAACGAGAGATGGAAGAAATTAATAATAGTCACAAGTCAGACAAGTATACAACACTTCACAACTTAACACCGAAAATTCTAACAAATTGAAGCTACGCGTGATAATAAGAAATTTAAATTGTAACGAAATAAGTAATCAAAGAAAAAAAATTTTTGAGGATATTAACCGATAAACTATTAAAAGTTCTGATTATTACCGTTGTATTAAAAAATCAACAAATGTTCAAATGGAGTGAAGGCTGTGGTAACAGAGATTTAGTGAAGCAAAGTGTTTGTTCGTCAATAACTGACGTCTCTGCCGGGCAGATAATAGGGGTGACTTTGGGCAGACATCATTAATGCTTGTCTAAGTGACGCAGGGCTGAATTGCATCAGATAGACAAGTTCAGGGTTCCACTGAGGACGATAATAAGAACTAGGGGAGGAAGCATGGTGATCTCTGATTTCTTCCGTCCTTGTTGTAGTGTTGGTAGGAGTATTCTGAGCCTGGGACATTGGAATACTGTTGGTAGAGGTACTCCAAGATAGATAGATAGATAGATAGATAGATAGATAGATAGATAGATAGATAGATAGATAGATAGATAGATAGATAGATAGATAGATAGATAGATAGATAGATAGATAGATAGATAGATAGATAGATAGATAGATAGATAGATAGATAGATAGATAGATAGATAGATAGATAGATAGATAGATAGATAGATAGATAGATAGATAGATAGATGAAGGGCGAAAAAGACGAGGTAAAACTTGAAACCGATGGCACGAGACACAAGGACTTGGCATGAGTTTAAGCTTATGGTCTTTGAAAGGCAATGACGAATTATAATGATTGCATCTACATGTTAGCCTCCTTAATTGACTTGTCATCTCCTTCTATTCATACCTGTGAAAATGCCAACGCTAATAAACGTGTACATTCTCTACTGGACTAACATGAATTTACCAGGAATATCTCCTCTATATCTTGTTAATTGCATTCACACATTGTCCAAAGACTTCAATACTGGCAGCGAATCCCTATAATTATGTCACGGATTGCCTCCTCTGCTTTGCAGTAGTGGTCCAACAGTGACCAAAACTCAAGAGTATCTAATATTGGGTTCCAAGGTATCTACCTGCGCGCAAGATTACTCTTGGCAGACATGTAGATAGAAGATTAATAACACTTGTACCTTAAAAGAGCATTCACAAGATATTTCCAGAAGTCACGAACAATGTTACATTGGGCTGAAAAATTGTTAACGCATTTTATCTAGTCCGTCGCCTTTTGTGAAGGATTTAAGCAATAGTTTAGCCCGTTCAAGCCCCCAGTTGTTGTAATCCAACGAAATTCCTCTTATAAGTAATAGCTCTGTCTAGAGGTAAATATATTGTCTAGGTATATATATATATATATATATATATATATATATATATATATATATATATATATATATATATATATATATATATATATATATATATATATATATATATATATATATATATATATATTCTGGCTCACACGTTTGCTTTCATACATATAAAAAACTATGATTGTTTAGTTTTAAAACAACATGTAACAATTTTAATAATGAATTAGTCTTTAACAGTTCAAATAAATATGGAAAGATTGGTGAAATTTAGATAAAAGTTTTCGTCACGGAGACGTAGGTGAGGATTTATCAAAAGTCCGTTGCTTTCACCTATTTTACAAGAAACTTAACTCTAGCTGAGTCCTGCAACTGTGGTTCATCAATTATGTGATGACAAAAGCCTTCTCCACACTCTCTTCCACTGTAGGCGGTTTCGGTGGATGCTTTTCTCTCACACTAGCGGCGTTAGTACCACAAATCGTCTGATTGCTTGTAACCACGAACTTTAGAAAAATAGAAACACAAATGTCTTCTGCTAAGTACATTTGTTTGGAGCACACTAACAAGCTCACGTTCCCGTTGTCCGCTCACCAATGTTAAACTCTCAGAAGAATTTAATTCTCGAGCACGCACTATGCAACTCCGAGAAGATGGTTAAAATTCTCCACTATTACTCTGAGGATTAACGGGTAAAATGTGTCTGGACAGTGAGAATATGATTTGCGCCTGAACTAACATTAATGAGTTACATGCATCTGATAAAGGTTGATTACGTTGGATTTTTATTCCCGTTAATGATATCCACCAAAAGATAGATATAAGTGGATGGAAGCAGACATCATCATCATCATCAGTTGATAAGATCTCTATGGTGTTGTTTGCTCCACTGTAGTGTATGGAATGTCAACTTGACCTACGCAGTGGTGTGTAGACATGGATTGAGTGTATAATGTGCGAATGATGATAAAGGTTCGTGGTGTTGACAAAAAATGTTCTTTTCTCACACTCATGTATGGCTGGAAGTCATCGACACCAACGACTGTGTACCTTTTCTAAAGTTTAATTGGACGTACACACTCGACAGCACAGATAGTGACAAATCACAGGTTGCCATAATACATCATAGTACAGTGGATAAATGGTCTTGCAATGTTACATGGGCACTCATGTAGAATAAGTGTATAATGGACTGTCAGTAGCCAAGCACTCAGTATCGCCCATACATATATCATCTGACTTCACTGACTGAGCACGTCAGCTCATAAACAATATTTCAGATGGCTTCTAAACCTAATCTCGTCTAGCGACGATTCTTCAACATAATGTTCAGCACATATTTTTCCATATAATAATATTGAACCGCTAGCAATGGGTTCTCATGTGTAGCAGTGATCTCTGGACTGATCAAGCGATAATACGGGCATCCCTTTTCTCTTCTTGAAAGTCACTACATGTTTTGGTTCCAAGATGGCTTCACTCGTGAGCTGTCACTCACGTTTGGATACAGATAATGAATCTGTCCTAAAGTTAGTCATTCATAAAACATTTCATTGCTCTGTAGATTTGATCATGAACAATTGACTGCAATCTACAGGATATAGTGCTGCTAGGAATCGAAGTCGTTTTCATCGAGTCAAATATATTCTCTTAGACATTCAAATCGTAACTATCGAAAATGGTGGCTTCGATCGAGAGTTCATAAGAGTATCTTTGATTACCTTGGTATAGGAAATATGAAACTGCCATTCCTTGGCAATACGACTAAACACTGGGGTAAAGCATACACGATAGGTTTAGACGACTATCACCTTCCCCACAAATACTGAGATCACTTTTTCCCCGGCGACAGGCCGACATGGAAAACACACAGTCCCTATCAGGACGAAGCCAAATCACACCACACTCTAGCGACACATCCGCCGAATAGCCTTCGACCTCTCTAGAGACAACAGAACATATAGTTCGACTTAGATATGTAAAGATATACAGATATAAGACAGACTCGTCCTACTCAGACAAACAATACACATAAATTCAGGCCATAGATATTCTGAAGCAAGAACAATCTATTATTACCCAAACAACGAATAAATTGCAGTAAAATGGATTTATCCGCGGAGTTTGATCGAAAGAGCCGACACAACTTTCAAGGGAAGTAACTCAATAATGACTTTCCCTTAAGCACTATTTTGCTTTCAAAATATTTGCGAAGATAACAAGAATACCAATGTATAATATTGTAAGATATCAAAGACTGCACGTAACAGTCTTACCACACCTCCCGGGAAAAAAAATGGAACATTTTTTTTTTTTTTGAAATACATCTAGGAGCAACGTACAATAGGCTCACAACGCATGAATAATGCGCAGATGAAAATATCAGGAATACCTATAACGCCTAATATGAGGCTAAGTCGACTTATGGAGCGACTGGTGAGAATGTGTCTCATAAACTGAGAGAAATTATTTCTCTACAAGTATATTTTTCCAGGAAGGTGTCATCAAAGTATAATACAATTCTGGCAATTACACAATGCCTAAAAAATTCATATCATCATTTCGTATTAGATATCTTAAATTTATGATTTATGAAGAAAAAAATCATCAAAGCACAGCGGTGAATAAACATCAATGAACCGCTATGTAGTGATACAATCATTATATTATTAAATTACAAATGTGTATCTATCATGAAATAGAAAAGGAACTACTATAGAACTAGACATATCAAGAAGTCTAAGCCCTAATAGTTATGTGGAATCATGTGGGCATCTTGACAGAATGTCTGCCATCACATTATCTGATCCACGAATAGCTCGCACAGAGAAATGAAAAGGTTGAAGAGCAATTGCATATCGAGTAGACCTCGAGCTCTTCAAATTCTTACTCTGTATAGCAGTAGGAGCTTTTTGGTCGGTTTCTACTATGAAATGTGCGCCTAGAAGGAATCTCTGTAGTTTGAGGATCGACCAAACCATAGCTAATAGCTCACGGTCTAAAACCGAATAATTCCTTTCTGCCGCATTAAGTTTTCTGGAAGTATACATTACAGGATGCAGAGTTCCAGAGTACTCTTGCATTAGTGCCGCTCCAATCCCAGTGGATGAAGCGTCACTACGAAGAACGAATGTCTTATCTTTAGTAGGTAGCACTAAAATAGGTGGTGTTGAAAACAATGTTTTAATCTTATCCAGAGAGCATTGGCATTCCTGAGACCAGTGGACCACATTAGGCGAACCTTTCTTTAGAAGTGTTGAGAGAGGTGCCATGATAGAGGATAGATTCTGAATGAATCTGCCATAAAATTGAATAAGACCTAACAGACTTCTCACCTGTTTTTTAGTCTTAGGGATTGAGATGTTAAGTATCTTACTAGTATTATGGTCCTCTGTCTTTAGGAAACCATGACCAACTCGGTGGCCTAGGAAAGAAATTTCGCTAAAACCAATATAGGCTTTAGAGGGTTTCGCTGTCAGGTTGTGCTCACGCAAAGTAGACAGCAATTCATCTAACCCTGAATAGTGATCTTCCCAAGTATCGCTGAAAAGACAGATGTCGTCTAGATATGCAATGACATCTGACCGATAAGATAGGATTCGGCGCATCATGCGTACGAACGTAGCTGGTGCGTTCATAAGACCGAAAGGCATAAAATTCCATTGGAACAAACCTCTAGGTGTTGAAAAAGCCGTGAGAGGTTTGGCGCGTTCAGATAAAGGAACTTGCCAATATCCTTTAGACAAATCAAGTTTAGTGAAAAAATGAGATTTGGAGAGTCGAGTAAGTAGCTCTTCCAGTAAAGGCATAGGTTCGGCATCGAACTTAGTTACTTGATTCAATTTTCGATAGTCAACGCAAAGACGTATGTTATTGTCTTTTTTACGCACAATAACCATCGGCGAAGAATATGCAGAGGTGGATGGTTCGATTATTTTCAAATCTATCATCTCATCCAACTCTTTCTCGACCTGTGCCTGAAAATGTATAGGTATAGGATAAGGTCTAACCCTAATAGGAGTATGGTCAGTTAGAACAATGTCATGTTGAATGACATTCGTTTGTCAAGGGATGTCAGTGAGTACATCCTGAAATGTTTGCAACATAGTTGAAACTTGTCGCTGTTCTCCTAGAGACAAATCAGGAGAGACAGTAACGTTCTTCCATGATTCACTGGAATGAAGTGGGATCATTGGAAGAGGAAGATTTACATCTGAAAAACTTGTTTCCTCATCCTGTATCACGGACAGTGATGAGTAATGACCATGTTGTACTGGAGAATTGTCCGTTGCTTGGAAAATGGGTTGCAAATAATCCGGACGTTCATGGAATTCAGTAAGCATATTGATGTGGAAGGTTTTATGCTTCCCATCAATATCGACAATATAGTCGACATCGGAAATTTTCGATATTATATCGTACGGACCTTTCCAAGAAATAAGTAATCTGTTTTCCCTACAAGGTAGTAATACAAATGCTTTGTCACCAGGACAAAGTTGTCGTAAGCATCTCTTCTTATTGGCAAATTGCCTTGCCTTCTGTTTCGCAAATTCAGAAGAAGAAGTTGCTAATTTGCATGCTTCGATAATTTTTTGTCTCAACGCGATGACATATTCGTAGGATGACTTTGTGTCATCGTCAATATTGTCAGATGTTATGAGATCGTGAAGCAACGACATAGGGCCACGCGGACGCGCGCCAAAGACGAGTTCAAAGGGAGAAAATCCCGTATGTTCATTGGGTACCTCTCTGTAAGCGAAGAGGGCCGCAGGTAAAACTCTGTCCCAGTCTTGAGGATGATCCTCAGTTATCTTCCCCAGTAAGTTTTTAAGTGTTCTATTAAGGCGTTCGACCATACCATTAGACATTGGATGGTAGATACTACTTAAAGATCTATCTATCTGCAGAGTAGACATTACTTGAGACATGGTATCTGATATTAGTTGGGTGCCATGGTCTGACAATATCTCTCCGGGGAACCCCAGACGAGAAAATATAAGCCAAAGAGCATCTGCAATATCAGCAGTAGTAATGCTCTTCAGAGGAATAGCCTCTGGCCAACGTGTGCACATATCAACACACGTCAAGATAAACTGATGTCCTCTGGCAGACTTGATCTTAAATGGACCAATAATGTCTATGGCCATTTTTTGAAACGGCCGAATAGGAATGTCCGCCGCCTGAATGGGTGCAGCATGCCGTGGACCTTTGGATTTAACTTCCTGACATACTTTACAAGATCGACAATAAATACGTATGTCCTTGTTTACCAATGGCCAAAAGAAAGCCGCAAGGACTCTTGACTTAGTACGGGAAAAACCCATGTGTCCAGCACACTGAGAGTCGTGAGCGTGCTGCAAAATTTTAACTCTCAAATTCTTGGGAAACAGGATTTGAGAATGACTTGACGTAATGGAGTCTTGAACCATACGTACAAGTACGCCATTCTTCTTTGTAATCCACGATTTACGACTTGTGTCTTTATTCGGATCACCTTTAGTTGCAAGAATGAAGAATTTCTTCAGAGTGGGATCATCTTCTTGCTGTTTTATAAACGAGTCACGAGAAATGACCAAGGGATTATCTTGGTTATGCACTTCATTATCTTCAATAGATGAAGTTTGAGGCATATTAAGAGCCTGAGCTCTAGTGACTACAGCGTTAGCAATCTGCATGTTTTGCCTTTCCCACGTGGAAATTTGTTGCGGAGTGCATTCCTTGACTCCATGAATGCGACCGATGATGAGGTCAGCGATCGGATTCGGAAGAAGACATGCGTGTACATCTCCTGTAAAGAAAGGAGTAGCAATCCTAATGATAGCAGTAGAGTATTTCTCTAATGTGCCGCCAAATGTTACACATTTGACTACTTGTCCAGCGGCACGGGAAGGATCTACGAGTGACTGCCTAACACCAATTGTGGTGCATCCAGAATCAAATAGCACAGAGACTGGATTGTTATTCACTAAACCCTTATGTAAGACAAGAGAACCCCTTCCATCATGCGCGACTGATGCTGGAAGAGCAGGAAGAGGATGGCCACAGCTTAAAGTAGACACTGTGGTTGGCTCAAATAACGTTTTGCATTGGGGGCACTGAGATGCTCTCCCAAAATCAAAAGCGGCACATGCCATATTACTAGCATCATTATTATCTTTACTCTGTTTATAGGCTTCATGGGACTCTTGTTGTGCAGAGTTTGCCTGAAAATGTGGTTTATGTCTTTTGTTTTGAGATCTACCTCGGTTATTATCACCTCTGTAGTTATTGTTACCTCTATTGTAACCCCTATTTGGGTTTGAGTCATAGTTCCCTTGGTTACCATTATCATATTCATTATAATGAGTATCTCTGTAATTATGATCTTGTTGACTCCAAGACGGATAACCCTGATAGTTTCTATAATTACTTCCTCTACGGAAATTCCTATAATTATGACCACCCCTGTGTCGAGAGCTATCAGGTCGTCTCCAGTTCTTTGAAGAAGAACCCTGAAATGATTGGTTACCTTGGTTTTGATAACTATTATGGTTACCTTTTTTATCAAATCTGTTTTGAGGTCCCTGAAATCTGTGTGAATAATTGGGATTGTATGGTGTTGCTGAAGCAACTGGCATACTCTCCTTAATCTTAGTGTTGCCAAAAGTCACGTCGGGGTGTGCAGTGACATATTGGGAACAATATTCTTCCATTTCTTTTAGAGATTTAGGTTTACGCTCATGTATAAATTCAAGGAAAGGTTTGTTCACACATGACATAATCTTATCTCTGAGCAACAAATCCATAAGTCCTTCATACGTTTTTTCTGTTTTGGAAAGCTCAATCCAACGATCAACTGTGAGACGTGCCTTTGCAGTGAATTCTGAGAATTCTACACCCGTCTCAGGTACCATCGTTTTAAATAAAAGGCGATAGCCTTCCTCACTTAGCTGATATTTTTTTTATCAAAGCCGCCCTAATGACATCATAATTATCCTTATCTGCTTCTCCTACAAGGCATAATCTAGTCAAAGATTCACCTTTCAAGTTTTCTGATAATTGATTAGCGTATTGTGATTTATCCACATTATGTGTACGACAAGAACGTTCAAATCTATCCAGCCAGAATGTAATATCGTCACTGGACTGATTGAACGGTGGAACCTTAACCTTGTAAGTAGAAGGTTTATCATTACCACTAGATGCCTGATTAACATTACTCATACTTGTCAATCTTAATTTCTCCAACTCAAATTCATGTTCTCTTATTGCTTTTTTTTCTTCAGCCTCTCTGTCTAATCTTTTTTGTTCAGCTTCCCTGTCTAATCTTTTTTGTTCAGCTTCCCTGTCTAATCTTTTTTGTTCAGCTTCACTGTCTAATCTTTTTTGTTCAGCCGCAGCTTCTCTTTCCAATTTTTTTTGTTCAGCTTCACTGTCTAATCTTTTTTGTTCAGCCGCAGCTTCTCTTTCCAATTTTTTTTGTTCAGCTTCAAATCTCCTTTCCTCTACCTGCATCTGCAATTTCTTTTGTTCAGCAGCAGCCTCAGCTTCTCTTTCTAATCTTTTCTCTTCTGCCATAGCTCTTCTCTCTTCTGCAGCTAATGCTTTGTCATATTGAGCAACTGCCCATTGTTCTAATTGTTGACCAGTCTTATCAAGGGCTTTCCCTTGTGTAATGAAGTATTCCAAAGTAGACATGATGTCTAACAATAATACTAATCACCTGAATCAATAATAATACCACAAGTTCTCAATGACTTGATTAATCAGTATACTATCCCAATATCTGTGGGTCACAAGCCTTTAATAAGGTCTTGTATAATAGTAATAATAATCAGGTACTGGTTTATACCATAATCCAAGTGCAGTGCACAGGCAATTGTGTCTTATGAAATATACCTATATAAAACATATGTCAACCAACAGAATACATAAAGTACAAATAGGACTGACAATACAAGAACGTTTGCAGAAATCAAAATAAATCAAATAGGGAAATCAATGAAAATAATCACTGAATCTGCAAAGAATAACAACACAAATGACGTCACAATATATGAATATAAATTGTGAATAGAACTGAAAGATAGAAAAGGTTAGACCAACAAATTACAAACAAATCAAAACAAAACTAAAGAACAAAGAAATATTACAAAAATAACAATAATTACAGACTTCACAGCTAACACAAAAGCAACAGTTGTCGCAGCAAATTTTCAATCAAGAAAATTGCACCTATAGAAAACGCCCACAACGGACCCTCTATGACGTGGGATATTCTGTTGTGAGGACGCCGCCCAACCTTAAACACAACCCGCTGACATAGAAACTAACATACTATACAAACAAATAACATGTAAACATAAATATATATAAATTATGTGTATGATAGTATGTGTTGCAAAATAGGCTCAGTCTTACAGTAATGGCAAAGTTATTTTTATGAAAACAAACAAACTGCCACTTTATTCAATTAAACATTCTGGCCTTAAATATTAAAGTTCATATATGGAAAACAAGAAGATCCATCGATGAAAATAGGACTTCTTAGTTCACTCATACTGTCTTCCTGTTAATATTGACAAGAATTGATCCAACTGTTCTGTGAAACTCTATAATGTCTAATGTAAAAAATGTCAACAACGCTGATCTACATACTGCATTCACCTGACAGGTCACGTGACGAAGTGTTGACAAAGAGCAAACCAATACTGCAAGTGTGTCGTATCAGCCACAGGAAACGGTCTGGTATCGGTAATCTGTTGACTTCTGAACTTCTGCGAGGTCAAACCCAGAAAGCTGGTCCACCAGTTGATAAAGGTTGATAACGTTGGATTTTTATTCCCGTTAATGATATCCACCAAAAGATAGATATAAGTGGATGGAAGCAGACATCATCATCATCATCAGTTGATAAGATCTCTATGGTGTTGTTTGCTCCACTGTAGTGTATGGAATGTCAACTTGACCTACGCAGTGGTGTGTAGACATGGATTGAGTGTATAATGTGCGAATGATGATAAAGGTTCGTGGTGTTGACAAAAAATGTTCTTTTCTCACACTCATGTATGGCTGGAAGTCATCGACACCAACGACTGTGTACCTTTTCTAAAGTTTAATTGGACGTACACACTCGACAGCACAGATAGTGACAAATCACAGGTTGCCATAATACATCATAGTACAGTGGATAAATGGTCTTGCAATGTTACATGGGCACTCATGTAGAATAAGTGTATAATGGACTGTCAGTAGCCAAGCACTCAGTATCGCCCATACATATATCATCTGACTTCACTGACTGAGCACGTCAGCTTATAAACAATATTTCAGATGGCTTCTAAACCTAATCTCGTCTAGCGACGATTCTTCAACATAATGTTCAGCACATATTTTTCCATATAATAATATTGAACCGCTAGCAATGGGTTCTCATGTGTAGCAGTGATCTCTGGACTGATCAAGCGATAATACGGGCATCCCTTTTCTCTTCTTGAAAGTCACTACATGTTTTGGTTCCAAGATGGCTTCACTCGTGAGCTGTCACTCACGTTTGGATACAGATAATGAATCTGTCCTAAAGTTAGTCATTCATAAAACATTTCATTGCTCTGTAGATTTGATCATGAACAATTGACTGCAATCTACAGGATATAGTGCTGCTAGGAATCGAAGTCGTTTTCATCGAGTCAAATATATTCTCTTAGACATTCAAATCGTAACTATCGAAAATGGTGGCTTCGATCGAGAGTTCATAAGAGTATCTTTGATTACCTTGGTATAGGAAATATGAAACTGCCATTCCTTGGCAATACGACTAAACACTGGGGTAAAGCATATACGATAGGTTTAGACGACTATCACCTTCCCCACAAATACTGAGATCACTTTTTCCCCGGCGACAGGCCGACATGGAAAACACACAGTCCCTATCAGGACGAAGCCAAATCACACCACACTCTAGCGACACATCCGCCGAATAGCCTTCGACCTCTCTAGAGACAACAGAACACATAGTTCGACTTAGATATGTAAAGATATACAGATATAAGACAGACTCGTCCTACTCAGACAAACAATACACATAAATTCAGGCCATAGATATTCTGAAGCAAGAACAATCTATTATTACCCAAACAACGAATAAATCGCAGTAAAATGGATTTATCCGCGGAGTTTGATCGAAAGAGCCGACACAACTTTCAAGGGAAGTAACTCAATAATGACTTTCCCTTAAGCACTATTTTGCTTTCAAAATATTTGCGAAGATAACAAGAATACCAATGTATAATATTGTAAGATATCAAAGACTGCACGTAACAGCATCTCAAAATGATATGCTAAACTTGAGGCACACATGATGTAATCATCACTCATAACTGCTCCAGTAGTAGTCCTGGGGTCACCTCTGCTGTCGGGTTTCCGCACGAATAGTTTGAAACAATCACCAGCTCTTGCAGTAGTGGTTCAATCATATACTGTTTTCATACGTTGAGGTTGCCAGCCTCATATATAACCACTTAGCAAGAAACCTGTAAAAGTTACATTAGTAAATAAATTGTTTACACTTACCCCAAAGTTTTGGGAATACACAACCTCCTTGCACAGATTTAGAGTGGACACAGCTCTGTATTAGATGCTTCGAAATCACTTAGATGTGGAAATTAGAGTTAATTTCTCTGACGCCGGGTGTTCTGCAAAATCACTGGCCTGGGAAAACTTTTGTTTAATTTCTCTATGACTGGTGATCAAATTCCTAAGTTTCCAGTCTTGTATTAAAAATGCGGGTTTACTTGTAAGTTCCTAAGTTGCCTAATACTCGATCTGTTACTTATAGTTGTGGAATTTCTAAGTCCAATGTCTCCTTTTTCTTTCTGGCTTTTAAGAGTCGCTAGTTTGACGTTTGCTCTGCAGTGTGTGTACTGATTTTGATTTTACTACATTATATCTCACAATCCTCAGTTCAAATTCCAGCTGTGTTTCGCCTTATTTTCCAATGAGATACATTGTATATTCCGGCCTCTCAAATCAATCAATCCAATCGAATCTCGTTCAGCGCTACGTGGGTAGGGGTGTTTCAAATTCAAAAAATACCCTCACGTGTTTCAAAATATTAAATTTAATATCCATGAGTGACCATTTCATATCGTTGCGTCAGACTTCCGCCGGCATCTTGTGCACAACTCATAAACACCACATGTGAACTCATTTGATGTCCAGATGCTACCTATCGCCAATATAGTCTCTCCAGACAGATGATCGTGAAAATCACACACAGGAATGGTCTCGTGAAACGATAAACGCATCTACCACCTGTGTAATCTGCCCATCTTAGACGGCTATCTCAGACAGACAATATTGGCTTCTATAGATGTTGATCGGGCGATACCGTCTTTTCATGATAAGAATCTCGCTTGTTGACCGGTGATAATGACTGGGTATTGTTACGATAATACCCCAGTTCACCTGGCGGAACGTAAATAAGTCTGAGGAGTGGTAAGCAAGATAAAGACAGTCCCATAGTAAATACTTCCGTAGGGGAGTGGAGCGTTAGAGACTTCACCCTACTGATCCAGCATAGAGAGTAAATAAT
This sequence comes from Oreohelix idahoensis, assembly GCA_024509875.1. Lineage (NCBI taxonomy): Eukaryota > Metazoa > Mollusca > Gastropoda > Stylommatophora > Oreohelicidae > Oreohelix > Oreohelix idahoensis. Next base: position 363,576 of record JAMPIV010008760.1, on the reverse strand, counting down.
GGTGCATAACATATGCCACATAATAATGACAGGGGAGAGAAAAATAAGAAAATATCACTCGCACGGGAATGTAATGATTTGTAGAATATCCAGCTTTGGGCGGTCACATGTCCGTGGGTTTACTGTGCACTGGTTTTGTTTCTCGGTGCGACAGTTTTTCTCTCCTCCTTATCTCGTTGGCGAGCGTTTGAATTACTCGCTTGGCAATGTGTACAGTTCAATACGTACTGACGAACGTCTTTCCATCGGTTGGGCCAAAAGTACACCTCTTCAAGGTTACGCATAGTGGTACCCACGGGAACATGTTCCCCCCGATGAAGATATATGAGCCGCTTTCATAACGGAGGATCTTAAAGGGAGGGTCACTAAGAGCTACTTCCCTTGCCTAGTCCGTCGATAAATAATTCCCCCTTCTGTGTGGAAAGTTCCAGCTGAAGCATGGGTTGTTTTTATTCGACTCTGTTCAGAGTATGGCGCTAGGGTTATGTCGTCCTTCTGCGCTTGCCGTAACTCTGCCTTGCTACACAGAAATGTCGAATTGAGGTATGAGTTATCCAATATTGAGTGTTGGGTACTCTGCTCAAGCTCTTTCTGGGCAGTTTGGTCCTTCTGGTTGTCCGGGTGATAGCGAACAGAGCAATCTTTCACAAATTGTCTAACATCGTGTCGCAAACCTGGCCAGAAGTAATTTAGGGAAATATGCCTTACCAGGGCATATGAACCTTTAATGAGTGGGGCATGGTGGAATGCATTTCCTGCATTAAGCGGGTGCGAAAGTGGAGTGGGACAACTAACTGCCTTTTATTCCCCACCCATTTATAGACCAAACCTTTATCCCTGTAAAATGCTCCCTGAGGAATATGGGAGTAATTGCCATACAATTTAGAAAAGTAAGGCTTTAGGGTGTTATCGGCCCTTTGTGCCTCCTTCAGCTCCGAAATATCGAGCTATTTAAAGATAAGAGCTATGGGGCCGCTTGGGCGTTTCCTGTGATCTCTCTCTCTCTCTCTCTCTCTCTCTCTCTCTTGTGTCGGCTTGGAGTCACGTGAGGGATCTCCAAGAAACACATATTTCCTCCCTAAGATGAGAGGGTAGACTAAATCGTCTACAACTGCGACATTGATTTTGGCCCGCACATATCGGGATGAAACATCAATTTCCGCAATTGGAAGAGTCATAGGCTTTATGCTCTTTCGGGGCCCCTGTATTTCTACAGTTTCACCAGTGTATTGGTGGGCCTTCATCAAAGAGAGGCTGACTAGAGCCGAGTATTCGAGACCCGAATCATACAAGCACCGTATGGTTTGTGTAGTGGATTTGATGGTATTGTATGGTTGATGATACCTAGTGTGATGCATGAGGTCAGCTGTGAAGGCTCCTGAGATAAATGTAGCTGTGAATTTACAGAAGGCCCTTCTTGCTACCACTTACGACCTCACACATATCTTTTTTACTAATGAATGTGGCTACGTTAAAAATCTAGGGTACTGATATGTAATGTGTTGTGGTAGATTACATACACACACACATAGATATTTAATAAGTCTAATAATATTAATAAAATTTATAACACACTGAACTAACTCAAGCTGTTTAAATTTTTGATATTAAATTTTCTTTAAGTTTATTTGTTCTGAACCAAGGTTTTATTTTGGTCAGAACATATGAAGGGTTTTGAAATTATGAATGAAATGCATGAATATATGTCATAATAAACTAGAAAATGTGTACATATGTATTTCAAATGACTGGTTAATAGTAATTATCTTAAGATAGTCCCAGGAGAACTTATTTCTAGATATGCTGTTGGGGTGATATCATCACTCCCTGTCTATGACTATCAAACATTGTCCCTTCACTGATGGGAGTAATACAAGCTTTATTTCCCCAAAAAATGGTAGGTTCTAGTTGATGGTAATATAGTTGGTGTGTTAGTTAGTAAATAAGTTGGTGAAGGTCCAGCAATCCAGACGCTCACGTATCTTGACTGAGTAGTTCTGGTGCTGGAATCTGGTGGCCCTACCTCTCCGTGCTTGGGGGCAATATAAGGCTGCTCTGACAAAATACTAGACTGCACTGGTCCACACTTGTATATATCAACACAGCATTTGACACCACTTTGGTGCCAAACAGAAACTCACACTTCTGCAACAAAAGTATTGGGTCATGTGTCAGAACTCTACCTCCTGAGCCACTTCTGCACACAACACTACACAACAACACCACATAGACGGGGTCAGATCTCTCTGACCATACAGCGCATCTTACCAAGTTGGTTTCACATAGTACTAGTTCCCCAAGACTACATATTCTGAAATATGTTCATTAGCTTCCTGCTATTGAATAAGATAGGTGATATGTTCCACTGATCTCAACACTTGATCCGCCCTTCATAATCCTTGCTGGCGTTTATGTATTTTGTTTGTCTCTAGACCCTGAACTTGGGCTGGGGATCTAGAGCGAATCCTTACTTGTTGTAAGGGATAGATTTTGATATGGCAGTATCAAATCACTCAAAACATTAAACAATATTAAAATATACAAAGAAATACTTTCATTCTTACCAGAATTTTCCACTATTTCCCCCTCTCTTTCAAACAGTTTTAGCAGAGTCTCGCTCGTCTGTTATGAACAACACAGTCTTTTGTCAATATCTTCATTATTATCTATCCGTCTGTATAAATGAAAGCATATTATTTCTCTGCTCAAGATGGGCTATCAGACTAGCTAGGTTTTATATTCCTAACATTATTATTAAGAAAAAGTTACTTTTTCAAGGTTAGTTGTTTTTTTTGAAATATGTTCGAGCATCTTCTGTAATGCGTTTGCCGCTGAATTCAAATAAAAGGACTAAGTATCGTAAAAGCGTCCAAGAAATGACTGTTGCGTATAATAGCTAAGGTCCCTTTTTGTCCATTTCTTTACATTGTGTCAACTTGGGGACGTGAATTTTTTTTCCTTTCCCCACCAATTGCGTCTTGTTAGCCTTGCTAGTTTCAAGCACGTGTTCAGTCATATTTTTTCTTTTTGATCTCCGTTCCCTCCCGTCTCCAAGGGTAAACGTTTTGTCTGTGCGTCTAACAAGTTAGTTTCCATGGCGGGTAGTGAACCGCGGCATGGGCGATCATGTCTTCTTGTAGCTTACGCATTATTTTTATCCCTACATTTTATCTTTGGAGATATTTTAACGTTGTATCACGGTTAAATTTATCACACATCTCCCCACTTGAAAACATGCCTACGGCAAGTTCCAAAACCAGTGATACACATAGATAAAATTACTCCTCACGCCTACCACTACTCTAATTTTGATCACAGGGGTGCCGACTGAGGAAATCTGCACCGACATTCAATGACCCTGGGATGTACTCAATACTAAACTGATAAGGTTGCAGTAATAAAGACCACCTCAACAATCTTGCGTTTTCATGCTTAGCCTGAAATAAGAATACTAGGGGCTGATGATCCGTCTGGACCACAAAAGTCCTACCATACAGATAGATTTGAAACTTCTTTATTGCCCAGATTAACGCTAAACATTCTTTTTCGCTTGTGGAATATCCTTGTTCCGCCTTATTCAATTTGCGGCTTGCATAAGCGACTGGGTTCAGTTCCCCATCAGGTGAAGATGATCTTTGCAACAAAGCCGCCCCGAGTCCTACATTACTTGTATCTGTTCTTACGACAAAGTCCTGTGTCAAATCAGGCAGTTTGAGAATAGGCTTGCTAGTGAGTTTTTCCTTTAACTCTTGGAACGCTAATTCACATTGCGCCGTCCAAACTATTTTATCTGGATGTCCCTTGCGAGTCAAATCAGTCAGAGGAGCACATATTGAGTTAAAATTTTTGATATATTTTTGGTAAAAACCACATAACGACACGAATGATCGCACGTCCTTTTTTGTGTGTGGTCTAGGTGCTCTCTGCAGTTTTTCCAAGTTCTTGGGGTCAGGGGTCATGTTGCCCTGATATACAGTGTGTCCCAAGAATTCCAACTCTTTGCATCCAATACAACATTTTGTTGGCCTAGCAGTTAAATTCGCCTCCCTAAGCCTATCAAATAACATTTTTACGGAGTCCAAGTGTTCTTCAAATGTCTCTGTGGCGACGAGAATATCATCCATGAAATTCGTGATACATGGGTTATTCAGGGGATCCAACAATTTGCGCATCATCCTTGAAAATACACTCGGAGCATTTTTCAGTCCGAATGGTAGCATGTTGAATTCATAATGTCCATCCGAAGTGCTAAAGGCCAAATAAGGTCTCACTTCAGGCTTCACTGGAATCTGGTAATAGCCTTTACTAAGATCCACCTTTGAAAAGTATTTTGCGGGGGGAATGGTTTACAGTAGAAACAGGGGTGAAACAAGGCTGTATTATGTCACCACTACTTTTTGGAATAGCTATTAATTGGGTTTTGAGAAACTATACCCACAATGAACAATTGGGTATAAAATGGACAAATGGAAAATTCCTGGGGGACCTGGATTTCGCAGATGATGTAGCATTCTTAAGTTCAACACCAAGACAATCCCAAGAAGCAATAAATAATTTGTGTCATCTCTCGGTTAAAATTGGTCTCCAAATAAATGCCTCTAAAACTAAAGCTATGAACTTTTCTAACGAGACCTTTGATATCATCTTGAACGGGGAAAAACTACAGAAAGTTGAAAGTTTCAATTATTTAGGCAGTAAAATGACTCAGGATGGTGACACAACAAGAGAAATCCATACTAGAATTGCTTTGGCAGCTAGCGCCTTCAATAGATTATCTAACATTTGGAAATTACGATCATTGAATATACATACCAAGCTTCGTCTGTTTAATTCAAATGTTATCTCAGTGTTAACATACGGCTGTGAGAGTTGGAAAATAACAAAATCATTGGAGAACAAGCTGAATACATTCGAGAACAAATGTCTTAGAAAACTCATGAACATCAGTTGGAAAGAATTCAAGACTAATCGACAAATAAGAGAAGACTCTAGGCAGAAATATGTCTCAGACTATATAAGGAAAAGACGATGGTCATATATCGGTCATGTCCTACGAATGCAAAACAACAGAATACCACTACAGGCGCTCACTTGGGTTCCTGAGGGTAAGAGGAAAAAAGGAAGACCAAAAGAAACACTTAGAAGAACAATAATAAGAGAAGGAAGAACGTTGGGCCTAAATAATGTGCAAGAGTTAAGAGGAGTGGCGTCACAACGAACAACCTGGAGATCACTGGTTTCTGCCTTATGCGCCGTGTTTGGCGCTTAAAGAAATTATTATTATTATTATTATTAATCTGGCAAATAACTGTTTTGTATCTGGTAATGGATCCACTTGTCCTTCTGTGACAGCATTCAGTTTCCTGTAATCTATGCACAGTCTATGTTCCCCAGACGGTTTCCTCAACAAAACTACACTGGAGCTAAAAGAAGATTCACTGTGTGAAATAATCCCCTCCTTCAACAAATAATCTATTTCTTCTTTCAATGCCTTCTCCTTCGCGAACGGAATAGAATAGGCTCTCATACAGATTGGGTTTGAGTCTACCAGTTTCATGTCATACTGTAGCAAATTTGTATGTCCTGGTTTATCTGTTAATACATCTGTATGTTCCTCCAGAACCTGTTGAACTCTCTCCCTCTGGTTTTTAGTCAGGTGCTTACTGACTTTTACCTGTGCTGCTGTTTCACAAGGATGTAATGGGTATTCATGTGAGGTGAGTGGTTCCTTTTGCATTTGAGTTGCGATAGCCAAGGTCAGTAAGGGGGTGCTTTCCTGGAGTTGTCTGTCCAGATACTTCTTTAAAAGGTTTACATGATAAACTTTCTCCTTCCCCTTTTTGTCAATTTTATAGTTTGTTCTAGACACCTTCTCTAGAACCGTATATGGACCTTGCCATCCAATTTGTAATTTATTCTGGCTACCGGGTAGTAGAAGCAGCACCTTCTCTCCCACAGCTAGTTCTCTGTCCTTTGCCTTCCTATTAAAATATGCTGCATGTTTCTTCCTGGCTTGTTTCAAATTATCATTTGCCAGTTTCCATCCAGCTTTCAAACGAGTGGTCAGTTCGTTCACGTATTGATAAGATGAGGTAACAGTCTCCTCTGATTTCTCATCTGTCCAGGTCCTTAATAATGCTACATCTGGATTTTTAATTTTCCATGGCACCCATCGGGTCCCGTCCATTAGAAGCATTATAGTGAGGACTTTTCTTCCTAGAATCATCACTCACAAATCGACCACTACCAATTTTTTTCTTGGGTTTGGCTTCCCACTTTAGATTGCTTATGAGAGATCTTCGCTCTCTTTTCTGTTCTTCCAGTTTATATAAGTCTGACCGAGGGATTGTCATCTTATCCTGGGTAAAATTTACTCTTTGTACTCGTCGCATAGTGGCCATGTTAATACATTCAAGTGAAGACTGGGTGTGAAAAGGGGGCTCCCATTCCACTTTGTCTACCTGAGTATAATTAGTTTTCCTTCCAGGCCTAAATTTGCCCTGTGGCGTTTCTAGGTCCTGCACATTTTGTCCCTTTGTGGGTGTTCCCTCATGAAATATGCCACATGCTTCTACAAAGTTCTCAATATCGACATTTACGTCGGGCCAATAGTATTTTTGAGCAATCTTTTGGCAGATGGTACCGACTTTCTCATGGTCACCATCTTTTCCAACATGTAAGCTCCTTATCAAATTTGCCCTATATATCTTGGGAAGAACCAACTGTCCGTGACCAGTGGATCTAGTTCCTGTCTTCCTGTATAATAATTTGTTCTTCACAAAGTACTCTCCCTTGCTTGGAGGTGTGTGGCATTTGGGCAATTTTTTGAAACATGGCTTAAGGGTCTTATCCTCAGCCTGCGCCTTCCTCATCTCCTCTGGATGAGCATTAATAGGTTCACCTTCTTCCTCCTTTTTCTGTGACCTGGTCTGCACTGTCGCCATGATCACAGGTCTCTCAGGATTCCCCAAGAAGACGTATCTACACCCCAATATCAAAGGGTAGATTGGTTCATCTATCACTGCTGCTCTAATTTCTCCTTCCACATAGCGAGTTTTCACCGTTATCCTTGCGATGGGAAGTGTCATGAGTGGTATGTCCTTAGTCGCCCCTTGTATTTCCACTGTTTCTGTGGTATACTGACTTGGGTCCACTAGGCTAGACTTCACAACTGAATCATAATCCAAACCTGTATCATAAAGGCACCTTGTGGTGATCCCATTACAAATAACATCCTCACAAACTGGGGGGTGATAAGGTTCCTGCTGTCCATTAGGATTAACCTTTAATCTTTGAGTCCCCGACTTCATTGCAGCAATGTTTGAAGGTTTCCTTCTACAAAATTCGGTGTTATGGTTATCTTTCTTGCACCATTTGCACCATCTTTTTCCTTGGTTCAATGGTTTTCTTTCATTGTATTTTTGGTCATTGAACTGTGAGTTTCTGTCTCGATAGTCATTTCTTGGCCGTTCAAGGTTTGTCCTACCTTTATTACCCTGTTCTCTATTATCAAATTTATTAAATTGCTGTGGAGCTTTAAAATTGTCTATGTGCTTCTTTTTAGCACCACTTACCTCTGCCTGGGCTGCCTGATACCTCTCAGCGACATTTAAAACGTCCCCCAACCTCTCTGCACCTTGTTCCATGAGAAATTTTCTCAAGTCTGGAGCCATGGACTCTCTCAATTGCTCTATCATGATCATCTCTTTAAGATCTTGGGTCTTCCCCAGAGCAGTCCATTTCTCCAAATAGGTTTCCAGTCTGGCAGAGAATTGGTGGTATGTCTCCCCAGACAACAGTTTGGCATTTCTAAATTTCTTACGATAAAATTCACCATTTTTTTCGTATCTTAACAACAAAGCCTGCTTTAACATGTCATAATTGTCTTGGTCTTCTCTGTTCATTTTTGCGAAGACTTCATAAGAAGTACCTCTCAGTCCTTGTGATAACTTTAAACTCCACCTCTCTCTCTCTAACCCATATGTAGTAGCTAATAATTAAAAACGACTGAGGTACCCCTCTATGTCATCGTCTTTCTCAACAAAATGGTCTAAATGAAACCCCATAGCTGATGTTGAGGCTCCCTGACTAGGCGTAGCATCTGAGGCAAAAGGGCTGGCACCATTTTCAGGAGCATGGCCTTGTAATTCCAGCTCCCTTAGTCGTAATTCGTGCTCCCTTTGCAACCTTCTATCTTCTGCCTCCCTTTCGGCCTTTTTATCTTCTGCTTCCCTTTCGGCCTTTTTATCTTCTGCTTCCCTTTCGGCCTTTTTATCTTCTGCTTCCCTTTGCTGTCGTTTTTCATCTGCCTCTAATTGGAGCCTTTTACTCTCCCTATCTGCCTCCAATGCTTTTGCCTCTTTGTCAGCCTCAATCTGCAACCTCTTAAGTTCTTTCTCAGCCTCAAATTGTAACCTCTTCTCTTCAGCTAACCTCCTATCTTCCCTTTCAATATACTTATCACATTCTGCAGTTACGTATTGAATTAAACCCTGACCATCCATTCCCATATCCACCAGGAGATCCTAATATTACTGATAAGCTAATTATCCCTGGACAAGACCCCAATATATGTAGTGGATTTGATGGTATTGTATGGTTGATGTTACCTAGTGTGATGCATGAGGTCAGCTGTGAAGGCTCCTGAGATAATTGTAGCTGTGAATTTACAGAAGGCCCTTCTTGCTACCACTTACGACCTCACACATATCTTTTTTACTAATGAATGTGGCTACGTTAAAAATCTAGGGTACTGATATGTAATGTGTTGTGGTAGATTACATACACAAACACACAGATATTTAATAAGTCTAATAATATTAATAAAATTTATAACACACTGAACTAACTCAAGCTGTTTAAATTTTTGATATTAAATTTTCTTTAAGTTTATTTGTTCTGAACCAAGGTTTTATTTTGGTCAGAACATATGAAAGGTTTTGAAATTATGAATGAAATGCATGAATATATGTCATAATAAACTAGAAAATGTGTACATATGTATTTCAAATGCCTGGTTAATAGTAATTATCTTAAGATAGTCCCAGGAGAACTTATTTCTAGATATGCTGTTGGGGTGATATCATCACTCCCTGTCTATGACTATCAAACATTGTCCCTTCACTGATGGGAGTAATACAAGCTTTATTTCCCCAAAAAATGGTAGGTTCTAGTTGATGGTAATATAGTTGGTGTGTTAGTTAGTAAATAAGTTGGTGAAGGTCCAGCAGGCCAGACGCTCACGTATCTTGACTGAGTAGTTCTGGTGCTGGAATCTGGTGGAACTCTACCTCCTGGTTACCCACGGTTACTTGCTCAGTAATAGAAGGGTGATTGGAATTTTGTTCATATGCCTGGGGGTCATGTTTCCCTATCGGCCCTCTGATCAGGCAAGCGACATTATAAGTGCCTGCTTTAGGCCTCTTACAGTCTGATGTGAAGTGCGTGTCAGATATGCACGCCTTACAATATCGTCTTCCAGTTCCCTGGGCTGAATTGCTCTGTTTCTGCCTACGGTGATCTTGTGGTTGTTGTTGCTGCTGTTGCTGTTGTGTCGTGTTGTGTGAGGTGTTTGTCGTACTCTTGGAGTCAGTGAAGGGGCGCTCTTCTCGTTTGGGGTGACTTTCGTGTTAGCACCTTTTAGTCGGGTTCACTTCCGACTGGGCACTCTGGTACCGATCAGAAAACAGTACCACCTGATCAAGAGTTTCGGCCCCATGCGCCGCCAGGAACCATGTCATGTCTGGGGTGCGCGAATTCTTGAATTGCTCCATGATAATCATTTCTTGTAATTCCTCGTACGATTCGTCGAAGGCGCTTAGTTATCCCCACTTCTCCAAGTACATAGCCAGACGTGTAGCAAACTGCTTATAAGATTTGTCTTTTTGTCTCTTGGCTTCCCAGAATTTGCCTTGAAAAGTTTGTGCATTTAGCTGAAAACGTTGCAGCAAAGCATTCTTCAACAAATCATAATTGTTGTTGTCTTCCGGTGCCATTTTGAGGAGATATCATAAGGAGGTCCTCGCAGACTCTGAGATAACTTCGTGTTGTATCTCTCCCTATATAATCCATATGTGGCAGCTAAAGACTCAAACCTAGCAAAATAAATGTCCATTTCCTCTGACGCTTCAGAATAGGCATCTAACTGAAAAGAGGCCGCGCTTGGAACTATCACGTGAGAAATATTTCCCCCATCACTACCTTGAGAACCGCCGACCCATTAATGCTAGAGCTAGATTCGATTCTTCTTCTTTCAATCTCTAGTTCTTTAAGTCTGATGGCTCTGTCGGCCTGTTCCTTCCTTTCTGCTCTTTCGGTCTGTTCCTTCTCAAAAGCTCTTTGCTTTTCCTTCTCTGCTGCTTCCTGTTCTGCTTTGGCCTTTTCGTGCTCCCTCGCAAATTTTCTATCTTCCCTTTCAAGGGCCTTCTCTGCTTTCTCCTGATCTTTCTCCACACATTTTCCCACATAATCCACTACATCTTTGCCGGATAAACCCATCTTTTTAGCGTTTATGTAAAAGGTGTAGAGATTTTGTGATTCGGCCATGCTGTGCAGGGAGATTGTTTACATGCGACACGAAAAATGCAGTTGCTACTAACTAAAATAAAATTAGCCGCTCTAATGTCAAAATACTAGCTGACTAAAATTATAAACTCAACCACAATGACAACAAACAGAACTTAGACTTCAGCAATGGACAATTTTTTCCTCTTCCAATTATTTTTAGAGAAGTTTTTGATTTTATCAATTATTAACTTTACTCCTAAAATATTTCACCTATTTTATTTATGCAAGACGTATGAGCAGATCTATATAAACTAATAACTAACAATACTCTTTCAGTAATCTAAGATTTCTTGTCAGATTTCTAGGGAAATTAACCATCGGGTTACTTAATAAAGACGAGGTCCGCAATTGTAATTCTATCACAAATGCGTGTCCGAGTTCAGTCCCAAGACGAGACCACAATTGTCACGGATTGCCACCCCTGCTTCACAGTAGTGGTCCACCACCACCAGAGTATCCAATATTGGCTTCCAGTGTATCTACCTGCGCGCAAGATTACTCTTGGCAGAGATGTAGATAGAAGATTAATGACACTTGTACCTTAAAAGAGCATTCACAAGATATTTCCAGAAGCCACGAACAATGTTGCATTGGGCTGAACAATTGTTAACGCATTATATCTGGCCCGTCGCCTTTTGTGAAGGATTTAAACAATGGTTTAGCCCGTTCAAGCCCCTAGTTGGTGTAATCCAACGAAATTCGTCTTTTAGGTAATAGCTCTGTTTAGAGGTAAATATATGTCTAGGTATATATATATATATATATATATATATATATATATATATATATATATATATATATATATATATATATATATATATATATATATATATATATATATATATATATATATATATATATATATATATATATATATATATATATATATATATATATATTCTGGCTCATACGTTTGCTTTCATACATATGAATAACTGAAGCGACTATGATTGTTTAGTTTTAAAACAACATATAACAATTTTAATAATGAATAAGTCCTTAACAGTTAAAATAAATATGGAAAGATTGGTAAAACAATCACCAGACCTGCAGTAGTGGTTCATGCATAAACTGTTTTCATACGTTGAGGTTGCCAGCCTCATATATAACCACTTAGCAATAAACCTGTACAATTTACATTAGTAAATAAATTGTTTACACTTACCACAAAATATTGGTAATACACAATCTCCTTGCACAGATTTAAAGTAGACACAGCTCTGTATTAGATGCTTCGAAATCCCTTAGGTTTGGAAATTAGAGTTAATTCCTCTGACGGCGGGTGTTCTGCAAAATCACTGGCCTGGGAAAACTTTTGTTTAATTTTTCTATGACTTGTGATCAAATTCCTAAGTTTCCAGTCTTGTATTAAAAATGCGGGTTTACTTGTAAATTCCTAAGTTGCCCAATACTCGATCTGTTACTTATAGTTGTGGAATTTCTAAGTCCAATGTCTCCTTTTTCTTTCTGGCTTTTAAGAGTCGCTAGTTTGACGTTTGCTCTGCAGTGTGTGTACTGATTTTGATTTTACTACATTATATCTCAAAATCCTCAGTTCAAATTCCAGTTGTGTTTCACCTTATTTTCCAATGAGATACATTGTATATTCCGGCCTCTCAAATCAATCAATCCAATCGAATCTCGTTCAGCGCTACGTGAGTAGGGGTGTTTCAAATTCAAAAAATACCCTCACGTGTTTCAAAATATTAAATTTAATATCCATGAGTGACCATTTCATATCGTTGCGTCAGACTTCCGCCGGCATCTTGTGCACAACTTATAAACACCACATGTGAACTCATTTGATGTCCAGATGCTACCTATCGCCAATATAGTCTCTCCAGACAGATGATCGTGAAAATCACACACAGGGATTGTCTCGTGAAACGATAAACGCATCTACCACCTGTGTAATCTGCCCATCTTAGACGGCTATCTCAGACAGACAATATTGGCTTCTATAGATGTTGATCGGGCGAGACCGTCTTTTCATGATAAGAATCTCGCTTGCTGACCGGTGATAATAACTGGGTATTGTTACGATAATACCCCAGTTCACCTGGCGGAACGTAAATAAGTCTGAGGAGTGGTAAGCAAGATAAAGACAGTCCCATAGTAAATACTTCCGTAGGGGAGTGGAGCGTTAGAGACTTCACCCTACTGATCCAGCATAGAGAGTAAATAATGGTGCATAACATATGCCACATAATAATGACAGGGGAGAGAAAAATAAGAAAATATCACTCGCACGGGAATGTAATGCAATACTGCCGGAGTGGACTTGAGATTGCGCAATCGTGTCGTCACAAATTACAAAATGTCCAAGTGAAACGTCTGTGATGAACAATGAACCAATCCCGTTGTAGCAAAATTTGGTACCACTTGCTTTGTTTATGAAAAAATGTGTAACGCGACACTGAGCGATACAAGGTTGAAGGGACAGCTCCGTTGGTCTTGCTTTGAAGTTGACGTTCGGCTGAAATATTTGCGTTTCGCCTATGCGGTACAGCATTGGGAAATTTTAGGAAGGAGCGAATAAATGAAACATGGCCGACCTTAAAATTTGCATTGGCAGGAAAGCTACAAGCGCAAGCTTGATGGAAAGATATTAAAACTGTAAAACTCATATAAGGAAATAGAGAATGAGTGATTTCCAAAAGGATATCTATTCAAATGTAAGTAGTTTTAAAAATAATTAATATTTTTCAAAGTCATCACATCTGCTAATAGTTAGCTCATGATCTTTAAAAATTTATTATAAATTCATACCTCAACGGATTTCGATAAAACCTGGATAGAATGAACGCTTCCTTTTGGGAAAATCAAAGGATACCCAGGATGGAAGGAAAGATATAAGTGTGTAGTGAAAATAAGAGAAAACAAGTACAGAAGAAGCACAGATCGCCTCAAACCAAGAGATTTAACAAAAATCTAAGCGGTCTCAAGACGGTGCTTTCTCATACGGGAGAGTCGCCCAAATATAAGGACAGAGCGGCCCGTTTAAAATCAAACAAAGACATTAAGAATGCAGTATCACAATTTGCAGATGACTGTGCCATTTGGCGATCTGGAAAAAACTTGGACCATGTTTACCAAAAACTTCAAAAACAAATAGACAAAGTTTCAGAGTGGATGAAAAGTTCGGGCTTCCAAATTAATGTAAACAAAACAGTAGGTATGATATTCAGCAAAGGAAATTTAAAACAAATAATAACAAAATCAATATAACCATTAAAGGACAGAAAATATGTACATCCTTAACAACAAGATTTCTGGGCATAACTTTAGATAAATAACTAAATTGGAAAAAACATATAGACAATTTAGTAGAAAGTTGTAGGGGACCCCTAAATATACTAAGGATAGGAAGAGATTATCAGATGTAAAAATTAAGGGCGGGTCATGTGATATAATGGTTTTGGAAAAATAACGTTTAAGGGTCAAAGACTTATATGGTCACGTCAATAACGTTCAGAATGAGAAATGGGGGTAACATTTACTAAAATGAGACTCCTTATCTTGCGGTTGATTCGAAATTAGAAATTAAACTTCACAAAAATTGTGATTGGGTTTCACCCAACAGAACCTCACAAGGTGACATTTGTGCATGGTCAAAAATTCAACTTTAAAACCTAGCGCGTTTCGATGATTTCCCCCACTGCAACCCTTACCTTCGTCATGAGATTACAGTCAGAATAAGGAGTACTACTACGGATTCCATTACATGACAGGCCAAGTTTCTAGGAGTATCTTTTAAAATTAAAAAAAAACGTTTGGCCATTTGTTACGCACGGATCATTATTATTTTTCGTTTGTATAAACATTTTTTCATATGTATGATCATTTTTTTTTTGACTGAAGTGTGTATTATGTTTTCTATGGTCAAAGGGACATAATCCGAGTTATCGAAACTACAATTTTTTAGGAGTTGCCTTCTCTTGTATAGAGACACGTTCGGTCTATAATTTCTTGAACGAAGCGTGACCACATCTCCTTATTTGGTAGTACCAGTCAACTATGGTAGATGTCTGAAACCTTTCTTAACGCTTCTTTTCATGACCATAAAAGGCGCGACTGTGTAAGACTTTTATCTCGAATGTTCTTCGAATCGTCTTATTGTGAACGGCAACTCAGAGATTGTCGTTCTGCGCATGTCAAACCGGGAGTTCGTTCTGTGTGTTCCGCCCCAGTTGGGGAGTTTAGAAATGGTTTAAGAAGCGAGCAGACGCAACTGCGTCTTGTGATTCTCTGAGGGAAATACAGTGTCTTAGTGAGTTAGTTAGCTAACTAGACTATTTCCCAGTATTATGCAGCCTGCCTGGAGGCATATGTTCATGGTTGATTTTCCGAAATAAGGTAATTCCTCTTGTATCGAACTTTATGCTATCATCTAGAGGTTCGTCATTTTGTCGCCTATTTGCTCGCCTGTGTGATGAAAAATGGAGAGGTACTTTGACTAGGATTAAGTCACCGGTATCTGTATACCTGAACTAGTTAAATATATATGGGTCGCTCTAGACCAACAAGACTGTTGTCTGTGTTCCAGGATTCGTTATATCAGAGATCACGTCCAAGTCAGATGGTTAGACTTAGGAACATTATAAAGGTCGAGCTGACCTGTAGCCCATGTATGCTATTCACGTGCAGACAGTGAACGGACTTATTGTATACAACTGATCTGCTAGCATCAGAATGGGAGCATTTATTATTGTTTATGAACATTGAAGATCTGTAGCTGACACTGTTGCAGAAGTTATAGAAATTATTATTATTTATACAGCTTCACGAACTAGCACTCGATGATTGATGAATTTCTGAATCTATTGAACTGTGATGTCTTATGACGCATATATACAACAGCTATCATTGCTGACTACAGAAATTGTTTTCAATGTGCCATATCATCTTGCTGAACTCGTTAACCATGTTGATGTCATAAGTATCATGACTGTTTTGTGGCGTGCAATAAATGAAAGAAACTTATACAACGAAGTTACCCTTTCTATGACTCTACACGTCATGTTGCCTGTGTGATAACCCTGTGAACTGTTCCACTACCACATACACAGCAACATCCTAAATCAGAGAAGACACCTACATCTTACACTTTAACACCAGGTGTCGATAAGGGTGGCAAGTTACCACTTCAGCACAAATCCACCCTTATCATTTTTGGTGGCCAGAGCTGGTTCTATCATCTGATATTTTGGCGCACCATATCATTGTTGGTGGCCATAGGTTGGTTCACTCTGATTCCAGCTATCAAGGGGGTCAGCAAACCCAGACATCATCATCATACTAGATACAACTACAGCATCAACTACCACCTTACAAGAAATTTTATTGAAAGTATCCGGATTTTCTGACAGTTGCTGATTTTGAAACTACCCGGCGCTGCTCGGCAATATTGAAGTTTATGTAAAATTAGAAGGACAAGTACCGAGCGAATGGATTTCCTGATCTGGTGAAAAGAAGGACAAGTGCCGTAACAACTGTTCCGGTCTCAGGGGTACTGTTGCGGGTTCAGAAGGTCAAGTGCCGGTTAAATCAATTTAGAAGATTCAGAAGGTCAAGTGCCGTAATAACTGTTGCAGTATTAGAAGCTCTTTTCCTTCGTCATGGCTGTTTATGGGAGCAGAAGTAATCAACGTTGGATCATTATCCTCAGAATGCTGATTACATCCTGTTCTGCACCGTGCTGACGCTGGATTTATAGAAGTTAAGTGGCCTGTTTTGTTTGTGAACTGTGCCCTTATGTTCTAACTGAGCCTTCTGTACTTTCACACTTTCTCCTATTGTTTTCATGATACATGTTTATATGTTATATGTTATTTGTTATTTGTATATTTATATGTTTATATTTCAGCGGGTTTTCTCGGTTGGGCGGAGTCTTGCAGTAGAAGATACCACGTCACAGAGGTTGTCAGGGCGGCATTGTTAAAGAAGTACCAACTTAACGAGGACGGATATCGTCTTAAATTTAAAACCATGTTACCAGAAACTGGAGTTGAATTCTCTGAATTCATCTCAGGCATCCGTCTTACTTTTTTACGATGGGTTGAGTTGTCTAAGACAGAAAATACATTTGAAGCTCTTATGGATTTACTACTTAGAGATAAGGTTATGTCTTCTGTTAATGAAGCTTTTCTATCTTTTCTTCATGAGCGTAAGCCTAAAAACATAAAAGAAATGGAAGAATACTGTAGCCAGTATGTTACTGCGCATCCGCACATAACCATTAGTAACTCTAAGGTGAAAGAAGGTCTGCCAGTTGCTTCGGCAGCACCTTATGGCCCAAATTTTATGTGTAAATTTCAGGGTAGCCAGAAAAATTTCAATAAAAAGAGTAATCGTAATTATGCCCAGAACCATAGTGATCAATTCCAGGGTGATTCTTCTTCCCAGAACTGGAGACAACCTAATACTACACGTTATTCTACTCCGGTTAACTTTAGAAATTTTCACAAAGGTAATCGGTATAGAGGAAAATACCAAGATAATAGAGGTTCTCAACAACATAGAGATAGTAATGACAGTTATGGAAACTGGAACTCAAACCAGGATAAAAATTACAGTAGGGACTTTAATGATAATTGCAGAGGCAATAATGGTCGCGGTAGATCGCAACATAAGAGAAAAAGATATCAACAGACAAACTCTGTTCAACAAGAATCTCAGGGAGCAGATAAACAGGTTAATAATGATAAAGACCATAATGCTATCGGATGCTCATCTTTTGATTTTGGTAGGGCAAATAAATGTATCCAATGCAGTACTTTATTTGATCCGAAAACCGTTAGTACTTTAAGCTGTGGTCATCCTTTGCCCGCTCTTCCTGCTAATGTTGCTCATGATGGGAGAGGTTCTCTTATATTACATAAGGGGCTAGTAAATAGTAATCCAGTCTCAGTGTTGTTTGATTCTGGATGTACTACTGTCGGCGTTAGGCAATCTCTTGTAGATCCATCCTGTGCTACAGGAAAAGTCATCAAATGTGTCACATTTGGTGGCACGTTAGAAAAGTATCCTACTGCTATAATACACATTGCTACTCCTTTCTTCACGGGAGAGGTCCACGCGTGTCTACTTCCAAACCCTATTGCGGACCTTATTATTGGTCGTATTCACGGAGTTAGGGAATGTACCCCACAGCAGATTGCTGTTTGGGAAGAGCAAAACATTGAAGCTACCAATGCGGTGGTCACAAGAGCACATGCTCTGGATCCACCTCAAACTTCATTAACTAATAATGATGAAGTAAATGACCAAGATAGTCACTTGACTATTACACGTGACTCATTTATCAAATTGCAAGAAGAAGATCCTTCTTTACAAAAATTCTTCATTCTAGCAAAAAAAGGTGATCCTAATCAGAACACTAATAGGAAATCTTGGATTTCTATGAAGAACGGCGTACTTGTACGTATGGTACAAGACTCGACTACGTCCACTCATTCACAAATTCTTGTGCCTAAGAGCATGAGATTGCAAATATTGCAACATGCTCATGACTCGCAATGTGCTGGACATATGGGTTTTTCCCGTACAAAGTCGAGGGTTCTTGCGGCTTTCTTTTGGCCATTTGTGAGCAAGGACATACGAATGTACTGTCGCTCTTGCAAAGTATGTCAGGAGGTCAAATCTAAAGGACCACGACATGCTGCGCCTATCCAGGCTGCTGACATTCCTATTCGCCCTTTTCAAAAAATGGCAATAGATATTATCGGTCCTTTTAGAATTAAGTCGGCTAGAGGACATCAATTTATCCTTACATGTGTCGATATGTGCACACGTTGGCCAGAGGCAATACCTCTCAAGAGCATCTCAACTGCTGATATCGCAGACGCTCTTTGGCTGATATTTTCTCGCTTGGGTTTTCCCGGAGAAATATTGTCAGACCATGGCACTCAACTTATATCAGACACTATGTCACAGGTAATGTCTATGCTACACATTAAAAGGTCTCTCAGCAGTATCTATCACCCAATGTCTAATGGGTTGGTCGAACGTTTAAATAGGACTCTGAAAACTTTACTTGGTAAAATAACTGAGGATCATCCTCAGGATTGGGACAGGGTCTTACCCGCGGCTCTCTTTGCGTATAGAGAGGTCCCCAATGAACATACGGGGTTTTCCCCTTTTGAACTTGTCTTTGGCGCGCAACCGCGCGGCCCTATGTCTTTACTTCACGATCTAATCACTGCCGATAATATTAGCGATGAGACTCAATCTTCTTATGAGTACGTCATTGCTCTTAGGCAAAAGATCATCGAGGCATGCAAACTAGCAACTTCGTCTTCAGAATTTGCTAAAGAAAAGGCAAGGCAGTTTGCAAATAAGAATAGATGTCTACGACAACTTTGTCCAGGTGACAAAGCTCTCGTTCTACTTCCTTCAAGGGAGAACAGACTTCTAATTGCATGGAAAGGTCCATATGCAATAGTCTCCAAAATTTCTGATGTCGACTATGTTGTCGATATTGATGGAAAGCATAAAACTTTCCACATAAATATGCTCACAGAATTTTATGAAAGACCTGACTATTTGCAGCCTATTTTCCAGGCTACGGACAATTCACAAGCAACTCGTGGTCAGTACTCATCTCTGTCAGTTATACAGGATGAGGAAACTACTTTTTCTGATGTCAATCTTCCTCTTTCTATGGTCCCACTTTATTCTACGGAATCTTGGAAAAACGTGACCGTTTCTCCAAATCTTTCCGCTGAGGAACATCGACAAGTTTCTTCGATGTTGCAAACATTTCAGGATGTTCTTACAGACATCCCGGGACACACACATGTCATAGAACATGACATTGTGCTAACTGATTACAATCCTATCAGAGTCAGACCATATCCAATACCTATTCATTTCCAGTCTCAAGTCGAAAAAGAGTTGGATGAAATGATACGTTTGGAAATCATTGAACCATCCACTTCAGCATACTCTTCGTCTATGGTTATTGTTCGAAAGAAGGATAATAACATTCGCATTTGCGTAGATTATCGCAAATTGAACCAAGTTACGAAGTTCGATGCTGAACCTATGCCTTCATTAGAAGAGCTACTCAATAAACTTTCTAATTCTAGATTCTTTACCAAACTAGATTTGTCTAAAGGTTATTGGCAAGTCCCGCTAACTGAACGTGCCAAACCTTTTACAGCTTTTTCTACACCTAGGGGTTTATTCCAATGGAATTTCATGCCTTTTGGTCTTATGAACGCCCCTGCTACATTCGTACGCATGATGCGGCGAATTCTCGCATATCGTACAGATGTCATAGCATACCTAGATGATATCTGTCTATTCAGTGATTCTTGGGAAGATCACTATTTGGGTTTATACGAATTACTGTCTACTCTTCGCGAGTATAACTTGACTGCAAAACCCTCTAAAGCCTTTATAGGATTTAGCGAGATTTCTTTCCTAGGTCATCGGGTTGGTCATGGTCTTTTAAAGACAGAGGACCACAATGTTTCAAAAATACTTAACATTTCGGTCCCTAAGACGAAGAAACAAGTAAGGAGTCTATTAGGTTTGATTCAATTCTACGGACGATTCATTCCGAATCTGTCCTCCATTATGGCACCGCTTTCTACTTTATTGAAGAAAGGGTCGCCTAATCTGATCCGCTGGTCTAAAGAATGTCAATCCTCATTGGACCAGGTTAAAGCCCTATTTTCATCTCCACCTATTCTTAAGTTACCTACTATTGAGAAGACTTTTGTTCTTCGAAGTGACGCCTCGTCAACAGGGATTGGGGCAGCACTAATGCAGGAGTATTCTGATACTTTGCATCCGGTGATGTATATCTCTAGGAAATTAAACGCTGCAGAAAAGAATTACTCGGTTTTAGACCGTGAGTTATTGGCTATGGTATGGTCTATTCTGAAGTTACAAAGATTTCTTCTAGGCGCACATTTCATTGTGGAAACCGACCAGAAAGCGCTTACTGCTATTCAGAGCAAAAACTTGAAGAGCTCGAGGTCCACTCGTTATGCCATAGCTCTTCAACCATTTCATTTCTCGGTTCGAGCTATCCGTGGTTCGGATAATGTAATGGCAGACATTCTGTCCAGATGTCCACACGATTCCACATGATTCTTCTGTCATATATATATATTTCCTGATATACAGTCCAATGTTATAATGACATGTTAGTAGATTTTGTCTCACTTTTTTTTTTTTGAGGGAAATTTATAACATTGTACCATGTAATTATCTAAGAAGGCTTAGTTAGTGATATACGGGCCAAAAGATCACTCGGCCACATTTAAATAAATTATTTTCAGGATTGTATTAAGAAATTTACCAGTTGTCTTTAAGATTTGTGTTATTGATATTTTCGCAGCACATCATTGAAGTCTGCGAGTTTATGTCCATTGTGGAACTTTGAGGATATCAAGTCCTGTCCTACATTGGGAGCGGATGATGTCCACATCTTCTTCTATTGAATGTTTTATGTCACCGAAGAGCAACACATGTATTACTTATTAATTACTGTTACTTTATATAATGTAATAATATAGTGCGGTATATTAGTAAATTACACCGCTATTTGCAACACATTGTATGATAACACATAATATATTTAATTTCATATATTGGTATGAGTATAATTTGATTGTCATTATGTTGTTGCCATCATTGTGGCGTGTGTTGGTGGCACCTTCCTGGAATATATCAGCGTATACTTAGATAAATTTTTTCTCTAAGGATCTGAGATATGATCTCAGTGTCGCTCCATGCGTTGAGCTAATTTGTTAGGTATATATCCACGCATCATACGTGCGTTAGGAGCCTAGATTTTTTCCGGCTCCAGGATTTAAAAAAAAAAAAATGTCCCATTTTTTTTTTTCCAGGGAGGGTGCGGTAATGTTACGCACGGATCATTATTATTTTTCGTTTGTATAAACATTTTTTCATATGTATGATCATTTTTTTTTGACTGAAGTGTGTATTATGTTTTCTATGGTCAAAGGGACATAATCCGAGTTATCGAAACTACAATTTTTTAGGAGTTGCCTTCTCTTGTATAGAGACACGTTCGGTCTATAATTTCTTGAACGAAGCGTGACCACATCTCCTTATTTGGTAGTACCAGTCAACTATGGTAGATGTCTGAAACCTTTCTTAACGCTTCTTTTCATGACCATAAAAGGCGCGACTGTGTAAGACTTTTATCTCGAATGTTCTTCGAATCGTCTTATTGTGAACGGCAACTCAGAGATTGTCGTTCTGCGCATGTCAAAAACCGGGAGTTCGTTCTGTGTGTTCCGCCCAGTTGGGGAGTTTAGAAATGGTTTAAGAAGCGAGCAGACGCAACTGCGTCTTGTGATTCTCTGAGGGAAATACAGTGTCTTAGTGAGTTAGTTAGCTAACTAGACTATTTCCCAGTATTATGCAGCCTGCCTGGAGGCATATGTTCATGGTTGATTTTCCGAAATAAGGTAATTCCTCTTGTATCGAACTTTATGCTATCATCTAGAGGTTCGTCATTTTGTCGCCTATTTGCTCGCCTGTGTGATGAAAAATGGAGAGGTACTTTGACTAGGATTAAGTCACCGGTATCTGTATACCTGAACTAGTTAAATATATATGGGTCGCTCTAGACCAACAAGACTGTTGTCTGTGTTCCAGGATTCGTTATATCAGAGATCACGTCCAAGTCAGATGGTTAGACTTAGGAACATTATAAAGGTCGAGCTGACCTGTAGCCCATGTATGCTATTCACGTGCAGACAGTGAACGGACTTATTGTATACAACTGATCTGCTAGCATCAGAATGGGAGCATTTATTATTGTTTATGAACATTGAAGATCTGTAGCTGACACTGTTGCAGAAGTTATAGAAATTATTATTATTTATACAGCTTCACGAACTAGCACTCGATGATTGATGAATTTCTGAATCTATTGAACTGTGATGTCTTATGACGCATATATACAACAGCTATCATTGCTGACTACAGAAATTGTTTTCAATGTGCCATATCATCTTGCTGAACTCGTTAACCATGTTGATGTCATAAGTATCATGACTGTTTTGTGGCGTGCAATAAATGAAAGAAACTTATACAACGAAGTTACCCTTTCTATGACTCTACACGTCATGTTGCCTGTGTGATAACCCTGTGAACTGTTCCACTACCACATACACAGCAACATCCTAAATCAGAGAAGACACCTACATCTTACACTTTAACACCAGGTGTCGATAAGGGTGGCAAGTTACCACTTCAGCACAAATCCACCCTTATCACCATTATTAGACTACTAATGCACAGCAAGGGAGACAACCTGCCTTGTAGTTACAGTGTAGGCAGTTTTCTTTGTCCAATGTATGAAAGCATGAACATGCAGTCCCTATTCAGGATTTCCGGGCTTAATATAAATACACCGGGATCAATAACACACGGAGAAGAGAACTGAAGACATATGTAAGAGATAAAGAATAAATGTAAGGACAGGGCACGAAGGTATCTATTAATTACCTCTGCTCCATGGGGAATTAACATGTAATGAATGAAACTATCATTTGTTTTGTCTTGGTCTTTTTAATGCCCATAAATAAAGGTAGTCAACTAAACGAATGTATTCCAAAATAACAACAATTCTTGCACTACGATACAGTAGCCCCTTCAGTCATAACTGACAATGGGAATGCGCCCATGAGGTGATAGCCCTCAGCTGCTTTTTTTTTTCAGGTGTCCCTTTAGACGTTTTATTTTCTCTTCTTCTTGTTGTGAGAGCTTCGTTTCGCCCAATCTGAGGTGGCGCCGTAGGGAACAACGCCACTTGAAGCGATCAGCAGTTTCATCCTCACAGGTTGCTGGATTTATGTCCATTGCACTTATGTCTCTCTTACACACATATTTGAACGTCAGCTGCGGTCGGCCGGCTCTTCAATTGCCATCTGCTTGTTGTCCGTAGAAGGTATCTTCAGGAATGCGACCATCTTCCATGCGGCGGACATGGTCAAGCCAGCGTAGTCTGCGCTGTCTGAGCAGTGTACACATGCTTTGAAGGCCAGCACGTGACAGCGCCTCCACATTTATCACTTTGTCCTTCCCCGAAATACCAAAGATGTGGCGCAGACAACGTAGATGATGGTACAGAGCCTTCTTTCTTGCTTAACAAAGGCTGTCCATGTCTAGCTGCAATATAGAAGCGTGCTGGTGACGCAGGCATTATATACTGCAGCTTTTGTCTTCATTGTGAGTTCTTGTACTATAACGCCAATATAGCCAAACTATTTTGATCTTCATTGTCATAAATTTATTTATTTTTTTTACATTTTCGAAACTCACAGTAGTAAATATTCCTAGCCCACGATAAACAAATATAACATTCTTACTCAAAGTCAATAAAATCTTCACAGAATTTTGCATCAACAACGGTAGAATATTTATTACAGTCGAACTCTTTTATCCAAAGTTCAAATTACAGTAGGACCAAATTTAGTTTCCGCTTTGAAGGAAATTCCCACGACACGCGACAAAGCTTCATCTTACGGCAGTCATAGAGTGCTGGGCCATAATTGTTCGAGCTGAGCGGTTTTTTTTTTTTCGTTTTTTTTTTCGGTCACGTCTATTGAGTTAGACTAAAAGCTACAACAGTCTACGTCCCCTGTTGTTTGATTAGTCAGTTATATTTGATGCTGGTATTGTTAGGATCCTGAATTCATTCACTATATCTGAATACATCTCGGAGCCAAAAAAACAAAAAATACATGGGCAATGCAGTTCTTTTCATCTTCTTCTCCGTACACTCTCAGATGTCTACTTGAATGTTTTCAAAGAAAGCAGTAGTCAGTTTGAGGCTATTTGAACTCCGTAAAGCTTTTCCACGAATGGTACTGGTGTCGGCAATATGCGCTTTCCCTGTTCCGCATATGTTGAGCAACTTTGAAGCAGATGTTCAGCAGTCATTTTATCAGTGCCACAGTTTCCTTGATCGGTAGTTCCTATCAATAGCTTGTTGAATAGATGGTATCTCAATCTGTTGGGGCTGTGCGCGTTCTGATGATTACCACTTGTTCTCTTCTGTGGAGCTGGTAGTAAGCATCATTTTGTGTGTGACCTGGATGCTCTACATACAATTTGTTTCTGTATCTGATTCTAGTCAAACTCTTTGACTCCACGAAAGTTATGCTTGCATCAGGCTGAGGTAGATTTCCACCTTCCTTTGCCAGTCTGTCAGCCTCTTCATTGCTGGTGTTACAGAGAGTTTATTGGTCGTAAATTGCCGATATCCTCTTCTTTTTCTTTCATCCGTATCCTCTATTTATTATCACTCTTTATTTTTTTCCTGTATTTTTCGCATTCGTTCGCTTGCGAGAAATAAATTTTTTCCCATTCTCACTTTCGCCAGTTTCGTTTCTCATTTAGAAACGCATTTCATGGCTGATTAAACGAGTAACTTTTTTACGTAACGTGTAGTCCCTTGGACCAGACGATTTGGCGTAAGAATGCATTCGGTCAATCGCTGCAGATTGACGAAATAACTGTGAATATTTGGCTATCTCAAGACATAGGGCCGACATGTCGTCTGCTTTCTCACCTGTCAAAACGTAGTTTCTCGGTGAGCGCTGAGGTGAGGCGTGAATCCTGACACATCCCCAGCGCAGTATTCAGACATTTGTCTGGTATTTTGCATCTGACACGTAGTTCCCTCGGTAGATTCTCAGTGTCAGGGTGGAAAAGGTGCCATCACACATTCGCTCAGAATGGTCATTTTAGCGATAGGTGCGAAAACTGCCCCTGCATTGCAGACAAGTTGTCTACATTTGCATCTGACACGTAGCGCTACGGCCGTTTCTTAGACGGAGGTGTCAGAGGCGCAAAGTGGCAGTTTACGACAGCCTCTTGGAGTTACCGTAAGTGTATATTAACCAGAGTTTGAGACTTTCTTTTCATTCTCCAACTTGCAGTAGACAGAATCACTCGTGCTAGTGAATGAAGCTTGTATAGAGAAGTTATTAGTTTCTCGTCAAATTTTGCCGAGCTTCTAAATACCTATCTAGTGAATTATCCTAGTCGTTGTGAAACTGTAATTCTGTTTGGAGGTAAAATATCATATATTATATTCTATTATTTTGTGAAGTGTTTAAAGTGTTAAATCGCTTATTTCATTTTGCTAGTTAGATTTAGGCAGAGAGTTAATAAATACATAGGTCTGTATTGTTTTCTAGGGACGTGGTCTCAGTGGAATGCAGAATATATTAATTTCTAGCTTTAAACTCATTGTAGCCAAATAAAGGAATTTAATTTAACTGCTAATAATCAGACGAGAATAAACTTTCTAAACTAACTTATACATGCTAGAAGCCTCATGAGTGTTGACGGAATACGCATGTATTCCTAATTCATGAAGATTGGTGATGGGTGTCAGCGAGTGTAGATGGACGGGGAAGGGCATAAAATATATTTCAGAAGAAAAAAAGCAAATTATATACTCTGGTAGTAATGATAATCGTCACACAGAGGGAGTAGCCATCCTAATGACACAGAAAGCAGCAGCATCGCTTATCAGCTGGGTACCTATCAATGAGAGGCTAATATTAGCTAGATTTCAGACACGATTTTTCAAGCTCTCAATTGTACAATGTTATGCACCAACTAACGACGCTCTTGATACCACAAAAGATGACTTCTATGAAGCACTTCTAAGTACCATCAACACAATACCCAAGCATGACATAATAGCAGTCATGGGTGATTTTAACGCCAAAGTAGGTGACAACAACGATGGAGTACAAAGATATCTCGGTACTCATGGCATAGGCTGTATGAATCAAAATGGCGAAAGACTTCTAGAACTTTGTGAAATATCAAACCTCGTTGTGGCAGACACCATCTTTCCACATAAGAATATCCACAAGATAACATGGAATTCACCTGATGGCAGAACTAAGAACCAGATAGATCACTTCTGCATAAGCGCTAAATTTCGCTCATCAGTTCAAGACGTCAGAGCATACAGAGGTGCAGAGATCGGAAGCGATCATAACCTCTGCATAGCTAAAATGAGAATTAAACTGAAGAAGTTATACCAACCGAATAAAAATAGAAGAATAGATGTACACAGACTGCAATCAAATGATATAAAGAAGGAATATAATGTCAAAATGAACAACTATTTCGATGCTTTAGGCAAAATTGACAACGATATCACCACCAAGACAATCGATACTAAATGGGAACAACTGAGAACAGCAATGACAGAAGCAGCTGTAGCGACCACCGGATACCTAGTACATAAAAAGAAAAAATGGATGAGAGAAGATACTTGGGATAAAATACAAGAAAGGAAAACAGCAAAACTTAAACTACTAGCGGCAAGTACACATAATGCAGTTGAATCTTGCAAACTAACTTATAACTTGTTAAATAAAGAAGTGAAGACAAAAACTCGAAGAGATAAAAGACATTTCATCAATGAACTGGCCGTAGAAGCTGAAAATGCTGCAAGAACTGGTAATAGTAGGTGCCTTTATCAAATTACAAAACAACTATGTCACCAGCCTACTGCTATGGAAACACCTGTAAAAGGTAAATTAGGGAATTCAATACCAACAGAAAAAGAACAAATGAAGAGATGGGCTGAGCACTTCATGGAGGTGCTAAACAGACCACCACCAACAGTAACACCTGATTTTAATAATGAAACATCCACAACCACCTTGCCAATAACTTGCGATGAATTCACGCTGGACGAGATCAAACAAGCCGTTAAAAGATTAAAAAATTTTAAAGCTGCTGGAGTTGACGAAATTTCAGGGGAAATGATTAAAGCAGTTAATGACAACAACCTCTTGAGAATTTTAGATATTATAAATGAAGTATGGAGAGAAGAACAACCACCACAACAATGGAAAGACAGTATTATTGTAAAGTTACCGAAGAAAGGTGATCTATCAGACTGTAATAACTGGCGTGGTATATCTCTATTATCAGTACCTGGAAAATTATTATGTTGCATGATGTTAGAAAGACTTAAATTGCATGCTGACGAAAAGATCAGAGAAGAACAAGCGGGTTTCAGGCCGAAACGATCATGTATTGATCAAATATTCACACTAAGAACAATTATAGAAGAATCAGTGGAAAGGCAATCGCCACTTATTATCACCTTCGTCGATTTTCAAAAAGCCTTTGATAGTCTACACCGCCCATCATTGTGGAAGATACTTACAATCTATGGTTTTCCAACAAAATATGTGAATATAATCAAAGCGCTATATGACAATGCAAGATGTTGTGTTAGAACAAATAAAGGGAATACAGAATGGTTTACAGTAGAAACAGGGGTGAAACAAGGCTGTATTATGTCACCACTACTTTTTGGAATAGCTATTGATTGGGTTATGAGAAACTATACCCACAATGAACAATTGGGTATAAAATGGACAAATGGAAAATTCCTGGGGGACCTGGATTTCGCAGATGATGTAGCATTCTTAAGTTCAACACCAAGACAATCCCAAGAAGCAATAAATAATTTGTGTCATCTCTCGGTTAAAATTGGTCTCCAAATAAATGCCTCTAAAACTAAAGCTATGAACTTTTCTAACGAGACCTTTGATATCATCTTGAACGGGGAAAAACTACAGAAAGTTGAAAGTTTCAATTATTTAGGCAGTAAAATGACTCAGGATGGTGACACAACAAGAGAAATCCATACTAGAATTGCTTTGGCAGCTAGCGCCTTCAATAGATTATCTAACATTTGGAAATTACGATCATTGAATATACATACCAAGCTTCGTCTGTTTAATTCAAATGTTATCTCAGTGTTAACATACGGCTGTGAGAGTTGGAAAATAACAAAATCATTGGAGAACAAGCTGAATACATTCGAGAACAAATGTCTTAGAAAACTCATGAACATCAGTTGGAAAGAATTCAAGACTAATCGACAAATAAGAGAAGACTCTAGGCAGAAATATGTCTCCGACTATATAAGGAAAAGACGATGGTCATATATCGGTCATGTCCTACGAATGCAAAACAACAGAATACCACTACAGGCGCTCACTTGGGTTCCTGAGGGTAAGCGGAAAAAAGGAAGACCACAAGAAACACTCAGAAGAACAATAATAAGAGAAGGAAGAACGTTGGGCCTAAATAATGTGCAAGAGCTAAGAGGAGTGGCGTCACAACGAACAACCTGGAGAGCACTGGTTTCTGCCTTATGCGCCGTGTTTGGCGCTTAAAGAATTTATTATTATATATATATATATATATATATATATATATATATATATATATACATATATATATATATACATATATATATATACATATATATATATATATATATATATATATATATATATATATATATATATATATAAAACACATATTGAAAAAAATTAAAACCTAGAAGCATCAAATAACAGAAAAAAAGTTAAATGTCCAACATAATGGTTTTATAGACTTTATTTTTATTGTTCCTCAAATGCATTCATCTTACAAGCTACCGTTTTGTCTAAAATGAATTATACTTTTTATACCAGATGGTCAAAATTTGATATGTTCTCGCTTGTTGACACATGGCTAGATTGTCAGAAGACAATATATAAGCAAAAGTTCCGTGAGATAGCAAGACAGTAACTTTTATTTCATCTTTAGGGTAACTCCTGTTTTGTGTGCTATATTTATGAGTTTCATTTTAAGAAAAGATGCAGTCATATTCGTGAGTATCTTTACTGCGTATTGCTTTATGAAAGGGAAACTAAATTTATTTGTTTTCTGACATACGATATGAGTTTAATAACAAAATGCGGTGTCAGAACATTCATCTAGATGGTTTCTGGCATGGAATGAATAGTGCACACAATAGACAGAAACTATAAGTGTTGCAATTTGTTAGACTGTCTTTAAGAAAATAAACTTCAGTTACCCCTTGTACAGAACCTTAACATTTGAATTTTATTTTCACGAAAACGATTGCTCCGGAAATTATCATCGAATTTTCCATTTACAGAAATATATTAATTTTACATATTGTTTTTGAATGTCAGTTGTATGTAAGCTTACAGATTATTATCTGTAATAAAATGTATTATTTGTATGCACAAATTGTAATCATGCATCTGTGTACTGCACATTGCTTTAAAGAAGGGGTCCGTAGCCCTCATCGGACAATAATAGGGGTACGTAGTCTTCACCTGACAATCAAAGGGGTCCGTAGCCTTCACGGGAAAATCAAAGGGGTCCGTCGCCATCACCGGACAATAAAAGGGGTACGTAGTCTTCACCTGACAATCAAAGGGGTCCGTAGCCTTCACGGGAAAATCAAAGGGATCCGTAGCTATCACAAAGAAAACGTGCAGGAGAGATGCAGTTTGCCGGTATTGTGCGGGTAGCCACACATATCGCGACTGTCCCAAGGTGAAGGAGGATCAAAATTACAAGGCCATAAATCCAAACCGTACCTGTGCAAACTGCCTCGGAAACCATGGGGCAAGATACCGAGGCTGCCCGATGTTCCAGGAAACAAAGAGCATCTTGAAGGAGGCCGTGTCCAAAAACATACCTTTCAGAGAGGCAAAACACAGAGTGGCTGCGGATGTTACAGACAAACAGCGCAGGATTGACAGAAGACAGTTACATCAGCTGACAGCGGAAGTAAAAGAGATGAAACGGAAACTCCAGGGCGAGAACAAAAGCAGGCAGACTCCCGAAAAACAAATTGACAGTGAAGATGTAATAGATCTTAAGAGCATTAGGGAAATGATGGACGACATGAAAAGAATACAACAACAAATAGAAAGAGATGTCAAGAAGCTGACAGAACTGAAGGAAGAAAACTCAGAAATCCTCAAGAGAATTGAAGCAGAACGAAGAGCCGTAGAGGAAATGACATCCAACACACGGGAAACAAATACGAACAACCAAACAGACGAAGAAGTCGTAGAAGAAACACTAAACAGACTACTACCTGCAATCATAGAAAAAGCGCTCTCTCAGATACAGGAGAAAAGGAAGACACAAGATCCAGATACTTCTTCTTCTTCGTTCACCCTCAGATGTCAACTTGAATAAGTTCAAAGAAAGCAGTGGTCAGCCTGAGGCTGTTGATATCTCCGTAGATTTTCTCCAGGAATGGTACTGGTGATGGCCATATGCGTTTTCTCTGTTCCTCATATGTTGGGCACCTTTGAAGCAGATGGAGGCAAAAACAAACAAAACCACACAAGCCAGATAGGGAGGCAGGATATGATAAACACCATGAACACGCCACGACACCTTGAACAGACAAGCAAAGAAGAAGTAACCAGACAGTCAGCTAGTGGTCCTTTTTAGGACCAGTGCTAGTGGTCCTTTTTAGGACCAGTCCTTTTCAGGACTATCAACCTGCTAGCACCGAAGAAACAACACGCACAATATACCCCAATTATAACCAATTTTCAGGTTGAACAAAGTATAACAACAATATAGTAGACAAACGAACGAACGAACGAACAACCGGACAATCAAACGGTCCATAGTCTTCACCGGAAAATCAAAGGGGTCCGTAGCATTCACCGGACAATCAAAGGAATACATAGCACAAGAAAGGTTAAAAATTCCGGTCCTAGAGAAAGCTGGAACTGTGATAATAAAGACAGCAGAAGCGGCAATGTAATGATCATGACAGCATATAAAATCCAATGCATCAACACAAAAACTACAAACTAGACGTAGTAAACATGTCAAACTGTGTCTTCGATTCAGCCAAAGGCACAGATAATGGGCACGAAAAATGCAGCTGCTTAAGAAAATTTGACGTACGATGCATGTTTGAAAAGAAAACAGGTTTAAGAATTTGATAGGAACAAAAACACTTAATCTAGATCATCAACCTTGATGATTTAGATTTTGCAGATCACTAGGCTCTTCTGTCCCATAACTTTAATCAAATGCAAGACAAAATGAAAATACTCGATGAGACATCACAGCAAGTGGATCTGAAAATACACGGGGAAAAGACAAAGATAATGAGAATAAATGCTGGAGATGGTAACAAGTTTAAACTTGAAAAAACACCACTACAAGATGTGCAATTGTACACATACCTTGGCAACAATTAAGACAAAGAGGGACAGACGATATAAAAAAAAAAGAATACAAAAAAGC
Organism: Oreohelix idahoensis; assembly: GCA_024509875.1. Classification (NCBI taxonomy): domain Eukaryota; kingdom Metazoa; phylum Mollusca; class Gastropoda; order Stylommatophora; family Oreohelicidae; genus Oreohelix; species Oreohelix idahoensis. The sequence goes on along the minus strand of JAMPIV010008760.1, from coordinate 331,884 downwards.
AAGAGGAGCTTTCATTGCATTGGGAAATATATGGAGATCACGAGAAATCAAGTCTAACACTAAAATAAGAATCTTCAACTCAAATGTCAAGTCAGTACTATTGTATAGCTCTGAAACACAGAGAACAGCAAAAGCGACAGCCAGAAAGCTACACAATTTCATAAATGGATGCTTGCTTGGAACATACATTGAAATCGCATGATGAGGTCACTAATGTAGAACTGATGACAACGAACCAGACAAGTGCCAGTGGAACAAGAGTTGAGAAGAAGACGCTGGCGATGGACAGGACACACATTGAAGAATCATGTGGATAGCATTAGAAGGCAGTCCTTGTTCTTGAATCCCCAGGGTAAGAGAGGCAGAGGTAATCCAAGAAACACACGGAGAAGAGAACTGGAAACAGAATTATAAATGAGGAGGAAAACGTGGAAAGAGCTTGACCTGATAGCACATGTCCGAAGGCATGTGTTTGTTGAAGGTATATGCTCCTTGGGGAGCTAAAGGGTATTGATTGAAAAATAAACGCAGAAATCACCAAAAATTAAAAAAAGGAATAAAGATATACAATTCAATAAAACAGGAGAGAATATTGTCACAAAATGAGAACGCATGAGAGCAGATATTCTCACATGACATAAAAATGTTAACTTTACTATAAGCTGCTGAAGAGGACTCACTCTTCAGTATTTCTTTTGAAAGCTAATTAGTTTATAGGCTTAGTATTCCTGTAGTAAAGTAAAACCCCGCTCAAATTTCCCCGCTTGAAAATTAACTAACGTACTCCTAAAATCTATTAATAACTACCGCATTTGAAATTTGTCTCAAGGCCACCGTAAAATCAACCGCCAACAATTTGACTAAAGAATTTGAATTTTTCTACTACACCAAGTTAAAAAGGTTAATACCCCCTAACACCCACCCCCCCCCCCCCCCTAATATTTATTAACGAACGGCGTAAAAATTAACAACCAATCATATTGTTACCTCGTTTTATAGGGACTATAACAATTTTGGTTGGAGTGAGAAAATGTCTAATATGTGTTTTTAACAAAAATTAAATAATTTATTCCTCAAAAACTAAAGAGAATTAAAAGGAAAGAGATATCTGGAATTGTAGCGTTGATATTGATTAACATAATAACATAAAGATTTCCCATTAATAAAACTATATAGACGTAAAAACATTTATTTTATTAATATTTTCAGTTCGGGAAAAAGCACAATTAATTACTTAAAAATTACACAGATGAAAACGGGGAGAAATAAATGAAGGAAACCTATAGGGGTAGATAGAAGACAGCTGGCCGTTTAATAATCAATTTTAATATTAAAAATCGGTCTATAAATAACTGAGATATATAATATATAAATAAAATCAGACGAGCGAACACACTGAACAACGCTCAATGTTTATGGTCCAAAATTAGTTAATTTTTTTGACGCGTCTTTTGATTGGCTGGTTGGAATTGATAACTTTTAACCCTGCTTGGATAAGTCCGCCATTTGAGAAAAAACTTTAGCACAGAAAGGTTGAGAGCAGATACAAAGCGTTGGTGACAAATGCCTTTGCCGTCTGGACGACACAGCAGTCTGGAATTGAACCATTTACTGCTAGTCAATCCTGTGATTGTGTGATTATTCTTTACTTGCGGGTTATATTGCCTATTACTTAGTGGTGGCAGGAAACCTGGTGCAGGCAGACCTTGTGTACATTGAAGCCTCAGTAAAGCTGCATGCTGCATCTGTGGTCAGAAGACAACTCTTGTGTTGACCTTGCATAGTTTACAGCCATCCACCTCAGACAGACTGTCAAGTCAAGTCCCTTTAAATGGGCATATGAGATCTCATCTTAACAATTTCCACAACCAGAACATAAATTCCTGTGGGCGTGATGATACCAACAGACCCTCACATAATTGACTCTTGGTTATAGAAAATATTAAATCAGACTGTGGGATACACATACAGTGACACTTTAATATACCAGCTGTGGACAAAGGGTCCTCTTTATTTTTTATATGTTGTAAATTTTCTTGATTTGAAAACATTCCTGTCCCAAAAGAATTGAGGTACAGAAAAATAAAAAAATTGTAATATATTAATATAACTTTACCAACAGTCTTACTTACTTCACTTTTATTGAGTTAAAGTTATGTTTGACATTGTTCATACATCACAATAGATACATTACTCTAGACACTTGCCACATAACATCACAGAGATTATTTTACACAGAGTGAAATCTTAGAGAGGTAGCGGATAGGGACCCTGAGAACATCATCATCATCAAGTAGACTCAGGGAACTTACACAGCTGGACCTCACTTTGTTTACTCTTGGTGTAGTGACATCAATAACCTCTCACATACCACAATTCCTTCCATAAAATAGGAAGTTTACAGACTTCAGTGTTCATTCTACAAACTGATTAGCTCAAAGACCCCAGTATTCCTTCTACGTCCGTGTTGATTCAGGTCAACTATTGACTTAGCATCGATCCCTTTATAGGCTTCATTATTTCTAATATGAACTGGTTCACATACTTCAAAAAATCTATATTTATTGGTATAGATCACATGTTTCTGAACATTTTAAATGTATTGTCAACGATGTCTTTGAGAGAAAATCACAAAATCTCACTTTCGATTTTCTTAGACCTTGACATACAAGACAGGTATTTTCCAAACATACGCAAACCAAGAACAGTTGTCTGGCTTGGATAACCGTTTAACCTTTACCATTCCAGACAACTATTAATTTTTTTGGTTTAAATCTAACCTTTCATATCACATCAATATCTCACATCTAAACAAAAATAAATAAATGAAAGCATAAATAAATAATTACATAAAATCTCGCTGCACGCGTGCTCGCATACTCACGTACTCGCTCAAACATACAGGAGATTGAAAATCGCTCACCGTTAAAACAGCAGAATTAAACACACACACAAAAACATGCTTGACATGTAAAAGTTGATGACTTTGATTGTTGTTATTGACCGAACAGTTCCGCAGGAGTAACGGTCCGTGCTGTCGTTTTTAAATAAAAGTGTAGGAATGAAACACTGTAGCGCACTCGATCATTGCTCCTGGCACAATACTGTTCCGATATATATTGTAATAAATGTCCCGATCGATGTCAGGTTGTTTGTATGACATGATGAGTTACATCCCACAACATTGCAGCCTGGCACAGTCTGCGTGACTGCGTCTAAAATGAGAAGCGACTTCTTTACGTCTCGAAAAAAAAAATTATTTTTTATTAACTTGTCGTGCTCGTTGTTTCGATGTTTCAAATCTTTCACGCTCAAAAGTATTACGTTCTCATCGTAGTAAACAGCTAAAACTTCGCATCAGCTCCCTTTCTTGGTACTTTTTAATTTTTCAAGCTTTGACTGGCATTAGCCCAGTCGATTTTGTATAAGAACTAGCAGATATACCCGGCGTTGTCTGGATTTTAAAAAAAAAAGAACTCAATTTTTAATATATCACCTGGATGTGGTACTTCTGAGCCATCATTATTATCTGAGCAACCAGGACCAACACTCCACGGATAATTCTCGGATTAATCTATTGACAACTATACATCTCAACTCCAGCATATCACTCCAACCATATTCTCCATTGTACCTCTCACGACTACACCTAATTCAGTCATATCCTAGACCATACCTCTCACCTCCAGCACATCTACTCCAATCATGTCCTCCATTGTACCATTCACCTCCAGCACATTCACTCTAATCATAAAATTAGTTCGTAAAACGTTGGTATTTGAATTTTTTATTTTGTTTGAAATTTAAAACAAATGGAAGGCGATCGGAATAGCATCAGATGAGCTCCATTTTCCTCCGCTCATCCACCACCTAGGTAGAGTCTAACTGTTCAGCATACTGTTTGATTATAATTAGGGTAATCATTGTAATGTTATTTACCGTTTTGAGTGATTTGTACATCATAATGTTATTTACAAAATAGTGTACACAGTGTAATATATTTACCTCAGAACTTAGTTGGGTGTATTTTTTCTTCATGAGAATTTCCATATACTTTTGGTTGTGTTTAGAGTTTCTAGGGTTTAATATTTTTTGTAAATCTATTTTGTATTGTTGTTGTTGTGGTAGCCGAGATGCAAAGAATGAATCAGAGCTGAGGCACTGCGCGAAGGATGGTCGCTGACCGAGCAAAGTGGAAGCAGTTTGTTGCTGCCCTACAAAACGCTTCTAGGCGTGATGGCCACTGACTGCTTTGATAGTAAGCTTCTAAGGATCAAAGAAGAGAAGAAGAAAAATGATTTTTTAGATTAAAGTAATTATCAATAGCTTATAATTGTGGAAGACTGGATTTAAATTGATGCATACGTGGACAACATTCTGTGGAAGTTCAGTGTCACATGACAACACAAATACAATGTGTGCCGATGCTCATCCGCGCAACATATACATTTCAAACAAAATTTCCTATTTGCCGCGCAAAAGCATTGTAACAGTTCTTCTATTCTCAAATATGTCCCACTTACCTTAATCATGAGTGTGAGATTGGCCAAGCGGTCAGAGCGCTGTTCTCTCGTGACGAAGTTGCCTGGCTCCGTGATCGAAACCTGGTAACGTCACGCTCATGTTTACCAAGCTGTAAATGGGTACCTGACTCTGTTCTTGAGTTAGGAACGGCAAAAGACAGCGAGGAAGAAAACTGGTCACCTCACATCTCGAAGCCGGACTTACCCTACGGCAGTATCCGCAATGGAACGACCTTTACCTATTTTACCATAACCATGCTAATATCGAGCCACCGATTGGCAGGGCGGTTACAGCACTGGCTTGACGCTGCAAAGGTACCGGGGTCGAAACACGGTGGCGTCACGCACCACTCTTCTCAGTTGTAAAAAAAAGTACCTGCCTCTACCTTTGAGTTAGGGAAGTTAAAGGGAGCGAGGAAGGGAAATGGTCACCCCACCTCTCGAAGCTGGACATAGTATAGTGAGGTCTCAAATACTTCACTCCCCACGCCAGTATTGGACTACCTTCGCCTTTTTTATACTTATCTCTGACAATAATGGAAGAAAATAACAACGAAAGTTACTCTGACCTTTTCCAAACATATCTGATTCAAGCGACAACATCGACTTTGTCAGACAGAAACGATAAAAGAGCGCCATAAGAAAATCAGATTCATCAGACGAAGAAATACTAAAAGCCCTGCAATTTAACGTTATGACTGATCGTCTGATTAAACCCGGCACTTTGATTGGACACAAAATCCTGACGTCATTGAAGGGCGCTGGGCTAATGTAAATGTCGTAATTATACGAATATGCTCCATTCTCAGATGGAGTTTAACAAAACTTTATAGAAGATCTACAGACGTTTATATCTTGTTTTATTCCTAGAAATGTCATGAATACAAAGTAGCCATGTCTCTGTTTTTATTTATTCTTTCCGTAAGTTCGCGAAAAGAGCAAAACGATGAATATAACTATAAATAATGATGATGCATACGTGAACTAGTGCAGGAGAACGGATAGAAAAAACGTGACCGGAGAAATAACAAGATTTATAAAAAAAAAAAAAAAAAAAAGATGATCGGAAGATATAGGGGAAAAAGTTCATTGATTCATTACACTTGAACTTCCCTTTGGACATAGATCTTCAACAGATACTTTCAAGCCCTCCTGTTCTGTGTCATCTGCTCAAGGTTGAATCGTGTCTTTTTTATCTATGTCATTTCTATTTCCAGCCATCTTCACTATTTTTTTTTTTAAATCTCTTTCTATATCTCTTACCCAGGGGATTTCAGAACAAGGACTACCGTGTAACACTATTAATATGTTACCTCAATGCGTGTTCCACCGTAAGCCACCGTCTTCGTTTTTTATTTTTGTATTTTAACCAGCTCTGGTTCGTTCTTTGCATCTCGGCCTCCACAGTTCTTCACCAAGTTGTTTTTGGTCGGCCTCTCTTTCGCTTTCCTTCAGGGGTCCATAGCATAGCAGTTCTTATGATGCCATCGGGTCTCTACTGAGGACGTGGAAAACCCAACTCCAGCAGCTGCCAGCTATGATGGTGTGCATGTCCTCTTGGTTACTCCGAGTAAGTAGCTCTTGGTTGGTGATGGTATTCGGCCAGATGATTCGGAGAATTTTCCATAGGCAGATTGTGTGGAAGAAGGACAATTTCGACATTTACGTTTCTTTTACTCTCCAGCATTCTGTCCATAGAGAAGCACAGAAAGTATACACCTCTCATATAATCTTAATTTGGTGTTTGTGCTGTACTGAGAGGACTTCCAGATAAAAATAAACTAGATTTGCACATTCATGAAGGCACAAACTGCGCAGCTTACTAGTGTACGCCTGTCGTGAAATATTCTAATCCACATATATAAATTAAAAGGTAGATGCAAAGCCTAACAAATAAATTTAATAAAAGGAAGAAGAATGGTAAAGAACAGTGCTGTCACAATGGCTGTACTCGAAATCCCCTTTGTTGTATGCTTCGTCTGCAAATTGTAACGTTTCCACGTTAAATATAAGCCACTGCATAAATACAAGCGTTTCTACAACACATTAAAACGGGTATTGCATTTCTGAGAAAAACATTGAGAGGCAGACTGCGTAATGACCTAAATTAATCCTAACATTAATTATATTACGTTACCAAAACGAACGAACAGATGGACTCAAATAGAAAGAGAGAGGGGCGAATGAAAATCAGGAACGCATGCAAAATTAAACACGCGTCTCGCTATTAATGCCACCCCAACAAGCGTAACGCGATACACAATTACTACTATCACGCGTGTAAGGCCACATGCACTAACTTTTTCGGACGGACAGTGATAAAAACACTAACCTTCCCAGAGTTAGGCTTTTAAATCCTGAAAAACTCTTATTAGAAAAGATGACAATAGATGGGTTTACGTTTGAAAACATTACAGTACCCAGACAGCACATCTTCGAAACAGGAGGTAGAAGAAATTGCATATTTTGAACGCAGCCACTTAGCTCTTTTAAATTTGTATATTTGGGTTCCTTAGGGCTTGCTGACAAAGAATATGTAAAACGTTACGCAAATAGTCTAGGAATTAACAAGTTATAACCAAAATAAAATAGTGGGGATGCCTGACAGCATGAAATCATTTCTGCTCATAAAATTTTTTTATAACGTGTTTGAAAAAAACCTTACGTACGGAAATAGCCTACCATGTAAACTCCAAATTGATTGGAGCGCAACAAATATAAGACTAAACACGATTGGTCGGACTATAAATACTATCTTTGGTTGTTAGGGGAGACGTAGGAAGGTAAAAATTTTTTCAAACACTTGTCGAAACGTGGCTCCATTGGCCAGACTCGCTGATATAATCACTTAGGAGCGTTAGTTCGAGACCACTAGTTCAAATAAGCTTGATAAAGCAACAGTGCGTTGAAGCCAGCTCATATTTTTGCTAAATAAAAGCCTGGAACATAAGCAGATGGGAATTTGTGCCAGTATTTGTGCCAGAATTCATTGCTAGTCAACGTATCTGTGTTTATTCTATGAATTGTGGTAAGCTTGAAACATTCAGTATCTTTTTAATGAAAATTGAATGTGAATTGTTAATTTATGCCTGTATATATGTGTAGTTCAGTAGCAAACATGATGTAAAGCCTATAATGCTCCAGCCTGAACAGAAGGTGTCGGAGGAAAGTAAAACGGCATGGAATGGCCAAACAGTACACTGACACCTAGATGATTGACTAGAAAGAAATAATGCTGGAATTGCAGAGGCGTAGTAACCATTAAGGAGGTTAATACTGGTATAAAGTATTTCAGATGACGCTGACAGTTGGCCTAACGCTCTGAACTCAATGTTTGTGATGTATTGTGCTCAGTGTAGAACTAGAGTATCAATTAGTTGTGAAGTAGAAGGTACATCCTTCTTGTTTTCAGGGACCGTGGTCTTGACGTTATTGAGCAGCACCTGGTCAGAGCCTTGCTGAATCCAGAGTCGGACAGCATACTCCTTGGTCCATTTAGCTATCAGTGAGGTGTCTCCAGAGCACAGGGGAGAAATCGAGCAGAGGAGTCTTTTCCTGCCGCCATCACGCAAGATAAGCTGATGTGGCCAGCTGAGCTCAAAATTATGTACCCCCATCTTAAAATAACATTGTAACATAAACTTAAGAGGGGAAGTAAATTGTTTTAATATCAGGAACTGAGAACATCTCCAATACTAGTTCCAATAAAGACAAACTATTGAAGTCATGATGACAAATACCAACAGAGCTTGAACAAAACAAAACCAGTATTACCTCATATTATTACTACACAACTGACACACATAGGATACTTTTAATAATATATGTCACTACAATATTCATATTGAGAAATTCTGTACATATAACTTGTAATTAAAATTGATTGTGATTCCTGGTTCCCTTTGTATTTGAATCAGGACACATATTCATTCATGACAGCAATGAATACATATTGTTATTTGAAAAGTTATCAGTGACTCCTTTAAGATATCCTTGTAGAGTGTTTTATGTATGTGAGTGTCACAGTGTTGTCAAGTGTGGTGGAATAAATTAAATTGTTTATCTGTCTGTTGTTGTTATGACTTACACTTCATCATACACATACCCTAGACGTACAACGTAGTCATCACAATATTCCAGAATAATTCTGACTGAGATATATATATATGTGGCAGCAAGTAAGGTTATCTATAATACACTACTCTTATTAGATATAGATACCTTCACAGCTGATCTCAGTCAGTACACTAAGTCCCCTATAAATATTTATAACATCCCACTTCACCACATATATTGGGGTCTCGCTCTTGGGATTTTGAATCTTTCCCTAGTAAAAATATTGGGGGTAATTCACTTCAGGGAATATAAGAATTAAAAGGTATCCTTGGGTGGAATTAAATAAGGTTGAGCTCACGGTGCCTGTGTTGTCCATTAGATATATATTTAGAGATTGAATTGTTGGTTAGACATTGTATAAACTTACCTGATAGACAATGGCGGACCTGGCCAAGTTTCGATCTGCTGCTGTTCAGACTGCAAAAGAGTTAGGATTAGATGGGCAAGTTATGGTTGCCTATGTCACTACGGAATGTGACAAATTTATTGAACGCGAAGAAAGAAGGTTTGAAGCCGAAAGAAAGTTAGAGGCTGAAAGGGAAATTAAGAAGTTACAATTTGAGGCTGAGGCTGAGACTAAGAGGTTGCAGGCTGAGGCTGAGACTAAGAGGTTGCAGATTGAGGCTGAGGCTAAGAAATTGGAAGCAGAAAGAGAAGACAAAAGATTGGCTGCAGAAAGGGAAGAGAAGAAATTAGCTGCAGAAAGGGAAGAGAAGAAATTAGCTGCAGAAAGGGAAGCAGAAGAAAGAAGATTGACTGCAGAAAGGGAAGAGAAGAAATTAGCTGCAGAAAGAGAAGATAAGAGATTACAAAGGGAACATGAGTTACGATTAAGGGAGTTTGAATTTCAGGGCCATGCTCCTGAAAATGGTGCCAGTCCCTTTGCCTCTGATGCCACTGCTAGCCAAGGAGCCTCAACCTCAGCTATGAATTTTCATTTAGATCATTTTGTTGAGAAAGACGATGATATAGAGAGCTACCTAAATAGGTATGAACTATTAGCTACCACGTATGGGTTAGAGAGAGAAAGGTGGAGCTTAAAGTTATCTCAAGGATTTCGTGGGGCAGCTTATGAAGTTTTTGCAAAAATGAGCAGAGGTGATCAGGAAATTATGACATGCTAAAGCAGGCTCTTTTGTTAAGATATGAAAAGAATGCAGAATTTTATAGGAAAAAATTTAGGAATGCTAAACTACTGTCAGGTGAAACCTATCGCCAGTTCTCTGCACGAATAGAGACATATTTGGAGAAATGGACTTCTCTGGGGAAAACCCAAGATCTTAAGGAAATGGTCCTTATAGAGCAATTAAGAGAGTCCATGGCTCCAGACCTGAGAAAGTTTCTCATGGAACAAGGTGCAGAGAGGCTGGGTGAGTTGCTAAATGTTGCTGAAAGGTATCAAGCAGCTCAAGCAGAGGTAACAGGTAATAAAAAGAAACAAGTGGATAACTTTAGGGCACCACAGAACTTTAATAAATTTGATCCTAGGGATCAAAACAAAGGTAAGCACCAATTTGATAGGCCACGGTATGAAAATAAAAATAAATTCCCACAATTCGATGAAAAGAAATATGATGAAAGAAAATCTTTCAACCAAGGAAAAAGGTGGTGTAAAAATTGTAAGATGAACAATCATGACACTGACCATTGTAGAAGGAAACCTCCTCATTGTGCTGCTATGACATCGGGGAAAAAGGAAAAGAAGGTCAAACCTGAAGAACTACAGGAACCATACCACCCCCCAGTGTGTGAAGATGTCATCTGTAATGGTGTCACTATAAGGTGTTTATATGATACCGGTTTAGATTACGATTCCGTTGTGAGTTCTCACCTGGTGCAGGCCGATCAATACACCACAGAAACAGTGGAGATTCAAACTGCAACCAAGGATGTAGCTACCATGACACTTCCCGTCGCCCGAATAAAAGTGAAAACGCGATATGTGGAAGGAATCATAAAAGCAGCAGTGATAAATGAGCCAATCTACCCTCTAATATTGGGGTGTAGATATGTCTTCTTGGGAAATCCCAAGAGACCTGTGATATTGGCAACAGTGCAGACCAGATCACAGTCAAAAAAGGAGGAGGATAATCCCATAAATACTCACCCAGATGAGATGAGGAAGGCACAGGCTGAGGACAAAACACTCAAGCCATGTTTCAAGAAGTTGCCCAAATCTCATACACCTCCAGGCAAGGGAGAGTTTTATATGAAGAACAAACTGATATATAGGAAGGCTGGATCTGAATCCAATGGTCACGGACAGCTGGTCCTTCCCACTTCATATAGGACTAAAGTGTTGGAACTAGGGCATGCGATTCCCTTCAGTGGTCATATGGGAATCAGCGCAACAGGACAGCGAATAGCTTGTCACTATTTCTGGCCAGGAATAACTGAAGATATCAAACGATATGTAAAATCCTGTCCAGAGTGCCAACGAGTAGCACCTAAACATTGGACTGCACCAGCAACTTTGGGGGAAATGCCCATAGTGGGAACACCCTTTGAGAGAGTTGCCGTGGATCTTGTGGGACCTCTCACCCGAACCAAGAGAAGGAACAGCTACATTCTGACTCTGGTGGACACTTGTTCTATGTGGGGAGAGGCTGTAGCCCTGTCATCGATTGATTCTAAACATGTGGCAGAGGCATTGCTCACAATTTTCACAAGGTTAGGCTTTCCCAATCAAATCTTGACTGATAATGGCTCTCAGTTCAAGGGGAAACTAACTGAAGAAGTTTTCAGGATCTTCCAGGCCAAACACTTCCATTGTAGTGTGTATCATCCCCAAGGGAACGGCCAAGTGGAAAGATTTAACGGTACATTGATGTCGATCCTGAGAAAGTTGGCACACGAAAAACCAGATACATGGGACCAGTACCTGCACGCCGCCCTCTTTGCTTATCGGGAGGTACCCCATAGTTCAACCGGTATGGCCCCGGCAACATTATTGTTTGGAAGGCCAATAAAAGGTCCACTCGAAGCTTTGTTAAGAACGTGGACTGATGAAAAGGCAGAGGAAAACATTACATCTTCATACCAATATGTGAATGAGCTGACCACTCGTTTAAAAACTGGCTGGAAACTTGCCAATGAAAATTTGAAACAAGCCAGGAAGAAACATGCTGCCTATTATAACAGGAAGGCGAAAGACAGAAATTTGGCTGTGGGAGAGAAGGTACTGCTTCTTCTCCCCGGGAGTCAGAATAAGTTACAAATTGGATGGCAGGGTCCATATACAGTTTTAGAGAAGGTGTCTAGAACAAATTATAAGATAGATAAGAAGGGGAAAGAAAAAAATCTATCATGTGAATCTCCTGAAGAAATATTTGGAAAGAGAACATCAGGAAGAGACACACTTGTTGACCTTGTCCATCGCCATGGAGATGAAAAAGGAACCACTTTCATCATTTGAATATCCATTACACCCCTGTGAGACAGCAGCACAGGTGAAAATCAGTACACATTTAACGAAAACTCAGAAAGAGAGAGAGCAACAGGTTCTAAATAATCATGCAGAGGTGTTAACAGACCGACCAGGGCATACAAACCTATTGGAATATGATATGAAACTGATAGACCCCACACCTGTCTGTATGAAACCATATTCGATTCCGTTTGCTAAGGAAAAAGCTTTGAAGGAAGAGATAGACTATCTATTGAAGGAGGGAATTATTTCACACAGTGAATCCTCATATAGTTCAGGTGTTGTACTCTTAAGGAAGCCCTCTGGAGAACATAGACTCTGTATAGATTACAGGAGACTGAATGCTATTACAGAAGGACAGGTGGATCCATTGCCGGATACAAATCAGCTGTTTGCCAGACTAAATAAAGCTAAATATTTCTCAAAAGTGGATCTGAGTAAAGGATACTATCAGATTCCAGTAAAGCCTGAGGTTAGACCATACCTAGCTTTTAGTACCTCAGAAGGACACTATGAGTTTAATAGATTGCCATTTGGATTGAAGAATGCGCCTAGTGTCTTCTCTAGAATGATGAGAAAATTGTTGGATGTAAACATTTCGGATCCACTAAGAAAACTCTGCTATCACCAGGTATATGTTATCTCCTCATAACGTACATTTTGAGGGAAATATAATGTTCTCTGGACATGTCATTGCGCAGACTCAGAGAAGAGAAATGGTGAATACGGGTTGCGAAGCAGCATTAAGACAAGCACTCACACTTGCGGCTGTTCAGTAACATAACCGAAATATATTATTGTTTGTAGAAGTCCCAGAGGCAGATTTCATGAGCCAGTGCCTACTCTGAATGGACCCAACTACATAAAACCATGATAGCACCACAGCAGAGTAAAGTCAAGTTGACTTACATTTATCTATGTGTATATAGAATAAAGGACTGAATATAATGTCTGTTTTAAGAGGGGAGGTGTCGTGAAATATTCTAATCCACATATATAAATTAAAAGGTAGATGCAAAGCCTAACAAATAAATTTAATAAAAGGAAGAAGAATGGTAAAGAACAGTGCTGTCACAAGGAATGTACTCGAAATCCCCTTTGTTTTATGCTTCGTCTGCAAATTGTAACGTTTCCACGTTAAATATAAGCCACTGCATAAATACAAGCGTTTCCACAACACATTAAAACGGGTATTGCATTTCTAAGAAAAACATTGAGAGGCAGACTGCGTAATGACCTAAATTAATCCTAACATTAATTATATTACGTTACCAAAACGAACGAACAGATGGACTCAAATAGAAAAGAGAGAGGGGTCGAATGAAAATCAGGATCCGCATTGGCAAAATTTAAACAGCGTCTCTCGCTATTAATGCCACCACCAACAAGCGTAACGCGAGTACACAATTACTACTATCACGCGTGTAAGGCCACATGCACTAAACTTTTTTTTTTTCGGACGGACAGGACAGTGATAAAAACACTAACCTTCCCAGAGTTAGGTTTTTAAATCCTGAAAAACTCTTATTAGAAAAGATGACAATAGATGGGTTTACGTTTGAAAACATTACAGTACCCAGACAGCACATCTTCGAAACAAGAGGTAGAAGAAATTGCATATTTTGAACGCAGCCACTTAGCTCTTTTAAATTTGTATATTTGGGTTCCTTAGGGCTTGCTGACAAAGAATATGTAAAACGTTACGCAAATAGTCTAGGAATTAACAAGTTATAACCAAAATAAAATAGTGGGGATGCCTGACAGCATGAAATCATTTCTGCTCATAAAATTTTTTTATAACGTGTTTGAAAAAACCTTACGTACGGAAATAGCCTACCATGTAAACTCCAAATTGATTGGAGCGCAACAAATATAAGACTAAACACGATTGGTGGGACTATAAATACTATCTTTGGTTGTTAGGGGAGACGTAGGAAGGTAAAATTTTTTCAAACACTTGTCGAAACGTGGCTCCATTGGCCAGACTCGCTGATATAATCACTTAGGAGCGTTTGTTCGAGACCACTAGTTCAAATAAGCTTGATAAAGCAACAGTGCGTTGAAGCCAGCTCATATTTTTGCTAAATAAAAGCCTGGAACATAAGCAGATGGGAATTTGTGCCAGTATTTGTGCCAGAATTCATTGCTAGTCAACGTATCTGTGTTTATTCTATGAATTGTGGTAAGCTTGAAACATTCAGTATCTTTTAATGAAAATTGAATGTGAATTGTTAATTTATGCCTGTATATATGTGTAGTTCAGTAGCAAACATGATGTAAAGCCTATAATGCTCCAGCCTGAACAGAAGGTGTCGGAGGAAAGTAAAACGGCATGGAATGGCCAAACAGTACAAACAGTACACTGACACCTAGATGATTGACTAGAAAGAAATAATGCTGGAATTGCAGAGGCGTAGTAACCATTAAGGAGGTTAATACTGGTATAAAGTATTTCAGATGACGCTGACAGTTGGCCTAACGCTCTGAACTCAATGTTTGTGATGTATTGTGCTCAGTGTAGAACTAGAGTATCAATTAGTTGTGAAGTAGAAGGTACATCCTTCTTGTTTTCAGGGACCGTGGTCTTGACGTTATTGAGCAGCACCTGGTCAGAGCCTTGCTGAATCCAGAGTCGGACAGCATACTCCTTGGTCCATTTAGCTATCAGTGAGGTGTCTCCAGAGCACAGGGGAGAAATCGAGCAGAGGAGTCTTTTCCTGCCGCCATCACGCAAGATAAGCTGATGTGGCCAGCTGAGCTCAAAATTATGTACCCCCATCTTAAAATAACATTGTAACATAAACTTAAGAGGGGAAGTAAATTGTTTTAATATCAGGAACTGAGAACATCTCCAATACTAGTTCCAATAAAGACAAACTATTGAAGTCATGATGACAAATACCAACAGAGCTTGAACAAAACAAAACCAGTATTACCTCATATTACTACTACACAACTGACACACATAGGATACTTTTAATAATATATGTCACTACAATATTCATATTGAGAAATTCTGTACATATAACTTGTAATTAAAATTGATTGTGATTCCTGGTTCCCTTTGTATTTGAATCAGGACACTGTAGCGGAAGGTTTTATATGTGTGAGATGATAATGCTAGAGTAGAAATAGTATTCTCTCCAGAATGTGTGAGGTCCCAGTGACAGAGAAGTACACTGGTATCACTCGATAGTCACGGCTGTGAAAGTATCTAGACTGAAAATATTCAGAGAACAGTCAGACCTTACTGCGCCACCTCCGCTATGTGACCACCTGTGATATTAATAAAAATTCAACCAAACTCAGTATCAACTATATTGAATGAATAAAGCTGGTGAATACAATTTATATCCTCTTTATTTACATCTATCTAATTGTGGTGATTGTGTGTGACTGGTGATACAAAAGTTATATTTATACAAAACCAAATTGGCGAAATCAATTACAGTTTTTGCAAGTTAAACTAAAATGTCATTTATTTAGGACTCTTCCAATTAGTTTGGGTAATAGACTTCTTCACTGTCTTATTCACTTTATAACTTTCACTAGTTTATCACGCAAAATTGTCATCACAAAACTCTGCTTGACCGTTATCACTTCTTGGGTGCACGATTGTCACAAAATATCACTTCATCTGTTTAGTTATAATCAGTGTTCATATGAGATGTACAGCTTCAGTAGGTCTTGCTTCTACCAATCCAGACACTGCCGGGGCGATTCGCATTGATCATCGAGCAATTCTTGATCATTGACCTCTGACTTTTGGTTGACAAGTATGAACCTGCAGATAATTGTAGGATATGTGGCTATTTGTGGATAACAATTACCACATTCCTATTGTAGGTGAGATGAATTTGTTTTCAGATGTATGCGTGAAAATGCATGATTATGGATCAGTGACAAGACAGGTGTCTACTGTGGAACATTTTATAAAATCAAATAATACAAAATAATATGTACACACATATATGGTATGAGGTTATAGTATCCCCCTGCCTGACACGTTAGCTCTGTAAAGTGCAGTAGTAACTTGATGACAGATATGGGAATAAGTTTTGATAATGATTGTTGGTAGTCCTGAAAAGGAATTGTTATTAGTCCTGAAAAGGATTGTGCTATCCCTAACACGGACTCAGTCATGGTGGTTTTATATTTCGGGTTCAATCTTCAACAATCATACCAATTAATCAATTAATATACATGATACTTTCATAATAATAATAATAATAAATTCTTTAAGCGCCAAACACGGCGCATAAGGCAGAAACCAGTGCTCTCCAGGTTGTTCGTTGTGACGCCACTCCTCTTAGCTCTTGCACATTATTTAGGCCCAACGTTCTTCCTTCTCTTATTATTGTTCTTCTGAGTGTTTCTTTTGGTCTTCCTTTTTTCCGCTTACCCTCAGGAACCCAAGTGAGCGCCTGTAGTGGTATTCTGTTGTTTTGCATTCGTAGGACATGACCGATATATGACCATCGTCTTTTCCTTATATAGTCGGAGACATATTTCTGCCTAGAGTCTTCTCTTATTTGTCGATTAGTCTTGAATTCTTTCCAACTGATGTTCATGAGTTTTCTAAGACATTTGTTCTCGAATGTATTCAGTTGTTCTCCAATGATTTTGTTATTTTCCAACTCTCACAGCTGTATGTTAACACTGAGATAACATTTGAATTAAACAGACGAAGCTTGGTATGTATATTCAATGATCGTAATTTCCAAATGTTAGATAATCTATTGAAGGCGCTAGCTGCCAAAGCAATTCTAGTATGGATTTCTCTTGTTGTGTCACCATCCTGAGTCATTTTACTGCCTAAATAATTGAAACTTTCAACTTTCTGTAGTTTTTCCCCGTTCAAGATGATATCAAAGGTCTCGTTAGAAAAGTTCATAGCTTTAGTTTTAGAGGCATTTATTTGGAGACCAATTTTAACCGAGAGATGACACAAATTATTTATTGCTTCTTGGGATTGTCTTGGTGTTGAACTTAAGAATGCTACATCATCTGCGAAATCCAGGTCCCCCAGGAATTTTCCATTTGTCCATTTTATACCCAATTGTTCATTGTGGGTATAGTTTCTCATAACCCAATCAATAGCTATTCCAAAAAGTAGTGGTGACATAATACAGCCTTGTTTCACCCCTGTTTCTACTGTAAACCATTCTGTATTCCCTTTATTTGTTCTAACACAACATCTTGCATTGTCATATAGCGCTTTGATTATATTCACATATTTTGTTGGAAAACCATAGATTGTAAGTATCTTCCACAATGATGGGCGGTGTAGACTATCAAAGGCTTTTTGAAAATCGACGAAGGTGATAATAAGTGGCGATTGCCTTTCCACTGATTCTTCTATAATTGTTCTTAGTGTGAATATTTGATCAATACATGATCGTTTCGGCCTGAAACCGCTTGTTCTTCTCTGATCTTTTCGTCAGCATGCAATTTAAGTCTTTCTAACATCATGCAACATAATAATTTTCCAGGTACTGATAATAGAGATATACCACGCCAGTTATTACAGTCTGATAGATCACCTTTCTTCGGTAACTTTACAATAATACTGTCTTTCCATTGTTGTGGTGGTTGTTCTTCTCTCCATACTTCATTTATAATATCTAAAATTCTCAAGAGGTTGTTGTCATTAACTGCTTTAATCATTTCCCCTGAAATTTCGTCAACTCCAGCAGCTTTAAAATTTTTTAATCTTTTAACGGCTTGTTTGATCTCGTCCAGCGTGAATTCATCGCAAGTTATTGGCAAAGTGGTTGTGGATGTTTCATTATTAAAATCAGGTGTTACTGTTGGTGGTGGTCTGTTTAGCACCTCCATGAAGTGCTCAGCCCATCTCTTCATTTGTTCTTTTTCTGTTGGTATTGAATTCCCTAATTTACCTTTAACAGGTGTTTCCATAGCAGTAGGCTGGTGACATAGTTGTTTTGTAATTTGATAAAGGCACCTACTATTACCAGTTCTTGCAGCATTTTCAGCTTCTACGGCCAGTTCATTGATGAAATGTCTTTTATCTCTTCGAGTTTTTGTCTTCACTTCTTTATTTAACAAGTTATAAGTTAGTTTGCAAGATTCAACTGCATTATGTGTACTTGCCGCTAGTAGTTTAAGTTTTGCTGTTTTTCCTTTCTTGTATTTTATCCCAAGTATCTTCTCTCATCCATTTTTTCTTTTTATGTACTAGGTATCCGGTGGTCGCTACAGCTGCTTCTGTCATTGCTGTTCTCAGTTGTTCCCATTTAGTATCGATTGTCTTGGTGGTGATATCGCTGTCAATTTTGCCTAAAGCATCGAAATAGTTGTTCATTTTGACATTATATTCCTTCTTTATATCATTTGATTGCAGTCTGTGTACATCTATTCTTCTATTTTTATTCGGTTGGTATAACTTCTTCAGTTTAATTCTCATTTTAGCTATGCAGAGGTTATGATCGCTTCCGATCTCTGCACCTCTGTATGCTCTGACGTCTTGAACTGATGAGCGAAATTTAGCGCTTTTGCAGAAGTGATCTATCTGGTTCTTAGTTCTGCCATCAGGTGAATTCCATGTTATCTTGTGGATATTCTTATGTGGAAAGATGGTGTCTGCCACAACGAGGTTTGATATTTCACAAAGTTCTAGAAGTCTTTCGCCATTTTGATTCATACAGCCTATGCCATGAGTACCGAGATATCTTTGTACTCCATCGTTGTTGTCACCTACTTTGGCGTTAAAATCACCCATGACTGCTATTATGTCATGCTTGGGTATTGTGTTGATGGTACTTAGAAGTGCTTCATAGAAGTCATCTTTTGTGGTATCAAGAGCGTCGTTAGTTGGTGCATAACATTGTACAATTGAGAGCTTGAAAAATCGTGTCTGAAATCTAGCTAATATTAGCCTCTCATTGATAGGTACCCAGCTGATAAGCGATGCTGCTGCTTTCTGTGTCATTAGGATGGCTACTCCCTCTGTGTGACGATTATCATTACTACCAGAGTATATAATTTGCTTTTTTTCTTCTGAAATATATTTTATGCCCTTCCCCGTCCATCTACACTCGCTGACACCCATAACATATAGATTAAACAAATCTTGAAATAAAGATTAAACAAATCCTGAAATAAAGTTGTAATTACTGTATTATTTTACATAGTAACTTTACATACCCTCGCAGGATCTAATTAAGATCAGTAAAGACTGGCTTTAGTGGAGTAACAGAACTGCCTGGCTGCAAATAACAAGATATTGGCCTCTGCACGTTCCTCTCTCTCCAGCCGTTGTCCTTCTGTCTTGCTTCGCTGTACAAGTGAATTTGAAATCATTTCCGTCCGCCCTTATATATGCAGCTACCGGACGTACAGGAAACAAGGCTCGCAACTCCAGCAAACTTCCCAAAAAAGTGGTAACTTCGGGGGGTTTGTGCTAGAGGTGTTTCAAACCTTGGTCTCGTGCATTTCACCTAACCCAGTTCAAGCCTTTGGAGTTATATATTTCCGTTCTCCATGAGTTGACCTTTATATCCATATGTTGTTTTCCCATATCTGTCGTGTTAACGATTTTATATTGAATTATAAATAGGAAAAAACACAGCATTTCTCAATGCACGGACACTATTCTTGCGAAATTCTTCACAACTACTTACTCCCTTCTGATTTCCTTGTACCTATACATAAATGAAGATATTCCCGTCAAAATGAGACCATTCTCATCCTTGTCTGTCATTCCGTTCTCCTTCCCGACCGCTAATTCTAACCATGATTTCGGACGATTTATTCTTCCTTATACACTCGCCGAAGTCATTATATCTGACCGTGGGAAACCCCTTCTCTGATTGGCTGCCCTAGATACACACAGGAAAATACCCCTGCATTCCTTTGTTCAGGTCAGCACACTGGTGTCCCACTTTTCGGTCTTCAAACATTTAACTAGGCAATGCGTAACATGCGACAGAGCCTCCCTCTCTTTTAAGCTGTAGATTTCTACAGCTAACAACTGTAAGCTTTGCCGTAGTTAATGTTCTTCTTACTCTCGTTCTATCTCAGTTGGGTGTCGAGTAAGAAAATCTGCTCCTACATTTTGTTTTCATGGATATAGATTTATCCTTCGCTATCTCTCTTTTCCCAGTTCGGCTTTTCATCCAGGCCCTTACCGCTGGTGAAATGGGGTCGGTAGGTTTCCCTTGAAGTTTACCGCCCTCTTTTCGTTGATAGTTGGTTGCGGTTTTCCCTCGCAAATTCGTAGGTGTTTGATTTTGGCTACGTGATTTGTTCTTTTCTTCCAGTGCATGGGTTTCAGACTGCAATTCAACCTGTGTGGGATGTTTCCTTTCCCCTCCAGTGCAAATCTCGGGAGTACCCATGATGGCTGGTTTGCTTGTAGACTTTTGAAGACTCTTCCGCCGACTTTCTGAATCTACATGAGTGCACTCTGGACAGGAATTTACATACCAATTAATGTCTTCCGTAATACCTGGCCAGTAGTACTGGGTGGCTATTCTTTGTTTTGTGGCACCATTACCCAGGTGTTCACTCAAAGTTATGTGCCCCCAGCCTATAACCTTATTTCTATAGGTGGATGGTACAACAATTTGACCATGACTTTTCGTCCCTCTGCCAGCTTTCCTGTGCAAGAGTCCATGTTCCATATAGAAATTTCCTTTCCTTGGAGTGTTATGTGGTTTTGACAGTTTGCCAAAACAAGGCTTCAATGTGCTGTCAGCTACTTGAGCCTTTTTCATCTCAATCGAATCAAATTTTAATTTGGTGTCCCTCTCTATGTTCCTGGAGTCAGACCTGGTCTGGATTTCTGCCATAACCATAGGTTTTACCGGGTTTCCCAAGAAAACATATCTACGCCCCAACATCAGGGGGTAAAAGGGATCATCTAACACTGCTGCATTTATCTCCCCTTCCACATAGCGACAACTGACATGAATCTTTGCTATGGGTAAAGTTAGGGGTAATGCTCCCTTTAGTGGCCCTTGAATATCTACTGTTTCTGTGGTGATTTGTTCAGGGCGCACCAGAGATGCACACACGACTGCGTCATAGGACAAACCTGTGGCATACATTCCTGTGACTTGTTTGCCATTCACAGTCACTATCTCCTGTGTAGGTGGGTGATGGAGGCTATTCTGAATCACCGTCAGTTCCTTCCTATCAGAAGTCCTCACCTGTAAGCATGCAGCATGATGAAGAGGTTTTTTCCTTCCACAATTATCAGTGTTGTGGTTGTTCATTTTGCAGAACTTACACCATTTTTCTTCCCTTCGTGAGGGTTTATTGTTATATCCTGGAGGGTTCTTGTCTTTGTAGTCATATCTTTGGTTGTTCTTGGTTGTATTGTCCTTTTGTTCAAACTCGTTTTGGTTTTGAGGTGACTTGAAACTATCTCCCTGCTTCCTCTTGTTTCCTTGAGTCAGGGGGTGAGCCAGTTTGTGACTTTCTGCATAGATGATTATTTCATCTAATCTCTCTCTTTTATGTTCTACTAGGAATGTCTTCGTCTCAGGAGACATGGACTCCAGGAGTTGTTCTATCAACATCATCTCCTTGATCCCTTCAAAATCCTGATTGAAGTTTCCTAACTGACACCACCTCAGCAAGTAACTTTCCAACCTTGCTGAAAACTGCTGATACGTTTCTCCTGTCTGGAGCTTAGCAGTTCTAAATCGCATTCTATAAGCTTCTGCGTTTTGTTCATAACGCACCAACAATGCTTGTTTCAAGGCTTCATAATTTTCCTGATCTTCTTTTTGCATCTTCAAGTAGACGTTATAAGATACACCTCTCAATCCCTGTGACAACTTCAAATTCCACTTTTCTTTTTCTAGGCCATAAGTAGTGGCCAATCGTTCATATCTGTCAAGGTAATCCTCTATTCCCTCTTCTTTCTCCACAAATGGGTCCAAGTGGAAGTTCATAGCTCCATTGGAGGTGCTTTGGCTGGCGCTGGTATCCGAATGAGATGACCTACTACCATTAGTGGTAGCCGCTGCCTGTATTTCAAGCTCTTTTAATCTCAGTTCATGGTCTCTATCAGCTTGTAGCTTCCTTTCCTCAGCTGTTAATCTTCTTTCTTCAGCCTCCAATTTCTTGGCTTGAGCCTCAACTTCCAACAGCAGCCTCTTTTCTTCAGCTTCCATTCTTTTGGCTTCTCTCTCAGCTTCTAGTCTTTTGGCTTCTCTCTCAGCTTCTGCTTGCAGCTTCCTTTCCTCTCTATCCATATGTTTGTCCACTTCAGTTGTGACATACTGGACGAGAGCATCACCTGTCAAGCCCAGCTCTTTTCCCATCTGCATGATCGCAGTTCTGAACTTCACTAAGTCAGCCATTATATTAAGTTAAGTAGGGTATGGAAACTTACCTAAACTTACTTAAAATAATTATCAAATGGACAACACAATTAATCGTGCAACCTTGTGATAGTCAATATTTACTGAGTACTCTAAGGTACTGTTACTGAGAAAAAAAATCTATTCTAGAATTTTCAAAAAAAAATTTTTTTTTTTTTTTCTCTATTGGTGGCCCAAGATAGACTAAAGATAGATGTATAGATAGAGGATGGCTCAGGATATACGAGAATATCCCGCGATCGAGCCCCCACTGTAGCGGAAGGTTTTATATGTGTGAGATGATAGTGCTAGAGTAGAAATAGTATTCTCTCCAGAATGTGTGAGGTCCCAGTGACAGAGAAGTACACTGGTATCACTCGATAGTCACGGCTGTGAAAGTATCTGGACTGAAAATATTCAGAGAACAGTCAGACCTTACTGCGCCACCTCCGCTATGTGACCACCTGTGATATTAATAAAAATTCAACCAAACTCAGTATCAACTATATTGAATGAATAAAGCTGGTGAATACAATTTATATCCTCTTTATTTACATCTATCTAATTGTGGTGATTGTGTGTGACTGGTGATACAAAAGTTATATTTATACAAAACCAAATTGGCGAAATCAATTACAGTTTTTGCAAGTTAAACTAAAATGTCATTTCTTTAGACTCTTCCAATTAGTTGGGTAATAGACTTCTTCACTGTCTTATTCACTTTATAACTTTCACTAGTTTATCACGCAAATTGTCATCACAAAACTCTGCTTGACAATTATCACTTCTTGGGTGCACGATTGTCACAAATATCACTCATCTGTTTAGTTAATCAGTGTTCATATGAGATGTACAGCTTCAGTAGGTCTTGCTTCTACCAATCCAGACACTGCCGGGGCGATTCGCATTGATCATCGAGCAATTCTTGATCATTGACCTCTGACTTTTGGTTGACAAGTATGAACCTGCAGATAATTGTAGGATATGTGGCTATTTGTGGATAACAATTACCACATTCCTATTGTAGGTGAGATGAATTTGTTTTCAGATGTATGCGTGAAAATGCATGATTATGGATCAGTGACAAGACAGGTGTCTACTGTGGAACATTTTATAAAATCAAATAATACAAAATAATATGTACACACATATATGGTATGAGGTTATAGTATCCCCCTGCCTGACACGTTAGCTCTGTAAAGTGCAGTAACTTGAAGACAGAATGAATAAGCCCTTGATAATGATTGTTGGTAGTCCTGAAAAGAATTGTTATTAGTCCTGAAAAGGATTGTGCTAGCCCTGATACGGACTCAGTCATGGTGGTTATATTTCGGGTTCCAATCTTCAACAATCATACCAATTAATCAATTAATATACATGATACTTTCATAACATATAGATTAAAGAAATCTTGAAATAAAGATTAAACAAATCCTGAAATAAAGTTGTAATTACTGTATTATTTTACATAGTAACTTTACATACCCTCGCAGGATCTAATTAAGATCAGTAAAGACTGGCTTTAGTGGAGTAACAGAACTGCCTGGCTGCAAATAACAAGATATTGGCCTCTGCACGTTCCTCTCTCTCCAGCCGTTGTCCTTCTGTCTTGCTTCGCTGTACAAGTGAATTTGAAATCATTTCCGTCCGCCCTTATATATGCAGCTACCGGACGTACAGGAAACAAGGCTCGCAACTCCAGCAAACTTCCCAAAAAAAAGTGGTAACTTCGGGGGGTTTGTGCTAGAGGTGTTTCAAACCTTGGTCTCGTGCATTTCACCTAACCCAGTTCAAGCCTTTGGAGTTATATATTTCCGTTCTCCATGAGTTGACCTTATATCCATATGTTGTTTTCCCATATCTGTCTGTCGTGTTAACGATTTTATATTGAATTATAAATAGGAAAAACACAGCATTTCTCAATGCACGGACACTATTCTTGCGAAATTCTTCACAACTACTTACTCCCTTCTGATTTCCTTGTACCTATACATAAATGAAGATATTCCCGTCAAAATGGAGACCATTCTCATCCTTGTCTGTCATTCCGTTCTCCTTCCCGACCGCTAATTCTAACCATGATTTCGGACGATTTATTCTTCCTTATACACTCGCCGAAGTCATTATATCTGACCGTGGGAAACCCTTTCTCTGATTGGCTGCCCTAGATACACACAGGAAAATACCCCGTGAAACGAGTGTGTGTAACCCCACTACTTTGTTAAATCATTATGTCGGGATACAAATTTGCCCCAGCCAATCAACGCACAGTTGCTGAGCCGGAATAAATTACAAGAAGTTACGCCAGGAAAAAACTTAAGCCTGTTTTTTTCGGATGTGGGTCGCGGCCATCTTGTTCACGCAAGATGGCGGAAAAAACAGAATAAAATTAGGCTGTACGACGCTTGGGACTAAACTGCAGGAAACCAATCAGCTTGCCCCGCCAGGAACCAACCAAAAGCTTTGCTTAAGCATTTATCTACCTATATAATCGGGCGAGATTTTATGCAAAAGCACGCAACCCGACACGAAGCCAGAGAGACGACCGACTGAATAAGAGGAGCTGTCAACTTTGATTTATAGCTTACCTGGAGTGCATTGACCTGCAGCCTGCTTCACTAAGTCGAGTCAAAACCTGGCCGGTTTAAAAAATCTTAGAGGGTAAATATAATTCACTATAAACTGGTAGGAAAATAGGTACAGCAGATAATATAATGTTGGTATTTGTTGTGTGTCATTTATAATACCTACACCTGTATATATTTAATATATTTTGGTTCACTATGAATGTATCAGGTTACTGATTGTATCTTGGGGCATTAGGTATAAGGATTGTATTTCCTGATATGGATTGATGAAGACGAAGACTAATAGGACTCATACTTCAACCTATTGTCTCCTATAACTTCAATCTATTATCTCAGACCAACTGAAATATAACCAAAACAGTCCTTGTTAGGACTCAATCTATTGTCTCCTATAACTCAATCTATTGTCTCCTATAACTTCAGTCTATTATCTCAGATAAAACCAACTGAAATATAACCAAAACAGTCCTTGTTAGGACTCAATCTATTGTCTCCTATAACTCAATCTATTGTCTCCTATAACTTCAGTCTATTATCTCAGATAAAACCAACTGAAATATAACCAAAACAGTCCTTGTTAGGACTCAACCTATTGTCTCCTATAACTTCAATCTATTATCTCAGACCAACTGAAATATAACCAAAACAGTCCTTGTTAGGACTCAATCTATTGTCTCATATAACTCAATCTATTGTCTCACATACTTCAGTCTATTCAGATTACTCCCACCTGAAATATAACCAAACAGTCCTCGTCTCATATACTCCTATCATAAGAACATAACAATATTGTTAGGATATATGTTACCAGCTAGTATAGCACTTGTCAGAGAGGGCCTGGTATATTATAGGGGGAAGGAAATGGTTGTATCACACCTAGGTGTACATATTATTGGATGTATTCATGTATTGAGTACATATTATTGGATGTATTCATGTATTGAATTTATATTATTGGATGTATTCATGTATAGAATTTATTTATTGAATGTATCCATGTATTAGTTTATCAGAAAGAATGTTTTGCAAGTAGACACCTGTCTTGTCTCGCTATTGCTAAATCATACTGAGCCATGTTGTCATTCATCCTACATGCAGACACCTGAGACACGCTCATTTCACCCACACTAGAAATAGGTGGGCTTGAGGACAGAAATTAGCCCCTATTTTTCCTTGTTACAGGTTTTATTCGTGTCATCAAAACTGAGATCGTGGGTCGTCAATCCAGCTGCCTGGAACTCCGCAGGAGCATAGAGATTGCACAGAATCTACATCTTTGGTCCCCCTCAGTCTTGGGTGGGCTAAAGGAACGATCC
Source organism: Oreohelix idahoensis (assembly GCA_024509875.1). Taxonomy (NCBI): domain Eukaryota; kingdom Metazoa; phylum Mollusca; class Gastropoda; order Stylommatophora; family Oreohelicidae; genus Oreohelix; species Oreohelix idahoensis. The sequence goes on along the minus strand of JAMPIV010008760.1, from coordinate 305,580 downwards.
TCAGCCGTTGTTGTGTGAACCAAACAAAGAAGAACAGACCTTAGAGAGATGAGTACACATTAGTACCATTTCTGTCAGCATTGTGAGCAAAAGTTAGTGTCAGTGACGAGAAAGAGATTTAGCGTAGAAAGAGACAAGATTGTGGCAAGTTATGTCGGTCTCCTCTCTACTAATTTTTCGAGATCAGATCATTCACAGCCGTAACTAATTTGTGATACCAGTAGTTCTCTCAGACACTGGGACTTCACCATTTTCTGCAGAAATTCTATTTCTGTAATTGTCAGTACTATACTGATCCAAGAGCCAAATAAAACCTCACGCCACACGCCCTCATTAACTGATGACGTTTTTTGCAAGTTTCCATAGTTTTGTTCCACTCTTGTCTTGGTTAAAACTGCCGGTTCTATGAGAGGAGCAAGGTAGCAGCGTGACCTTCTCTAACCCAGTTGGTGACGAGAGAAGCCTGAGACGGACTGGCAGCTTTATAAGATAGATAGATAGATGTGGTTATTTGAGAGTGAACGACGACGAAAACTAACTGATGAGATGACTCCAACGGTTCAGAACATGGGGAAACCCTAGAGCGGGGTCTCTCAACACGTGGTCCATGGACAACTTTTTTAAAGAAAGTCAGAGGACTGCTTAAGGCATTAATCATCATCAGTTTCATTTGCGCTCCTTACAGACCATAAAGCCCTTACAGAAGCTTGCCCACTTACAGGGAGCCAGGACCAAGCAGTCGCATGCTCTTGTAGTGATGATTTCTGTGGCAATACTTTTTACATGATGAGGTAAGGCCGTAATGGAAGTTGTGATATTGCAGGAGGTGACTATCAGTGAATGCATGGCGTCAGCAACGATCTTACTGATTGTAAAACGACTGACAAAGAAAGGCCCCCCGTGTAGTCTCTGATGAGACAAAGAAAGAAGAGTACTGCTCCCTCATGTATGTCGTACACGGCGACTAATATGAGTGGTGCATACCCCTGGCAACCTCATAATGTTAAACAAATAGCTACATAGATCATAGCTGCAAGAGCATCAGAATTCTTGGTGTAGGCTTCTTGTAAGGGACCCAACTGTAGTAGTGTTTACATGCTCCAAACGAAGCTAAACGGAAAATGATGATAATATGATGATGAAGGCAATGAAAGAAATAAAACTTACAAATGTATTTCGATGAGGAAAGTCGGCAAGAGAAGAAGGAAAAAAACAATGTAGGCTTCCTGACAAATAATAAGAAATAAAATAAGAGAAAATGCAGAAAATGTAATCAAACTAAAAGCTGTCTGTTACAGCTTACAAAAAAATTGTCCCAACGTCTCGGCTTTCAGCAAGATCCGCGCCTAATGTCATCTGTGTTTAAATCAGATGGAATCCGTCTCTTGTTATACGCGGGTGTCCCTGTCTGTTAAAGTGAATTAAAATTAGACGTTGCTGGAATCTAGTTGTTAGCTTTAAAGTGATACCTTTACGCAGGATACCTTTACGCAGTAGTGGTCTATCAATTAATACCCTTTAGATTTCCAAGGAGCATAGGCCTTCAACAAACTTATGCCTGTCACATGCCAACAGGTCAAGTTATTTGCACGTCTTCCGTATCATTTTCACTTCTGTCTCCAGTTATCTTCTCCTTGTGTTTTTGGTCTACCTCTGCCTCGCTTTACCTGGGGAGTCCAGAAAAAGGACTACCTTGTAATGTTATCAATAGGTCACACTCAGTGTGTGTCATATCCATCTGGGATAAAGAGAACATCAGCACAAAGCATGGATAACTGTAATGGTATCTTAATTCAGATCCCGTTACACGCCTCGTGTATTTAATTGATTTATTTCCCTTTTGCTCCCGATGAAGCATGTAGCCAATGCAGCAGTTAGCTCCCTTAGATGGAGTCATGCTAAAGCAGTCATGTGCTCTTGCGGTTGTAGTTTCTGCTGCAATTACTGTTATATGATGAGGTTGCTAAATTTATGCGTAATCTCATTTTAGTTGTCTTGTACGACATGCTCATGGGAGCAGTACGTTTATTCATCCGAGACCTCCGGAAGCTACGCGAGTTGTGTTTGCTAATGTCAGGTCATTTTTTTTAACGTACACCCGCTATTACTCGAGGCGAAATCTCCGGTTAGTATATCTAACCTGAGACTGGTTTTACGTGAGTATCCTATTTTCCCTGTACGCTGACAAGTGTCCTCTCGCCATTCAGGCAGATACTCGCCGTCTTCGGAGGGTGTCAGGCCATATTTCTTCAGCATCTCATTAAAACCATCATCTTCTTTTGGACAGGCGTGCTTAAACATTTTGTGCATGGACCCCTTTGGTTGCCCGATGTAAGACTATGGACTTCTTTGATTGTCCAATGAAAGCAACGGACTCCTTTTTGGAACAAATATGTATAAAAGCGTAATACAGTTATAGATAATTTTAGGTTATGTACTGACACCCTTAAATCCATTCACGGGCATCCAAGTCGTCCATGGATCACGTGTTGAGAGACCCCGCTCTAGGGTATCCCCATGTTCTGAACCGTTGGAGTCATATCATCAGTTACTCTTCGTCGTCGTTCGCTCTCAATTAACCACATCTATCTCTCTTATAAAGCTGGCAGTCCGTCTCAGGCTTCTCTCGTCACCAACTGGGTTAGAGAAGGTCACGCTGCTACTTGCTCCTCTCATGGAACCGGCAGTTTTAACCAAGACAAGAATGGAACAAAACTTTGGAAACTTGCAAAAAACATTATCAGTTAATGAGGGCTAGTAAGCTGGGCAGTTTGTGTCTTCATGAATGTGCAAATCAGTTTATTTTTATCTGGAGGTCATCTCAGTACAGCACATACACCAAATTAAGATTATATGAGAGTTGTGTACTTTCTGTGCTTCTCTATGGTGCAGAATGCTGGAGAGTAAAAGAAACGTAAATGTCGAAACTGTCCTTCTTCCCCACAAAATCTGCCTAAAAAAATTCTCCGAATCTTTTGGCCGAATACCATCACCAACCAAGAAGTACTTACTCGGAGTAACCAAGAGGACATGCACACCATCATAGCTGGCAGATGCTGGAGTTGTGTTGGCCACGTCCTCAGTAGAGACCCCGATGGCATCATAAGAACAGCTATCCTATGGACCCCTGATGGAAAGCGAAAGAGAGGCCGACCAAAAACAACTTGGTGGAGAACTGTGGAGGCCGAGATACAAAGAACGAACCAGAGCTGGGGCACTATACGAAGGATTGCCGCCGACTGCACAATGTGGAAGCAGTCTTTTTGCTGCCCTACAAGACGCCACCAGCTAAATTTCGTTGTTTCGCATTCTGTCTCTCACACCGACATTCCTGTGTCATCAAATAAAAACGCCCTTTCCTAATTATGGAAATTATGCGGCTCTGATAAATATTTTATTAATCAGATAATGCTTTGTTTCCATTAATGTATGTATGCGTAAACCTGTTGGTAAGCCATTAGTCTTTGATGTTTTATGATGTAGATCATCTGTTAGAGAACGACACCGCAATAGATGAATCAGTACTACTCAGTTATTTGGAATATGGCATTAAACGTAAGAGTAGCCGGAATGAGCGTAAAAAAGGATGTATCCGTCGTGTGTACAACCAGTGCGCTATAGGAACAATAAGCATTCATACCCTTCGACATTAGATGAATGAGGGAGCCGCGCTGGTGTAATGGTTACCACACTGCGCTTGCGATCGGGGGATGCAGGTTCAAACCCGAGCGAGAACGTGAAGAAGTATCGTCGACCAGGGACTGGACTAACCTGAATGGCTCCTGAGCAGACCCAGCTCTAATGGGTACTCTCCGAAGACGGCGAGTATCTGCCTGAATGGCGAGAGAACACCTGTCAGCGTACAGGGAAAATAGGATACTCACGTAAAATCAGTCTCAGGTTAGACATACTAACCTGAGATTTTGCATCGAGTAATAGCGGGCGAACGTTAACAAAAAATAAAATATATGAGGGAGACTGAACCCCTATGGGTTTGCCCGAAGCGCGGTGATGTCGATTTTGATCAATAATAACAATAACAGTGGTAGAGATAAGGAGTGGCCAGAAGTTGAAAGCCGAAGGAGATGGGCCATCATCTTTTCCATTTTTGCTCCACCACTTGAAGCCTGCATCTAAGCAATTTTGTCACCTTGCAGCAGTTGTTTCTATAGCAACTTGTTTTCCACGATGAGATTGCTAGCCCTACTCACAGTCTCGTACAAATTACCTGCTTCATCAGTAGTCCTCGTCTTCCTTTGTCTGTTCAGAGACCACTAGGACATAAGCAAGGTGACCGGAAATGGGTATTGAAAGCTGTTTTAATTCGTGACGTCATCATGAAGCAAATATTTACTGATACAATAGAAAGACACCGACAAAATGTCAGCTGACCATCTGCTACAAAAGCGTGCAGCATATGAAGAACAGAGAAAGCATACAAGGCCGCCACCTGTACCACTACTGGACAAACTCTATGAAGATACCATCAACCTCGAGATGACCATTGTTGAAGTTTGAGATACCATCAATACAAGTATATACCACAAGAACAGAATTGGTACAGCAAATTTCCACGCTTGTGGCACCAGCCCAATGACAGTTGAACATCTGCTGCAGTCCTGCCCAACGTATAGCAATGAACGGAGTAGTATATGGCAACAACCTTCTTCACTCCACGAAATACTGTTTGGAGATGTCAGGAACCTTGAGCTGACTACTGCCTTTATTAGAGTCATTAATGTGGACGTCTGAGGGCGAACGAGATGTCAGGAACCTTGAGCTGACTACTGCCTTTATTAGAGTCATTAATGTGGAAGTCTGAGGGCGAACGAGATGTCAGGAACCTTGAGCTGACTACTGCCTTTATTAGAGTCATTAATGTAGAAGTCTGAGGGCGAACGAGATGTCAGGAACCTTGAGCTGACTACTGCCTTTATTAGAGTCATTAATGTAGAAGTCTGAGGGCGAACGAGATGTCAGGAACCTTGAGCTGACTACTGCCTTTATTAGAGTCATTAATGTAGAAGTCTGAGGGCGAACGAGATGTCAGGAACCTTGAGTTGACTACTGCCTTTATTAGAGTCATTAATGTAGAAGTCTGAAGGCGAACGAGATGTCAGGAACCTTGAGCTGACTACTGCCTTTATTAGAGTCATTAATATAGAAGTCTGAAGGCGAACGAGATGTCAGGAACCTTGAGTTGACTACTGCCTTTTATTAGAGTCACTAATGTAGAAGTCTGAAGGCTAACGAGATATAAAGAACTTTGAGTTGACTACTGCCTTTATTAGGGTCATTAATGTAGAAGTCTGAAGACGAACGAGATGTCAGGAACCTTGAGTGGACTACTGCCTTTATTAGAGTCATTAATGTAGAAGTCTGAGGGCGAGCGAGATGTCAGGAACCTTGAGCTGACTACTGCCTTTATTAGAGTCATTAATGTAGAAGTCTGAGGGCGAACGAGATGTCAGGAACCTTGAGCTGACTACTGCCTTTATTAGAGTCATTAATGTAGAAGTCTGAGGGCGAACGAGGAAGAAGAAGACCATTGTTTTTTTTTTTTAAACTTATTCAAGTCAGCGTTTGAAAGTGTATGAAGAAGTAGGAGGACTAGTATTAGTAGTAGCAGTGGTAGTAGTAGTAGTATTGGTTGTAGTAGTGGAAGTACTGGTAGTAGTAGTAGTGGTAGTAGTAGTGGTAGTAGTAGAAGTGGTGGTAGTAGTAGTGGTAGTAGTAGTATAGTAATAGTAGCAGTAGTGGTGGTAGTAGTAGTAGTAGCAGTAGTAGTGGTGGTAGTAGTAGTGGTTAGTCGTGGTAGTAGTAATAGTCGTAGTAGTAGTAGTGGTAGTAGTAGTAGTAGTGGTAGTAGTAGTAGTGGTAGTAGTAGTAGTAGTGGTAGTTGTGGTGAGTTGATGAGGTATAAATATGGTGATAGGGGACCTAGTGTACTGAATGAGATCAGCTGTGAAGGTTTCTAAAGATAATAAGTTTGGTGTGTATACAGAAGACCTTACTTGCTACCACATTTCGATCTCAATCAGACTTATTCTTGATCAATGGGAATAATAGCTTCGTTAAGTGTCTAGGGTATTATAAAAGTGTTGTGGAATAATCTCAATACAAAACATATACAAACAAATATTAAATCCTAAGATAAACTCAACTAACTCCAGCTGTTAAATTTTATAATGAAAAATTTTCTGTTAAACTTTATTGGTCCTGTAGTAAATATTGTTTTGGTAGGACTTTAGTCAATGATAGATTGCATAATATAATTACAAATAGTATTTACATGCAATAGACAGTATGTGTATAGTACATGGGTAGTTCAAATGGATATTCTTTAATATAGTAGGTATTCTGAAGCCGGTTGTAGGGTAGTTTAATAATATGGTCTCTGTTTTTATTCTTTTTGTGTTTTTATTCAATACAGATCTTTATTATAAACCATGAATAGTAATAAGTTGTAGTACTTATCTGTGCCCTGGAATCGCAGCAGTATGCAGTCAGTTTGGCCAAACGTAAAATCCTCTGGTATAACAGCAGGTGTCAGAGACCTAGTCTAGTGCATCATAGTAAGTGGGTACGATGAATAGGCAGTTTGTGGCACACTTTTAGAAATTTGCCCACTGTAGAACTGTAGTAGTGTAGTATCTTATAAAAAGTAGTCAGTCATACGCTTCCTGCTCTTCTGAAGGTAGTAGTACATGCCTTGGCCAAGTAAGCCCATCTTTAGAATTAGTACACTACTATGTGTTACTATCAACAACTAGTTCGTATAGTTAGCCAATCATAGTCGGCTTCCTTCAAAATAAGTAGCCAATAGTATTATCTTAGTTCTTTCAGTGTTTTTCAAAAAAAAAATCATGCAATTCCATCTAAGCAGATATGACTGACATACAGTATCTCTGTTCTCTATATGTTTTATTACCAATATTTAATTATCTAATGGACTATTTAAACAACCAATTACATATTCTTTGTCCAGTCTTCCGAAACCCGTATACAATTATCATGAGTAAATGGCTTATTTAAAAATACTGTATCTTAGTTGTATTTTTAACTACTATCTGTAGTACTATCAGTATAAAAGTCAGTCAGGTGTAAAACAGTAATGTCATGTTTCCCAATAAGAATTAAGATTGAGTAGTTAAATCTTAGTTTTTTTTCATCACTGTTTATTTGAAAATCAGTAAACTGTGCGTGGTAGCGACACACAACGAGCGGCTTAACTGCATGCGTTCCTCCGTGCATTTCTCTCTCTCGTCCTTCTGTCTTTCTAGGCTAACCTTGAGCGTGTAATTACACTAATGTTAGTTTTTAGTATATATGTCATTGAGAAAATACAGTACATATTTTATAGGGGGTGTGGAGATACAATTATTTGAAGAATGCAGAAGGGAAAGCAGAGATTTTGCGTTCAGCCAGACGGCGTTATAAATGAATGCGCGCTCTCTCTCTCTCTCTCTCTATTGGGAAAGCACTGGTCTTTCTCCATTCTTCTTTCTTTCATATTTGCTTTCTGCTTTTTATTTATATTCTAATTTATATATGAGTATTCGAATTTTTCACCACAGTAGTAGTAGTAGTAGTGGAAGTAGTAGTGGTAGTAATAGTAGTAGAAGTAGTAGCAGTAGTGGTGGTAGTTGTAGTGGTAGTCATGCTGGTAGTAGTAGTGGTAGTAGTAGTGGTAGTAGTGGTAGTAGTAGTGGTAGTAGTAGTGGTTGTAGTAGTAGTAGTGGTGGTAGTAGTAGTAGTAGTCGTGGTAGTAGTAGTAGTAGTAGTAGTAGTAGTAGTAGTAGTAGTAGTAGTAGTAGTAGTAGTAGTAGTAGTAGTAGTAGTAGTAGTAGTAGTAGTAGTAGTAGTAGTAGTAGTTGTAGTTGTAGTAGTTGTAGTAGTAGTTGTTGTTGTGGCAGAATTTTGTACCACTTCCTTTGTTTGTGAAAAAAAATGTGTAGCGCGACACACAGCGATAAAGGTGAAGGGACAGCTTGGTGGGTCTTGCCTTGAAGTTGACGTTGGGTTGAAATATTTGCGTTTCGCCTAAGCAAGCCTACAGCATTGGGAAAGTGTAGGAAGGAGCGAATATATGAAACATGGCCGACCTTAAAAATGTGCATTGGCAGGGAAGAAAATCTAAAGCTACAAGAGCAAGCTTGGTGGAGGAACATTTAAACTATAATAATTCATATAAGGAGATAGAGTATGAGTGATTTCAAAAAGGATATTATTCAAATGTAAGTAGTTTTAAAAATAATTAATATTTTTCATTGTCATCACATCTGCTAATAGTTAGCTCTTGATCTTTAAGAAATTATTATAAATTCATACCTCAACGGATTTCGATAAAACTTGGATAGAATGAACGCTTCCTATTGGGAAAATGAAAGGATATCTAGGAATGAAGGAAAGATATAAGTGTGTAGTGAAAAGAAGAGAAAACAAATGCAGAAAAAGCACAGATCGCCTCAAACCAAAAGATTTAACAAAAATCTTAGCGGACTCAAGACGGTGCTTTCTCGTACGGGAGAGTCGCCCAAATATAAGGACAGAGCGGCCCGTTTAAAATCACACACACAAAATCCAAACGCCATAATGAGAGACTGGTAGACAGTATCTGCAAGAAAGGTTTTTTCACGCTGCATGCAGGGTAGATAGACTTCAGTAAAAACAGCCTTATCGTGCGCTTATTAATCCTAGAGGGTATGTAAGTTTATTAAAGATATATGTGTGACTAATATCATTTTATTTCAGATTTTGTTTACGATTTGATTGAATCAGACTTAATAAAAAGGGTATACAGGACGCCAGTGACGCTAACCAGAGATAACCTCCACCGGCATTGTCAGGAAACATAACAATTAATTGGTTAGCCAAATATATCATGGCTAGTTCTTGTCTGGAAGCTTACGACATACCAGCAAGTACATAAGGACTTGGCATCCATAAGTGGAAGGCAACGGTTATATCTTACCAATGTATCATAACATGTAATTTATTCATGTATTTTGTTATCTTCTGCACAGTAGACACTATCTTATCATTCTATCTCTGAAACATACTACCATGAATCATTCATTTATATACAAACACTGAAGACATGGTCGCCTCATGAATATCAGTGGTGGGTGAGCTTGTTGGAACACCATAGCCACCTATTACCTTTTGTTCGAGGTTTTATGATCGTTCCTGATCGAGCTCATGATCCAGTGTCTGATCGAGTTCGTGATCAAATATCAACTAAAGACTTGAGGACCTTTGATCCTGCTAACTGGAGCTTAGTAGTCAAACAATCTTCAACACCTTAGTCCCCCGTAGTTATAAGGCGGGCTGAAGGAAAGTCTTCTTGATTACCAGTGTGTCTCAGAAACCTCGAACAGACGTGGCGTAATGCAAGTTGAGTTTACGTGTATCCAATCCTACAAACACTGTGAGCGTTCAATAGCGATTGTCAATGATGAGAAAAGCTAGAGACTAGATAGCAAGAGATACCAAAACTACTGTGACACACTTTATAATTTCATTGGAAGATACATCCAAGACTTTTTACTATTATTTATTTTACTTTGTAAATATAAATAATCATACATTTTACCATCTTCCAACACCCATTTCTCATTACAAGGCTAGATAGATGTACATAATAAAGTATGAAATTGTACTCATTTGACTTGGTAAATTTGTAACTGTTAAATTTTGAGTTACTTTTTTCTAATTTAATTATATTATCCCATTAATTATTTTTTAATCCTGAGCCACTATCTATGTATTCTTCTATCTTGAGCCACAAATGGTTTGTAACAATAAATTTTTTTGAAAAATTCTAAAACTTAGAAATTTTTTCGTAATAATAGTACCATTGAGTACTAAGTAAACAGGTGACGCTCACAAGGTTTTAAGGATTTGTTTTGTTCAAATTAATTAATTAATTTTAATTATGTTAGTTGCTTAGTGAAGGTACAATTATATACCCTCTAGTAAGTAAGCATCGTTGCTGAAATGATGAAGTTTAGGACTGCGATCATGCAGATGGGAAAAGAACAAGGCATCTCAGGTAGTGATCTTATCCATTAGGCATGTCAGGTAGTGATCTTATCCAGTATGTCACAACGGAAGTGGACAAACATATTGACAGAGAGGAAAGAAAACTACAAGCAGAGAGAGAGAAGCCATAAGATTAGATGCAGAAAGAGAAGCTTAGAGAGCAGCCAAAAGATTAGAAGCAGAAAGAGAAGCCAAAAGCATGGAAGCTGAAGCTAAGAAGTTAGAAGCTGAAGAAAGAAGGTTGCAAAGAGCTCATAAGTTAAGTTTAATGGAACTTGAACTCCAGGGAACAGCTAGCAATCATGGTGCTAGCTCATCTCACTCTGAGAGTAGCTCCAACCACAGCACGGCAAATAGAGCCATGAGTTTCCACCTGGATCCATTTATTGAAAAGGAGGACGCCATTGAGTCGTACCTGGATAGATATGAGAGATTGGTCTCTACCTATGGATTGGAAAAGGAAAAATGGAGACTTAAGCTATCTCGGGGGTTGAGGGGAGTTTCATGCGATGTTTATTTAAAACTCTCAAAGGAAGACCAGGAAAATTATGAAATCTTAAAACAAGCTTTACTGGTCAGGTACGAAAAGAATTCTGAATCTTATAGAAAGAGATTCTGAACTGCTAAGCTACTTCCAGGAGAAAACTACCACCAGTTTTCTGCCAGATTGGAAACATATCTGACAAAATGAACTAGCTTAGGAAAATGTCACGATTTAAAAGAAATGGTCATGATGGAACAACTGAGAGAATCCATGACTCAAGAAATTTCTTATGGAGCAAGGAGCAGAGAGATTGGAAGATATTTTAACCATGGCTGAGAGATATCAAGCAGCTCAGTCAGAAGTATCAGGAAATAAGAAGAAGCAGGGTGAGAACTTCAAACCATCACAAAACTATACGAAATATGAACACAAGGAAAATTCCAACAAGAACAAACAAAGAACTGATTATAAAGACAAAAACCCTCTAGGATCAGATAATAAACCTTCAAGAAAGGAATGAAAGTGGTGTAAATCTTGCCAAATGAGTAACCACAATACTGCAGACTGCAGAAGGAACAACCCTCCTTATCATGCTGCATGTCTTACAACAGGGAACAAGGGAAGGAAGAAACTGGCAGTTAGTCAGAATGACCTCCATCATCTCCCTGTCTGTGAGGAAGTGACATGTAATGGCACTAAAATTTAGTGCTTATATGATTCAGGATTGGAATTCGATTCAGTCGTGAATGCAACCCTAGTGCACCCTGATCAACTTACCACAGAAACAGTGGACATAAAAGGGGCAATGAAGGGAACCGTCACCATGACACTTCCCATAGCAAGGATCAACGTGAGAACTCGCTATGTGGAAGGAGTGATAAGAGCAGCAGTGAGTGATGATCCTATATACCCGCTGGTAATAGGATGTAAATATGTCTTTTTGGGTGACCCAATAAAACCTGTTGTCATGGCAGCAAACCATACCAGGTCGAGCACCAAAAAGGAGGAGGAAAATCCAATAAACATTCATCTTATAGAGACGAAAAAGGCTCAAACAGCAGACAGCACATTGAAGCCTTGTTTTGGCAAATTGCCAAAGGCCCATAACCCTCCAGAGAAAGGAGACTACTTTTTGGAAAATGGCCTACTCTACAGACAAACTGGAAAAGGACCTAAAGGGCATGGACAGCTGGTAGTGCCAAATTCTACAGGGAGGAATTTATGGAGCAAGAGCGTGCTACATCAGGCAGTGGTCACAGAGGAAAAGGGGCCACAGGTCAAAAGATAGCATTGCAATATTACTGGCCAGGAATCATTAGAGACATAGGTTGGTATATGAAATCCTGTTCAGAATGCAACCAGGTAACCTCAATCAGAAGTGTAGACCAGTTACAGGGCATAGGGAAGCATTGTTGCGGACGTAGACCCACCAAGAAAACACATAAGAGAAGACAACTGGTAGATGCAGTGATAAAGAGAAAACACAATCACAAGTCTACTGTTACACCAGTAACCATGGCAACTCTCGGTATTGTACAGAGAGGGAACGAAAGACATCCCACCCCGACTAGATATTGTTCGGAACACCATGGCCTGGATCATCTGGAAAATTTGGTTAGTCAGCAACCAGTATTAAAAAAGCTGCGGAAACAAACCAGAACCATAGGAGGTAGGAACCAAGGCTGTACAAAACAATTGATGGATACAGGCCCCACTTCGGTATACTGCCCCTTACAATAGAAATAGGTGTGGGTCCGGCAACGTTGTTTGGCCGTCCCCATACACGGTCCACTGGAAGCATTGTTGCGGACATGGACTGAACAATAGCAAGCACAGGCTCTCAAGGAAGAGATTGACTATCTCTTAAAAGAGAAAATTATTTCAAAGTCTGAATCTCCCTACAGCTCAAGTGTGGTGCTATTAAGGACGCCTAGTGGTGAACACAGGTTATGTATTGACTATAGGAAACTAAATGCTATCACTGAATCTCAGGTAGACCCATTACCTGACACCAATCAGTTGTTTGCTACATTGAGTAAGGCTCGGTATTTTTCAAAAGTAGATCTAAGCAAGGGATACTACAAAATACCAGTGAAACCAGAAGTTAGGAAACTGTTAGCCTTTATACACCGGATGGACATTACGAGTTTAATGTACTCCAGTTTAGTTTAAAAAATGCTCCAAGTCTCTTCACCAGAATGATGAGGAAATTATTGGAACCATTACAAAATCCACATATCACCAGCTTCATGGATGACATTCTGATTGCTACCACTACATTCGAGGAACACATAGTAGCGCTCTACATGTTGTTAAATAGACTGAGAGAAACGGGATTGACAACTAAGTGTCATATTGGATGTGAGATATTGGAATTTTTAGGTCACACTATCTCTACAGGGCAAATGTCTCCTGACCCAAAGAATGTAGAGAAAATGAGAAAAGCACCAAGACCACAAACTAAGAAGGACGTAAGATCCTTTGTGTCATTATGCGGGTTCTATCAGAAATATATACCCCATTTTAACTCATTGTGCACGCCATTAACCGACTTAACCAAGAAAGGACAGCCAGATAAAATACAATGGACCGCGGAGTGTGAAAAGGCGTATACAGAGTTGAAAAATAAGCTGACAAAGGAACCTATCCTTGCCCTTCCCGATCTCACACAAGACTTCGTACTACGAACGGATGCTAGCAATTTGGGCATCGGAGCAACATTACTACAGCGGTCAGACACACCGCTAAATATGTTTCTACCAGTAGCTTTTGCAAGTAGAAAGTTAAATACAGCTGAAAGAAATTATTCTACAGTCGAACGTGAATGCCTCGCTTTGGTCTGGTCGATCAACAAATTCGCCCCTTTTCTTTACGGGAAACACTTCATTGTTGAAAGTGACCACCAGCCTTTGATGTTTTTAGCGGTGTCTAAAAAATTAAATTCTCGACTTTTATGGTGGAGTTTACTTTTATCTCCATATTCGTTCAATGTGAGATACATTCCAGGACGGGACAATCTTTGACCCGATTTTTTAAGTCGTCATCCTATCGCAGGAGATAGAGAGAGACAGAAGAGTAAGGAAAAACTGTAGCACGTGTTACCAAAAAGTTAACCGTGCACGCACTGTTTTAAAGAAGAGGGCTCTGTGGCAGAATTTTGTACCACTTGCTTTGTGTGTGAAAAAAAAATGTGTAACGCGACACACAGCGATAAGGGTGAAGGGACAGCTTGGTGGGTCTTGCTTTGAAGTGGACGTTGGGCTGAAATATTTGCGTTTCGCCTAAGCAAGCCTACAGCACTGGGAAAGTGTAGGAAGGAGCGAATATATGAAAAATGACCGACCTTTAAAATGTGCATTGGCAGGGAAGAAAATCTAAAGCTACAAGAGCAAGCTTGGTGGAGGAACATTTAAACTATAATAATTCGTATAAGGAGATAGAGTATGAGTGATTTCCAAAAGGATATTATTCTTCTTCTTCTTCCTTCTTCCTCGTTCGTCCTGAAAAGGACGTTGGTTGCGTTGTGTCCGTTTACAGCGAAGCTGCGGTATTTGCGCCTGTCGGCCGAACTTCCGCAGAGCATGTTTTGGGACCGGGTTTGCCTTCCCTCTTCGATCCCTACTCCTCAGCCAGACTGCAGTGATGCAGAGGACTACCACGTGGAAGTGGAGAAGGGTCTTGGTCAGCTTTGGTTCGCTGACCCTGACGCAGGCAGTCAAGCTATGGTTCGCTTACATCATTCATCACTTTTGATGCGTCTCGGGTCCCGAATATTATTCAAGTGTAAGTAGTTTTAACAATAATTAATATTTTTCATTGTCATCACATCTGCTAATAGTTAGCTCTTGATCTTTAAGAAATTATTATAAATTCATACCTCAACGGATTTCGATAAAACTTGGATAGAATGAACGCTTCCTATTGTAAAAATGAAAGAATACCTAGGAAGGAAGGAAAGATATAAGTGTGTAGTGAAAAGAAGAGAAAACAAGTACAGAAAAAGCACAGATCGCCTCAAACCAAAAGATTTAACAAAAATCTTTTCGGACTCAAGACGGTGCTTTCTCGTACGGGAGAGTCGCCCAAATATAAGGACAGAGCGGCCCGTTTAAAATCACACACACAAAATCCAGACGCCAGAGTGAGAGACTGGAAGACAGTATCTGCAAGAAAGTTTTTTTCACGCTGCATGCAGGGCAGATAGACTTCAGTAAATGCAGCCTCACCGTTTGCTTATTAATCCTAGAGGGTATATAAGTTTATTAAAGATATATGTGTGACTAATATCATTCTATTTCAGATTTTGTTTACGATTTGATTGTATCAGACATAATAAAAAGGGTATACAGGAAGCCAGTGACGCTAACCATAGATAACCTCCACCAGCATTGTCAGGAAACATAACAATTAATTGGGTAGCCAAATATATCATGGCTAGTTCTTATGGAATTCCCAGCCGCATTGTTTCCGTCATAAAAAGCCTCTATTCTAACTTTACATGCAGTGTTGGATTGAGTAATATAACTTTCGAAGTGAAAACAGGAGTGCGACAGGAATGCCCCTTATCAACATTATTTTTGACAGCCATAGATTGGGTGATGCGCCAGACAACAGAGGGCAGTCCAAGAGGAATTAGATGGACAACATTTTCTACACTGGAAGACCTGGAATATGCAGATGACATTGCACTACTCGCGCATTCACATCAACACTTTCAAGACAAAACCAATAGACTGAATAAGTATGGCCAGCAGGTTGGCCTGAACATCAATCTGAAGAAGACAGAGGTCATGACACTAAATGTGGGCAATCCTGAGCCAATAACAGTAAGGACCCAGAAGTTAAAACAGACAGACACATTTACTTACCTAGGATGCATAGTAACACCTGACGGCGGAACAAGCAAGGACATTAACAACAGAATGAACAAAGCGAGAACAGCCTTTGCTATTCTCAACAACATTTGGAAGTCTTTCCAGTACAGCACAAACACCAAATTGAGACTGTATGAGAGCTGTGTACTTTCTGTGCTTCTCTATGGTGCGGAATGTTGGAGAGTAACAGAGAAGGAAATGTCGAAATTGTCCTCCTTCCACACAATCTGCCTAAGAAAAATTCTCCGAATCTTTTGGCCAAACACCATCAGCAACCAATAACTACTTATTCGGAGTAACCAGGAGGACATGCACACCATCATAGCTGGCAGACGCTGGAGTTGGGTTGGCCACGTCCTCAGAAGAGACCCTGATACCATCAGAAGAACAGCTATGTTATGGACCCCCAAGGGAAAGCGAAAGAGAGGCCGACCAAAAACAACTTGGCGGAGAACTGTGGAGGTTGAGATGCAAAGAATGAACCAGAGTTAGGGTACTGTACGAAGGATGACCGCCGACCGAGCAAGGTGGAATCAATTTGTTGCTGCCCTACAGGACACCACCAGGCGTGATGGCCGCTGACTGCTTTGACGGTTGGCGGTTATGGATCAAAGAAGAAGTCCTTGCCTGGAAGCTTACGACATACCAGCAAGTACATAAGTACAGAAAGTGGAAGGCAAAGGTTATATCTTACCCATGTATCATAACATGTGATTTATTCATGTATTTTGTTATCTTCTGCACAGTAGACACTATCTTATCATGCTATCTCTGTAACATACTACTACGAATCATTCATTTATATACAAACACTGAAGACATGGTCGCCTCATGAATATCAGTGGTGGCTGAGCTTGTTGGAACACCATAGCCACCTATTACCTTTTGTTCGAGGTTTTATGATCGTTCCTGATCGAGCTCATGATCGAGTGTCTGATCGAGTTCGTGATCACGTATCAACTAAAGACTTGAGGACCTTTGATCCTGCTAACTGGAGCCTAGTGGTCAAACAATCTTCAACACCTTAGTCCCCCGTAGTTATAGGGCGGGCTGAAGGAAAGTCTTCTTGATTACCAGTGTGTCTCAGAAACCTCGAACAGACGTGGCGTAATGCAAGTTGAGTTTACGTGTATCCAATCCTACAAACACTATGAGCGTTTAATAGCGATTGTCAATGATGAGAAAAGCTAGAGACTAGATAGCAAGAGATACCAAAACTAATGTGACACTTTATAATTTCACTGGAAGATACATCCAAGACTTTTTACTATTATTTATTTTACTTTGTAAATATAAATAATCATACATTTTACCATCTTCCAATACCCATTTCTCATTGCAAGGCGAGATAGATGTACATAATAAATTATGAAATTATACTCATTTGACTTGGTAAATTTGTAACTGTTAAATTTTGAGTTACTTTTTCTAATTTAATTATATTATCACATAGAGTTACCATAGCGAAAGGGGCGCAGTATACTTCTGAAGCCTAAATCTATTGTCCAGCTCAGAGTATTCACAGCCGTAACTCAATTGTGATACCAGTGTACTTCTCTGGCACTGGGACTTCATACTTTCTAGAGAGAGATTCTTCTTCTTCTCTATCACCATCATCACACTAGAAAAACCTTTCGCTACAGTAGTAGTGGTAGTAGTAGTAGTGGTAGTAGTAGTAGTGGTAGTAGTAGTAGTGGTAGTAGTAGTAGTGGTAGTAGTAGTAGTAGTAGTAGTAGTAGTGGTAGTAGTAGTAGTGGTAGTAGTAGTAGTGGTAGTAGTAGTAGTGGTGGTAGTAGTAGTGGTGGTAGTAGTAGTGGTAGTAGTAGTAGTGGTAGTAGTAGTAGTGGTGGTAGTAGTAGTGGTAGTAGTAGTAGTGGTAGTAGTAGTAGTGGTGGTAGTAGTAGTGGTAGTAGTAGTAGTGGTAGTAGTAGTAGTGGTGGTAGTAGTAGTGGTAGTAGTAGTAGTAGTAGTAGTAGTAGTAGTGGTAGTAGTAGTGGTAGTAGTAGTAGTGGTGGTGGTAGTAGTAGTAGTAGTAGTAGTAGTGGTAGTAGTAGTAGTGGTGGTAGTAGTAGTGGTGGTAGTAGTAGTAGTAGTAGTGGTAGTAGTAGTAGTGGTGGTAGTAGTAGTAGTAGTAGTAGTAGTAGTAGTAGTAGTAGTAGTAGTAGTAGTAGTAGTAGTAATAGTAGTAGTGGTAGTAATAGTAGTAGCAATATTAGTGGTGGTAGTGGTAGTAGTAGAAGTAGCAGTAGTTGTTGTTGTGTTTTTTGTTGTTGTAGAAGATGAAGAAGAGAAAGAAGACGACAACGAAGAAGAAGAAGAACGATGCTTGCAAACATCTGAATCTTAAACAAAAAACAACTCATGTCTGTGCTCCAAATTGTTCACTTTTAACAAGACCCAGACACATCGACATCACTTTAAAAACAAGATCCAATCATAATGTAATCAGTGTTCAAAATACATTCACGAAATTATGCAACACAATGACGGAAATGCCAGACAGTTAACAGACATTTCAAAACATGTCCATTTATATTTGGTTTATTGATTCGGCCAACACCCCGTGCACACATCAGACAATGCAATAACCATTCAGCAAAACAAACTATGCTGCAACATGAACTGGATAAACATTTTACGTCGATCAGTTGTCAAAATTAGATGTTTCTTGAAAGCACGAAAATATTTGATTGACGGCGAGACAACCTTTTAGCCCCTGTTAGAATATGAGAGACAAGGACCAGAAATAGTGGTTTGGAATATGAATTTGAAAATGTTCAACAGCGTAAAAGAATTTATGCTGAAAATGTGTAAATGTATAAGGGAGCCCAAGAATGGGGGAGGGGGAGAAGGGGGGGGGGGGGGGGGGGAAAAATTGAAACATGAAAACGGAAATTGAAGCAGAGGCGGATCTACTATAAAGTTAACGAAGCTTAAGCTTCAGGGCCCCCAGGTCCAAGTTTCCAGTTTTCTTTATAATACGTTTCTTTCCTATCCCCCAACACTTTTTTTTTTTAAATAAAAGGGGCCCTACAAGATTTCAAGCTTGAGGGCACCCAAAATGTAGAACCGCTACTGAATGGAAGGGAGATTACAGTAAAGATATAACAATAAAGACATATCGTGACACAGTAGTGAATAATGTTGAAGTAGGATTCAGAAGATGAATAACGTGGAAGAAAATAAATAAATTAAAACAATGATATAATAAAATGGATATAATGTGAAATAGTTGAGAATAGTGTAGAAGCATATATAAAAATAACATATTAAATAAAAGTTGGTGCAAGGAATGATATAATAACAAAAAAATAATCCAATATGGTAGGGAATAATTTCAAGGTCTTCTTCAAGAACCGCGAACATGTCTCTCCACAACTTTCTGTCTCCAGTGCTGTTTATAACTTCTATTGATGACCTTTTTTGCGTGCCACGATGTGAAACTGGCTGTGCTGTTCAATCTGTCCTGTTGTAACAATGTGTTCCAGCTGTCTTCTTCGTTTTATACGACCAAAGAAATTGGGAATGCTTCCTTCTAATATTAGTAACACGCTTGCTTTGCACATTTGTTTCTTTCAGGATATCCTAGTTACTATTTTTAGCTTTCCAAAGTGTTCTTAACATTCTTCTGCAAAAACCACAGCTCTGTGGCCTCCAAGGATTTTCTTGATTGTTTACCTAATGTCCATGGCTCGCCTCCAGATGGCGTGATTGGCTGTATATAACAGTGAAGAACTCTCTTTCTTACTTCTAATGTTAGAGGTTTGTAAATTAAAATATACTATTGAAAATAATTTGTGGAAAAAAATCAATAAATGCAGTGATTTAATAATAAAGATATAATCCGACATGGCAGAGAATAATGTTGAGGTATATCAATAAAAATCATTTGGGAAATAAAAATTAAGTGAAAGCAATACTTTTAATCTGGAGTGGTAAAGAATTTGAGTATCCTAAATACTCATGCTGCAATGTGAAATGTAAGAAATTTGAGTAAGTAGTAAGGAATTTAAGTGTCCTAAATAATGATGATGCAACTTGAAATGTAAGAAATTTTAGTAAGTGGTAAGGAATTTGAGAGTCCTAAATACTGGTGATACAATGTGAAATGTAAGAAATTTGAGATTACCATTTATGTATAATATGAAACTTTAGGGGATAAGTGTAAGATATAATTAATAAAAATTACAACATTCGTTTTATACGATTACATAAAAATATAACAATTAAAGTAGTTTATAAAATTGTAGGGAGTTTAGGGCTTGAAACATAACAGTGAAAATATAAAGTGCAAATTGCTAAGTGTGAAAACTGTAGTATTTAGAGGAAAAAAAGTAATTATTCATTGCTGATATATTAAGCAATTTAGAATCACTGAATTATTACAGATATTTCTTACAGTCTTGCACTTCCAAAAATAATCTTACAGTGATTATATTAAAGATAGTAATAAAGATATCACTTTCCTATTTTGTTCTCCAGCAGGAATTCTCTTTTTTCAGCCTGGGCATACGTTGTTCTTGAGGGTTTTTTCGTGGGTCCACGAGCCAAGAAATAAACTACAGGACACATCGCCAGCTGCCCGTATCCCAACCAGGCAGCCACGGTTACGTATGATGACGGAATAAGCGAGGCGTCAAAAAATATCCGCCATAATGATAGAATGATGTAAGGAGACCACGTGATTCCAAACACCAAGGTCAGAACGAGAAAAAGTCGGGACAAGTGCTCATTTTTGGCGGTCGATAAGTTGACCACCCTTCCGAAATTAAGCCTCTGGACGGCTCTCTGACCTCCTTGTCGGACTGGTGCTTGACCTCCGAACCCGTTTAACCAGTTGATGAACGCCTGTCCGTTGGCTCCCGGCCCAACAAAAGCCCAGTTGGAACTCAAGGCCGGAGTATGTTGTAATGGACGCATGCGCCGATGAGCACGGAGAAATCTGAAGATCCGGAAGTAGAGAAAATATGTCAGAAACAAAATGGCGATGAAGATCAGAACCGACGAGACTGAGTCGTTGTATTTGTAGTGTTTGTGTTGGTATGCGCACTGAGCTTCGTCTGGAATGAACACGTAATCTCCTATCCCCACCACAGGTGGGAATGAGACAGAGAAGGCAACGATCCATATGATGATAGCAACAACGAGGTTCGCAATGCCCAGAGATCGACGACGATATGTCTTGGAGTAGACGACTGAGACGTGGCGGTCGATGGCGATGGCGAGAAGTGACAAGGCAGAACTGAAGACGAAAAAAGAGGTGGCAAAAGCGAACAGCTTGCACGCTGACTCACCATGTCTGAGGATGAGAACATGTTTCGGTTAATTAAGGAAACATGTATGGGGGTAAATTAGATTAACAAGCGCCTCACACAAGAACAAACGCCAAGAGCAGCGTATGTGGACGAGGCAGTCCGTTAAAAAATACATGATTAATTTGAATCAATAACTGCCGTGTCACGCCCATCAGTCTAAATATTAGGGAAAAACAATTCTGGTGTCGGGCATTAGACCAGTGAATTGGCATATTTGGAAGCCATTAATTACAGTGTCCCGTTCTATCCTCCCACTATACAAAATAGTTTATTAAAATGGATAGATTCCCATATGGAGTATATCATTATAATTAAAATAAACATATTCATATCTTTTCCTGTGGCTTTTTCTTTGTGCGCAATGGCTGTGTGGACAGATATATAAGTAGGTTGACGGCATATACAGATAGATAGACGAACACACAGTCATACCGCAGATGGATAGACGATCAAAGAGAAACAGGCAGCTAGACAGGCAGGCTGATAGATAGACAGACAGATAGACAGACAGACAGACAGGCAGGCAGGCAGACAGACAGACAGACAGACAGACAGACAGACAGACAGACAGACAGACAGATAGATAGATAGATAGATAGATAGATAGATAGATAGATAGATAGATAGATAGATAGATAGATAGATAGATAGATAGATAGATAGATAGATGTAGCAGTAGTAGAAGTAATAGTAATAGTAGTAGTAGTAGTAGTAGTAGTAGTGGTAGTAGTAGTCGAATAGTATTAGTAGTAGTATCAGGTGTTGTTGTAATAAAATAAGTCGTAATAAAGTGATGTTGTCAGTGGTAGGGGCAATACAGTTGTTGTGGTAGCTGGACGGAGTGAACTGACAGCGCTTGGCGCCTCTGGGCAGAAAAGCGCCATTGGCCCCTAATACTGATTCCACATTGATTACTGGCACTAAATGTCTAAATCCCTGCTGAAGGATCTCGGGCAGCGCCTGAAACTCCCAACGATCAGTCCACCCTAGTAGCTGGTGTAGTAATAGTAGTAATAATCGTGGCAGTTGTAGTAGTTGTCGTAGTAATAGTAGTAAAAGTAGTAGAAGTAGCAATATTAGTAGCAGTAGTAGTAATAATAATAGTAAGAATGAACCAGAGCTGGGGCACTGCACGAAGGTTGGCCACCGACCGAGCAAAGTGGAAGCAGTTTGTTGCTGCCCTACAAGACGTCACCAGGCGTGATGGCCACTGACTGCTCTGACAGTCGGCGGCAAAGGATCAAAGAAGAAGAAGAAGTAGTAATAATAGTAGTATCATTACTAGTAGAGCATCCATCACTATTCAGCTCCCCAAGATGGATAGGCGTTCATCAAAATCACTCAAATCCCTCCTGACCCGTGCCATCAGCTGAAGTTCTTTCCAGATATTCCTCAAACTGTTCATGTATGTCTCCAGTTCTCTTCTCCGTGTGATTATTGGTCTCCCTCTACCTCTTTATTCTCAACCTTTTGAAAACAAAGTTCGTTCTTTCGTTCGTTCTTTGACTATGAGGTTTCCAGAACAAATACTGCCTTTCAGTGTTATCAACAAGTTTCCTAAATGTAGGCCACATCCAGCGCCAGTAACTTATTCTCATCATTTATTCCACTGGCGCTTGTCTAACTCTTGTCATCAGTCCCAAATTGGTGATCGTCTGGTTCCATTTCAGTCCTTCTATTCTACGTAGTAGAATTCTTTTATATTCTAGTAGACATTGTGTAAGCCCTACAAGACGCCGCTAGGCGTGATGGCCACTGACTGCTTTGTCAGTCAGGGGTTAAGGATCCTAGAAGAAGTAGAAGTCAGAATAATTATAATCGTAATTGTGTGAAATTTATTTTATATTTAGTGAGATTTATAAATTATAATTTATAAATATCACAATGGAACAATTTATGTAAATTGACTTTTTGAACGTGCAAATTTTTAAAATTTTTTTTAACTAGGCGTTGGTTCAAAAAAAAAAAAGATTGTGGACTCCTGATCTAGGTGAATGTGAAGGTAGTCCCATAACAGACTGCCGTAGGGGAGTGTAGTGTTAGAGACTTCGCTATGCTAGTCCAGCTTTTTTTGTGACGTGGGGGTGACCAGCTCCCTTCCTCGCTACATTTGCCTTCCCTAACTCAATAGCAGAGTCAAGTTCCCTTTGAGATTAATGTGGGTACACTGGAGCGTGACGCTACCAGGTTTCCATCCCGGAACTCAGGTAACTTCGCCGCCGAAAGCCCAGCGTTCTAACCGCTTAGCCAGTCGAACGTTCAAAGTACGATCACAGTACGTCAGGTAAATTGTGAGACACACTTGGTTACCTCCAATTTGATCCATGCAGGACTGTGGTGATGACTACAGGCACACAGAAAACAGCCCGTGACAGGTCAGTCACCCCTAGACTCAGCAAGAAGTAGAAAGGTGGACGATGAAGGTGGCTTTCCTGTGAAAAGTGGTTTTTATTGCATTAGTTTGTGTTGCTAAGGGAGACAGTATGAAGGTAAAGTTCTGTAGTTTACTATTGGTATTATAGATGAAATAATCAAGACTATTGGTATTATAGATGAAATAATCAAGACTATTGGTATTATAGATGAAATAATCAAGACTATTGTTTTTATACTTCTTTTTCTTCTTCTTCAAGTGCCATGCCCAGTGGCGGAGGAGATCATGTCTCTCCACAACTTCCTGTCTCCAGTACAATTTATCAATTCTGCTGTTGACTTCTTTCCATGTCACAATGTCAAACTGTCCAGTATTCGCTCTCTTTGTCTTCCCCTATCTCTTTTTCATTCAATCTTACCTGTTGTTATGATATATTCCTGCTTTCCTCTTTTCATGATCATGCTTTAAAAAGTGAATTTCTTATTTCTACCTTGTGAAATAAGTTTCTTTTGCGCATAGGCCTCTTTCAGGACATCCACATTACTCTTTTTGGCTGTCCATGAAATTTTTAACATTCTTCTGTAAAACCACATCTCTGTGGTCTCTAGTGCCTTCACTTCTTGTTTACTAATTGTCCATGACTCACTCCCATATGTCATGATTGGCTCTGTATAACACTGAAGAACTCTCTGTCTTACTTCAATTGACAAAGAATTGTTCTATAAAATACTCTTCATTTTATAGAAGGCTGTTTTTGCTTGAGCTATTCTGCTCTTCACTTCTGAGATGCATCTTCCAATATAGTTTGCTGTTATTATCAACTTTATTAATGATAACCAGAAATAAAGGGGCCAACCACGGAATTAAAAAAACAATGTAATGCGCATAGGCCTCTTTCAGGACATCCACATTACTCTTTTTGGCTGTCCATGAAATTTTAAACATTCTTCTGTAAAACCACATCTCTGTGGTCTCTAGTGCCTTCACTACTTGTTTACTAATTGTCCCATATGTCATAATTGGCTCTGTATAACACTGAAGAACTCTCTGTCTTTCTTCAATTGACAAAGAATTGTTCTATAAAATACTCTTCATTTTATAGAATGCTGTTTTTGCTTGAGCTATTCTGCTCTTCACTTCTGAGATGCATCTTCCATCTGTTATTATTATAAAAGGTTATTGAAAAGTCACTTCATATTTTCAAACGATTATTCCTTCACTCCCAACCAACTAATTTATATAAAACAATCGTCAAGATAAAGATAACTGAATACAATTTTTTTTACATAAAATGCTATATCACATTAGTATTACAACCCAACGTGAGATCCGTACTGTTCAACACACGGCTTATTAACGGGAGCTATTTTTACTGTCTATTGTAACGGACCTTTAATGGCAATTTTAGACTGTATATTTTTAAGAATCAATAGCATAGAAAAATTATCTGCACCTCTTGTTGACAGGAGGAGGATTGACAAAAAGGTTTTCTTTCCTTCAAATAATAATAACAAGCAAAAAGCGAAATACAATATCTTATTAGTCAAATATCAATTATTGCTTTTTTGTCTAGACATTTGTTACATGTATATCCATTGGACAAACGTGAGGATATAGCAATTAAAAAAATTGAAGTGACTTTCCTAGCACCTGTAGATGAAATTATCACTACAATTGGTTTCTATAGATGAAATAATAAGTACCATTGGTTGTTTGTAAATGCCACAAGAGTATTCATGATTGTAATCTTCTTCAGTCCTCATCTTCTATAAATGAAAACCCATACTTCATGTATTCGTCACTGTATTTTCTCTTTTTTAGCTCTATGTAAAACCGAAGATCGTGTCTTTTCACTATCCTGCACCAAAGTCTTAGGCGTGTCCTGAGAAGTACTTGGCGATTGATCACATTCCACATTTCGGTTTCAGCTTTTTTTACTGTGCCGGTTTTCAACCACTGATCCATATCTGATAATACACGAATTGAACAATTAATCACTTTAAGTTAAGTTAAAACAATGACAAAAACTACTGTATATAGAAACACTGTTTGTAAAATTTGGGTCAAGAATCGACACTATTACTTCCGGGACATTAGACGTTCATAGATAGTGTAGAAGATCAAACAAGTCATATTTTTTATGAAATATTCAACGGCACAACTATAATCCCATAGTCATCATAATGAAGACTATTGTGTAAAAATATTGAATTGTGGTCACACGAAATGCCATAGATTTTCACACACGCCAGTCCAAGCAGACAGCACGCCAGTGGCGCGCAAGAAAAACGGCGGAGATTGTCTCTCACAGTTCATGTTGTATAGTATAGCGTTGAATAAATTTCACAACTTTTGACTTATCTTTTACACTGTTGACATATGTATCTTTTTTCCGCCATTACTCAATTTTTTCGCGTACCCCTGAACGTCCTGTCGCGTACCCCCAGGGGTACGCGTACCACAGGTTGGGAACCGCTGGTCTATTGTAACGGACCTTTAATGGCAATTTTAGACTGTTATTTTATAATTATTTTGTTTCCAAAATAATAAATAAATACAACTTATTAGTCAAATAGCAATTATTGCTTTTTTGTCTAGACATTTGTTACATGTATATCCATTTGACAAACGTGAGGATATAGCAATTAAAAAATTTGAAGTGACTTTCCTAGCACCTGTAGATGAAATTATCACTACAATTGGTTTCTATAGATGAAATAATAAGTACCATTGGTTTCGATAGATGAAATAATAAGTACCATTGGTTTCTATAGATGAAATAATAAGTACCATTGGTGTTATAGATTGTATCTTCTTCT
This sequence comes from Oreohelix idahoensis, assembly GCA_024509875.1. NCBI lineage: Eukaryota > Metazoa > Mollusca > Gastropoda > Stylommatophora > Oreohelicidae > Oreohelix > Oreohelix idahoensis. Next base: position 279,670 of record JAMPIV010008760.1, on the reverse strand, counting down.
TCATCTTCTTCTTCTGCGTTCGTCCTGAACAGGACGTTGGTTACGTTGTGTTGCCGTTTACAGCAAAGCTGCGATATTTGCGCCTTTCGGCTCGACACATCCGTTTTCAGCGTGGCATTTTTTAGACCGGGTTTGCCATCCCTCTTCGATCCCTACTCTCTCGGCCAGACTGCAGTGATGTCGCCTGTTTCCAGGACCACCACTTGGAGGTGGAGTAGGGTCTTGGTCAGCTCTGGTTCGCTGACCCTGACGCAAGCAGTCAAGCTATGAGTCGCTGACTGCATTAATCTCTCTTGCTGGGTCTTCGGTCCCTTATAGATGGTATGATCAATACTATTGGTGTTATAGATGACATGATCAATTCTGTTAGTGTTATAGATGGTATGATTAAGACAATTGGTGTTATAGATGGTATTATAAATACTACTGGTGTTATAGATAATATGATCAATACTATTGGTGTTCTAGATGACATGATCAATACTACTGGTGTTAAAGATGCAATAATCAATACTACTAGTGTTATAGATGACATGATCAATACTACTGGTGTTAAAGATGAAATAATCAATACTACTGGTGTTATAGATGACATGATCAATACTATTGGTGTTATAGATGAAATAATCAATACTACTGGTGTTATAGATGACATTATTAATACTATTGGTGTTAAAGATGAAATAATCAATACTATTGGTGTTACAGATGTCATGATCAATACTATTGGTGTTATAGATGACATGATCAATACTACTGGTGTTATAGATGACATGATCAATTCTATTGGGGTTATAGATAACATGATCAATACTACTGGGGTTATGAATGAAATAATCAATAGTATTGGTGTTATAGATGACAAGATGAATACTATTGGTGTTAAAAATTAAATAATCAATACTATTGGTGTTTTAGATGTCATGATCAATACTATTCGTGTTATAGATGAAATAATCAAAACTGCTGGTGTTATAGATGACATGATCAATACTGTTGGTGTTAAAGATAATATGATCTATACTATTGGTGTTATAGATGACATTATCTGTGACAAAACGGGGCGGCCCCTATCGATCTTTGTTTCTCTCCGGCAGTAAAGGTACATTTGTGGTACTGATTTTTATTATGTGCTGTCAATTATCGCACTTTTCTTTCTTTCTTTCTTTCTTTCTTTATTCGTTATTTTTCTGCTTGTGTGGCAAATATTTTGTAGGTGCAAACATTTGTTGACACTCCTCTCTGTGATATCACCTGTTTGTTACCCGGTCATCCTCGCTTGCGGTGAGCAACTGAGATAAGATAGTCGCCGGCGTGTTTAGATTGAACCGCTGATAAGACGACTCGTTTTGGTAACCCAGATGGGCAGACACGGAGTTTTGCGTACTGATACTACAGATAACGAGATTAATGTCTGGGTGACACATTCTGGGCAGCCAAATACGATATAATCGCTTCCGGTCACTTATTTAAAAGCAATAATAGATTTATTACATTTGAGACAATATGAGTCTACAACTGTGTTTGCAAGAGTGTATGCAAGGTCCCAGATGTCCATATATGGTAATACGTGATCTTTGCAGGCACGCACATTATTTCACGTGGGACTATTTTGAAAATATCACACCCGCCCGGCATGATTGGAAATGATTGGATCTTTCTGATTTGTTTCATAACAACATTGAGGAGGAATATAACCTGGCGTTTGTTCAAACCCACTTCACTGTGCGAAAACTGCTGTGAGACACGCTCGCCAGAAGAACCCAGACTTGCCAAGTTAGAATTCAAGAATTCCTTTGATTGGACTGGACCTTTTATTAGAGTATTCCAAAAGGACTTACAAAAAACAGCCTAGGAAATCTCTAGCATTGTAACAAGGAAAACCAGGACTAAGGAAAACTGAAACACACGGAGTCAGAGACGGAATCTATTGTCAAATTATAGACAACCCAGACGCGTGTAAGAGACCGGTCAGTCTCTTTTATTCATCTGAGCAACAAGTCTGTAGCCAAGATTGGCGTAAGTGTGCATTTTTTTCATTTTTTATGTGTTTCATTTACTAATATGTGAATTGATATGTGTGCATTACCATGTGAATTTTTATATGAGTGAAAATCGCTGGTGGATGTCACGGCTTGTGATTGCTTTATTGCTAGTTTCGTAAAGAGAACTAAAAGCATAAATTAATCCCAGGTTCTATATGGAGCAGGGAGGGAAAGAAGAAAGAAATGATGTACATACTAATAATTACATTTTCAAAGCAGTGTAAATGTCCCTATAAACATATTCACGTTAAAATTAGTGTAAGTTTTCAAGCTTAAACCAGTGTGAATGTCCATGTGAAAATATTCATTTTAAAGTAATGGAAGTTTCAAACTTTTCAATCAGTGTAAACATAAATGAAAACATATTCAATTTATATTGTGAACACTTTTCAATCAGTGGAGATGTATATGTAAACAGACTCTATCTGTATTATTAACCTTTTCATTTAAATATAAAGTAACTATGAAAGCTATTCTATTTAAATGTAAAGAAAGTTTTATCCTGAGGGATTAAATTTAATTCTCATCGAGGGTAAAATCTGAGTAATTGGGATGGTGGTATGAGAGGATAGGGACCCATAACTTTGGGTGGAAAATGCCATACTCAGAAGAGCGTTTCGTTCTATTCTTTTACCATAGTTATTGATGGTACCAGCAGAAAGTACTATCTCTGGAACAAGAAGGGAACCGTGGCCTACGCTTTAAGACGAAGGATCCACATGGTAGACTCTCCTTGACATTTTTGGGAAATATGCTACCCCCGGCAACCTTGATCAGAGACGAGCGTGAGCAGAGTGAAAAAAACGAACCCATAAGAAGGAGCAGAGTCGTCATTGGCAGCTAAGTTCAAATCTATGCTCCCACTTGAACTTCTTTTAACATCTCACATTCTGTAAAGACTGTGATGATAACTTTTCTTGATCCATAACTATTCAAATTATTTTCCAACTGTTAAAACCTTAAGTGATTATTAAATTTTGTTATTTGTAATGTTACAAATTCAACATCGATTTAATCCTTTTAAAGTTACTGCATGTTTGTCTCAGTCAAATTACTACACACACTCTAAACAGAGCTATACTAGAATAATAGAATTCCACTGATTAAATCAGGGGTGGGGGCTTAAACGAGCTGAAAGTAATAAGTGCTTAAATCCTTCACAAAAGCATCGACAGAATTACAGAGTTAACATACTCAGCCAAAGCAGTATTGTTCTCTCTTATTCTGAATATCTTGTGAAGACTCCCTTTGTAATAGAAGTGTCATCACCCTTCTATCTACATCTCTGCCAAGAGTAATCTTGTGCGAAGGTAGACAACTTTGAAGCCCATATTAGATACTCTTGAGTTTTGGCCACTGTTCGACTACTACTGCAAAGCAGGGGAGGAAATACCGTCACATTATCAATACTACTGGTGTTAAAGATGAAATAATCAATGCTACTGGTGTTATAGATGACATGATCAACACTATTGGTGTTATAGATGAAATAATCAATGCTACTGGTGTTATAGATGACATGACCAATACTATTCGTGTTATGGATGAACTGATCAATACTTACGGGGTTATAGATGACATGATCAATACTATTGGTGTTATAGATGACATGATAAGTACTATTGGAGTTATAGATGAAATAATCAATAATATTGGTATTATAGATGGAATAATCAATACTATAAAGCTTCTAAAAGATGGAAAAGCAACTGGTCCAGATGGCATCCAGGCAGCGGCCATCAAGTCAGATACTGACACAGACGTATTGTACAAACTACTTGGTAAAGTCTGGGATAGAGAACAAACACGAGCAGAATGTAGTGAAGTTTATCTGGTCAAGTTTCCTAAGAAGGTAACGCAACGACCATGCCTGCACAGCGGCACTTCGTTCGTCCACGAGGAACTCAAATATTTCTGATGTTGTGTTCAAAATAAATTATTTTCTTAAATGAGAGAAACGCGAATTCTTTAGCTCTGCACGTGCAAAAAGGTGTTCAACGGACAAAGCCAGGATTTGGCTATATAAACGTTAAAGTGTTCAACATCAATTACACTACGTTCGGAACCCGCAGTTTGATCTAGAGTAGACATATTATTCTATCTGAGGCGAAAGAAACGACCCTTTTTAAGGTAATATATGTTTGTCTGTTTCAGTTCCAGAGCTACTTTCAGAGCCACTGCTAAATTAAGCTGAAGACAAGCAACCGACGGTGGGAATATACAATTTTCCCTCATGTCTAACCTTCAGAAAACGTATACATGTGTCAGTTACCTGTCAACATAACCCGTTCGCACATCCCACTAAACGAGTGGCAATTACCAGAGAAAACCATTCCCTGCAGTGTCATACCGGTAACCACAGCCTGACGCCATCAAGCGTTATACAGTATTGGTTCATTATTGACCGGCTAAGCGTATGTCAGCACCTTTCTTCTTTGATCCTTAGCCGCCGACCGTCAAAGCAGTCAGTGGCCATCACGCCTAGTGGCGTCTTGTAGGGCAACAACAAATTGATTCCACTTTGCTCGGTCGGTGGCCATCCCCCGCACAATGCCCCAACCCCAGCTCATTCCCCGAATCCCAGCCTCCACAGTCCCCCACCAGGTTGTCTTTGGTCGGCCTCTCTTTCGCCTTCCCTCAGGGGTCCAAAGCACAGCTGTTCTTGTGATGGCATCGGGGTCTCTTCTGAGGACATGGCCAACCCAGCTCCAGCGTCTGCCAGCCATGATGGTGTGCATGTCCTCTTGCTTGCTCTGAGTAAGCAGATCTTGGCCGGTGATGGTACTCGGCCAAAAGACCCGGTGAATTTTTCTTAGGCATGTTGTGTGAAAGCGCTGGCGGTCGCTGTCTCGAGAGACTGCGCGTGGTGATCCCGGTACGACCGGGCCCTCCCAGTTCATCGGTTAGCGAGGCAGTAGTTTAGCTCCTGTGTCCGTAAATCGCAGCCTTCGGTCGTGATGTTAGCAAGCAGTCGCATCTCCGTATCGTGGCTCGACAACAGTCTCGAAAAACGGTCCCGCTCTCGCAACGAGCCGTGGGCTGGCAGTCAGTAATCTGGTGTCGCTTTCGGCCAGTCCTGTCCGACTAGTCGGCAGGCGGCCAGTGGTTCTCGCAAGAATAAAATCGCCGGGGCCGCCGGGATCCGCTCTGCACAGAGCGCTGTCTCCCTCCCCGCGCGAGCGACGAAATGCTCTGTTCAGACAGTTATCTGGTTGATCCTGCCAGTAGTCATATGCTTGTCTCAAAGATTAAGCCATGCATGTCTAAGTTCTCCTTTAAGGCGATCTTTGTCCTCTCAAGGCTGTGTGTGGTCCCGGTTGCCGGGTCCTCCCAGCGCAGTAGAGGCAGTGAGTGGGAACTGTGTCTGTGCCAGACTGCCCATTTTCGAGGACCTTTGGTCCCGAAAGGATTTTGGCTGGACGGGCGTCTGGGAGACATGGCGAAATGGTTTTATAGCGACAGGAGTAGAGTACACATGAGGGCAAGTTCGGGGCACAGCGGATTGATCTACCGCTTGCTTGTCACATTGATCACAGAAACAACAATTAAAAGTCTGTTGTACCAATATACGCCGCTAGGTGTGACGGAACAACGGACGATTTCTTGTTGCCCTAATGACGCCGCAAGGTGTTATGGCCGAAGACTGCTTAGTCGGTCGGCGGTCAAAGGAATAATAATAATAATAATAATGTTGTGTGAAAAGAGGACAATTTCGACATTTCCTTCACTGCAACTCTCCAGCACTCTGCACCACAGAGAAGCACAGAAAGCACACAGCTCTGATATAATCTTAATTTTGTGCCCGTGCTGCACTGAGAGGACCCCCAGATGCCGTTTAGGCTAAAAAAGGCTGTTCTTGCCTTATTCATTCTGACGCCGATGTCCCCGCCCGCCCCGCCGTCTGGTGCCACCATGCATCCCAGGTATGTGAAGGTGTCTGTCTGTACCAGTTGCTGATTCCTTACTGACATGGGCCCAGGGCTGCTTACATCGAGCGCCACGACCCCCGACTTCCCCATACTGATGCCCAAGCCCACCTGCTGACCAAACCCATTAAGTCTGTCCGTTTTTTCCTGGATGCGTTGATGCGAATGCGCTAGCAGCGCAATGCCATCCGCACACTCCAGATCTTCCAACGCAGAAAATGCAGTCCATCCCATTCCTCTTGGACCGCCATCTTCCACCTGTCGCACCACCCAGTCCACGACCGTCAAAAACAGAGTGGCCGACAAGGGGCATCCCTGTCGTACTCCTGTCTTCACCTAGTGGTAACCAATGCCTCATCCTACTCAGGTTCGCCAGCACATAGAAAATCGTAAACCCGTGTTTTACCTCGGGGTATCTACTCGTAGTTTCACACAGACAGAGGAATATCAGTACTTAGCAGTCCTCACTTATGAGTCTAAGCTCGTAGACAGGACGACCATCAGTCGCTGCTCAAGGCGAGAATTTTCACTTTGGGATTATATGCGTAGTTTTTCCAGGCTCAAGGATAGAGCAACTACCATTCTCCTTCTTCTTTGATCCTTAGCCGCCGACTGTCAAAGGAGTCAGTGGCCATCACGCCGTGTGACATCTTGTAGGGCAGCAACAAACTGCTTCCACTTTGCTTGGTCGGTGGCCATCCTTCGTGCAGTGCCCCAGCTCTGGTTCATTCTTTGGATCTCGGCCTCCACAGTTCTCCACCTAGTTGTTTTTGGTCGGCTTCTCTTTCGCTTTCCTTCAGGGGTTCATAGCATAGCTGTTCTTGTGATGGCCACCTACTATTGGACTAATAATAACACACACCCCAGGAGGAAGATAGGCGTTTTTCTCAAAACAAACTGAAATGGAGATGGAATAAAGCAGAATAAGGCAACGCAGACTGGAGAGATCAGTATTTCTAAATTAGATCTTCACAGCACCTGGGTTGCCTACCACTGCGTTAGACATACACTACTTCTCCTTCCTCGTCCGCCCTCAGGCTTCTGCATTAATGTCTCTAATAAAGGCAGTAGTCAGCTCAAGGTTCCAGACAGCTCCAAACTTTTTCGTGGAGAGAAGTTCGTTGTTGCCATATGCCACTCCGTTCACTGCTGTAAGTTGGGCAGGACTAGAGCAGACGTTCAGCTGTTATGGGGCTGGTGCCACAGGAGCAGAGATCTGTTGGACCAATCCTGTACTTGTGATATAGATGATACCTCAACCTGTTGTGACTAGTGCGTAGCAGGAAAATGATGATCTGGTCTCGCCTGGATAGTTGGTGATAGGCATAATCTTTTATGTGACCTTGGTGTTCTCTGTCTCATTTGGGCTTGAATATGACTTTTATAGTTGTTTTATTCATAAGTTGTCGCTACATCGTTTTCTTGCAAAGACATATACAGCAGATAGTGCTCACAACCACCAGTTTCTGTCGCGCCCACGATACGAAAAAATAAAAAGATGGAGCATTATTGATTTTACCGCTAAAAGAAAAGAACTGCAGAGGAAGCAACAGAATTAAAAGCAAAAACGGCAAAATAATGAAAATAATTGATGCAGTAAAACTGTATTATCGTTGTTAGATTGCAATGTTCTAAAATAATGGATTCTGATTTGTTTGTTGCTTGGTTCTGTGCTTGTTTATTTTTTCGTACACCCGCTATTACTCGAGGCGAAATCTCAGGTTATTATGTCTAACCTGATACTGATTTTACGTGAGTATCCCTTTTTTCTTGCACAGAGACAGGTGTCCCTCGCCATTCAGGCAGTACTCGCTGATTTCGGAGGTACCCATTAGAGCTGGGTCGGCTCAGGAGCCGCCAGTCCCTGGTCGACGACCTTTCTTCAAATGTATTCGTTAGGGCTCGAGTTAATCCAGACCAAATCCCGGTCGATGAAAAATCTTCAAATGTCCTCGCCCGGGTTTGATCCTGAGTCACCCGGTCGCCAGTAACCACTACGCTAGCGCGGCTCCATTTTGCTTGAAGAAGACTATAGCCGAAGAACGGGTACACCTTTGTCTTTAAGGTTATGTCAAACAAACTTCTTACCATTTGGTATTGCCTTAAACTTAAGAGAGATAAAGAGAATGAACGATGAAAGTGCCGCGAAGAAAAAAGAAGCTCAAATAAGGAAAGAACACGAAGAAACAAACACAAATAATGAAGAAAAAAAAAAAAAACAAGAAGAAACAAAGACAAACAACGAAAAGAAAAAAGAAACACGAAGAAACAAATACAAATAATGAAGATAACAAATACAAAGAAACAAAAACAAATAATGGAAAAAACATAAAGAAACAAAAACAAATAATGGGAAAAAAACCCACGAAGAAACAGAAATGTAAATAACGAATTAAAGCGAAGAAAACAATAAATAAATACATATAAAATAAAACCAAAAAAAATATTGGAGCTCGGCAACGGAAGAAACAAAAGATTAAGACCACTTCTTTCACCAGGAATGTCGTAAAAGGCTACTAAGGTGTGATTTTATATGGAGATGGCAACACCAAGACGTAACACTAATTGCTACAGACACCACCGCTGCAGGAGCACATCAGTGCTTTGGTGCTGGCTTCCTAAATGGGTGCTACGGCAGCTGTGCTTCCATGCTCGATTAGGAGCGAAAAAAAAGAAAGGAAGACTAGGAAATAATACCAGAAGTAGAATTCTTTGTCTACTGTGGAAGGGAGTATGAATTAAATCATTCTTCGTCCTCTTCTTCAAGTGCAATGCCTAGTGGAGTAGGCAATCAAGTCTCTCCACAACTTTCTGTCTCCACTATTGTTTATCAATTATGTTGTTGACTTCTTTCCATGCCATAATGTCAATCGGTAATTTCGCATTGACGTTCGCCGACGGCTCCGCATGTTGTTTCGTACCATCAACCCTAACCATAACCCCAACCTTAACCCTAATCCTAACCCTAATCCTAACCCTAACTGTAAATGGTACGAAAATACAAGCGGACCCGTCGGCGAACGTCAGAGTGATATTATCTGTCCAGTACCTTCTCTCTTTGCCATCCTCTTCATCTCTTTTCCTTCAATCTTACCTGTTGTCACAATATACTCCACCTTTCCTCTTCTCATAACTTGCCCAAAGACAGGGGATTGTTTCTTTCTAATGTGAGTGTGACGAAATGGGTTATAACTTGTGGGCACTTGGATGGAGCTACCATCTCTCCTATTTCTTTCTGATTTTTGGCACGCCCATTTTACTTCTTTCCGTTTTCTGTAGATATAAGCGGGGTAATTGACTGTCATTCTTGAATCTGATAGCTTCACTCCCCTGTTTCTGTAATGTTGGTAGGAGATAATTGACGCGTCCCGGACTCGTCGTAGCGGACAGCGGCATCATTTTTTAGAGCTCTTTTGACCACGAGTCAGAAGCCCGACACTCAGTTTTTGAGGATGAGCGGCAAAAAGTTCCCTAGTCTTTGACAGCCGGGAAACTAGGCACGGAGTTCTGTAACTGTTGCATCATGTTATGCGACAACCCGGTGTCGCATAGAGATTTATGATCAATAAATTTTCTATATTCTTTTCTTATTCTACCCGTGTCCTCTACTTTATTATCGCTCTTTTATCCTTTTCCGTGTTTTTTCGCATTCGTTCGTTTGCGACTAAATATATTTTCCCATTCTGACTTTGCCGTTTCTTTTCTCATACTAGTAACGCATTGTATTGCATAATCGTGTCAGTCCCTGGACGAGACGAAATACTGTGAAATTCGTCTCGATAGACATGGGATGGCAGACATATCGTCTAACATTTTCATCTAACACGGCGCTCTACGGTTAAGTTTTTCGGTGTTAGGTGTGAGTAGGCGCCAAATCCGCTGCGCTCAGGTCTGAGAATAGTTAGACGGAGGTGTCAAAGACGCGTTGTGGCAGTTATGGCCTGCGTCTTAGTTAAGTGTTAAGAGAGGAGAGGGGAAGACGGGAGTTTGCGAAATAACGTGGGATCCTTTGTCTGTTTAAGATATATCTACCCGAGAGAGTTTTATACTAGTCATTTATACTCCTAAATCTGCAGAAGACAGATCATTCGTGCTAGAAAATACCTTGTATATTGCAAAGTTATGAGTTTCTTGGCAACATTTTGCCGAGTTCTAGACTACCATTATATTGAAGGATTCTAGTTCGTGGTATTAATCTGTAGTTCTGTGTGGAGGTAAATATATTATATATCTGGTAGTGTTGAGGAATTCAGTGGAAATCGCCTATTATATTTCACTAGCTTCTTTTGTGCAGAAGAAATTAATTTAAAAGTCTGTTATATTCTCTAGTGACGTGTTTCAGTGGAAAGCAGAATAAATGATAATTTCTAGCTTAAACTCATACAGCTATAAATAAATTTAATTTAACTGCTAAATACTCAGTCGAGAATATTTTAAAACTAACTTATAACTGCACTGATTCATCATTGAGTATTGACGAAATACGTATGTATTTCTAATTCATGATGATTGATTTTATGAATATAACTTATTTCCCGGGAATTTTAAACGATAAGACAAGCTCTACGCTTGCAGTTTATAATGTAAGTTATAACCGAGGAATAGTATGTATAGTATTTTATATGTTGTTTTCTCTTTATTCAGTGACACTGGGGTGACCCAACTTTACCAGCGTTTTGTACGGAGAAATATCTGTGAAGAACAAAAACATTTTTTCTTAAAGACTTGGGTGTATAAAGTAAAACCTGTCTAGATTGCATTGGCATCCAGAACGACAGAGTACCCATTTCATAAACTTTGAGATTTAATGAAGTAACGGGCCTATCGCGCCAGATTTAATTCTTCCTGAGAAAAACTCAAGTACATTTTCAGCCCTTGTGGCAAGTAAAATATTACTATCAGTAACATTCCGACGGAGTTGTGACTAGCGGTGGTGTGACCAAATAAAGTCCTATACTGAGAGAAGGCAGTTACCTGACATTCCTAATTACTAGAAACCTAAGCTATTGACACTGTGCTCGCTGTTAACGTTCGTGCCTGGACAATTTTAATGTGACAGAACCAGATATCCTAAAATAAATATAACCAAGAAAACGTTCCCTGAAGTAGTGAATTCAACCCGTCTTTTTGGAACTGGGGTTCTCTTGGCCAAGACTACCATTGGAGAGTCTGTATGTGCATGTCCTAAAAATTGTGTTTCCAGAAGTTGCTACCAAAGCTGTAAGTACGACTGAAAGCACGTGATCACGGCTGACTGAATAGAGTGAATGCAGGACTGAGTGATTCCTTTATTGTTGTATTTTGGCACCCATTTTTGCTGTCTTAAATTTCTTTATGCAAGTTTGTGTTGTTGCTAACAATATTTTTCCTTAGGATAGATCAGAGTATCCAAGTCTGTTCATACGTTTAAAGGGAAATCTTACACTAAATCCAATGTATCCGTGACTCTTTGGGGCTATCACTTTTCTTCTAACAGGACATCGAGGGAAAGGATCATACAAATGGGTCTATCATTCTTGTAGCAATTCATTGACTTTCTGACTATTTGTATATGTTCGATGTAAATTTTATATGTTGTGATGGAGGTTTATTATGATAATTAAACTTCACATAAACTTAATCAGTGTGGCGGTCAGTTCGTTCCCAAATATCTATATTTTCATTGTCACAGTTTCACGTTTGTGCGTCTATTGCCGTCACTTATGTGTGTGGGTATGTGAGGAAAATATATATATTAATATATATTATATTAGATTTGTCTGACTAATCTAACTCTATTGTAGATGATAGGCTGACGGAGAGAAGCTTCTCGAGTGTCAGAGACAGAATCTACTATATTTCCCCCACCTCACTCGTGAAATCTATTTCTATTTATCACCTCCCACTGAGCTCTCACTTATTTCTATGTCTATTCAGAAGGGACCAAACTAAGTCTTAATCACCTATCACAAATCTACGACACCCGGGCGTAAGAGTGACTTTGTGTCGCATACGAGACACATGCGCTGTTGGATGGCGGTCACAAAATCTTCACAATGGTTTGATGCCAGGGAAAATCTGGGACCCGCGCAGCGTAATAGCCGTAATTCTGTTGCCCAAATTCCTCTTAAAGTTGCGTTTCCAGGGGAATTCTCTTGTTAGTAATTACGATTGTTTTTCAGCATTCCCCGCGCACGTGTTAGCCCACGCTTAAACACCTGTGCCATATTCTTACTATATGTGTAGTCTACTGCTGTCTCTAAATTGCTTCAGTCCTAACATTCCTGTCGTGAAGAGGTAGAGACCTAGTCCAAGCTTTCCAGCTTATTAGAGTAAGAAATTCTCGACAGTCTCGGTAAGAAGTAACTCGGTAGTGTTATAATTATACTTGGAATTTATTCTTAGTCAGAATACGTTATTATTGTGGGCTCTAACAACTTTATAGCACAGCCATCGCTCAACTACACCAAGAAGCTATAGATAGTTCTTGTAAAATAAGTTGTGTTTGTATTCCTATTACGGGTTTTCCTTTTAAAGCCTAACGGTTGTGTAACTTAAGATGCTTCATGGCAGTTTTAAAAACCCTCTTATGCACTGAATGCACACACGCACACGCACACGCGCACGCGCACGCGCACGCACACACACACACATATATGATGTGTTTCATTAAAAGAATAATTTTGCCCCTCTAAGGGTAACTATGTAATTAAACGTTATGTGGAGGGACTTCTTTTAACCCAGAGGGTAACCATAAGAGATTGTTTTCTGGTCTTCGAGGCGAATCTGTATAATTGTTTCACAGCGTGTAATTTTAATTTAATTGATTACTTCTGTTCTATGTGTAATACTTTTAGCGGGGTAAAAAGAGAAGCCTTATACGTTGTGTCATTTGATATTTATGTACATAGGATGGGATTTAGCATCGCCCCACTGAAATAACATGGAACGGGTCTTGCTATTTTGTTTACATGCCTGCGCGTTAGCATGAACGGGCTGAGGCGATGTAAGGTCAGTTCCCCACCAAGTACATGAGATAGGAACGTTTACCTACCAACCCCTCCCCCCAGCGCAAGCCGCTGGTAACTTGATTATGCAATGTTGCGAGTTTAGCAGTAAGCCCGCCCGGCTCTTTCTTGCTTGTTTGTCTGCTGAAAGGTAGGTGAGCAGGGGAGAGAAAGATAAACCGCGAAACCAGGTCAACACTGGCTAGCATAGGGGCAGGAAGGATTGTAAATAATTACTCTAAACCTGTGTAGACGATTGTTTGTTTTGCCATGTAGTAACCTTAAATGATTGATTTTGGTGAAATGATCAGCGACTTTTTACTATGTTTTCATTACAGCAACACCCGGTTCACTCCGACAGAGTTATGAGCAATCAGCCTGGAATTACATTCCTGCCTTCCTATAAAGGCCGGATAAACCAGCGACCTGTTTACAGCGGGTAATCCCACCGTACGGCAGTTGTTATCAGTCCGACTCCCTAATACGGGTTCAGTCGGGTAATTTCCCTTGCTGTGAAAAAAATTGTTAACGCCACCACTAAAGTAAGTGGAGTGCCCATTTTCCACGGTATCAATGTTAGAGAGCTACGTCTTCTATACATATCGAGCCGCCACATTAGTAGCGGGCTAACGCACGGCGTGGATTCAATTCCCCCATCACATATTTAAATCTTGAGCGCATTCTTCGCATTCTTGAGATCCTCGATTTACAGCACCGGCGCAATTATAGGGCCTAGTCCTGGTCCTGATAGTTTTCTGAAAGAGGAATTTACAGCAGGGTGATTATTTGACGGATATTGTCAGCCGAAACCCGGAGAAGAGAGGGTCATCATTTCTCCGACGGCTAGCCGCCAACAAGCTGCGATCGGAGTGGTGTATAAGCGCATGCGCGCCAACGGAGTAGGACAAATTATGAGAGTGCACTCTGGAAAAGTAGCTGAGAGGGAAAGAGTTCGTAATAAACGGTGGACTGGGACAGATAGTGAAGTTAATAGCGGTGAGCTGAAAATGAGAAGTCAGTAGCTTAGTTTGTGTAGGTAGGGACTTCATTATTTCAGGGTTCCCTGATGAAGCAATTAGCAGCATATCCATTCATTATCTTGGGAGTATAAATCTGAATTGATTAAGCTCCTTTATTATTTCGATTACTAGCCTTGACGGTATCTTACATTGATGCATGCACTTTTGTTGTTTGATGTTGTGATTGATATTTACATTCTTTACCACAGGTTTTTCCTTGTTGTTAATAAACTAGAAAATTACTCAGCGGATCAGACTCTACTTTCTATCAGTAACTAAACTCCATTTGTTTGTGGAGTCACGTATGTGTACTAAACCTTATCTTCAATAAGAGAGAGAGGCAGTGTGACAGTAGTTAAAACATAGTCATTGTGATAGTAGTTAAAACATAGTCATTAAAACTTTCATAGGGAGAGTCAGTATCGGTTCTTTACTCCTAATAACTATAAGTCACACTACCCACATTCAACACCATAACTCATCTATCTTCTCAGACGTCACTCAGACTTTTGTCTTGTCTCAGACTTCACACAGACTTTTGTCTGGTTTTAGGCAGACACGTGAAAACCACGCGTGACAGTGAGTACACCTTTTCGCATCGGCCTTTTTCATGATATCGTCATTACTTTTTTTTAGCTGTCAGTAGTATTTTTAACATTCTTCAATAAAATCATAGTCGAATAATTTAAACAAACAAATATAAAACTTATATATTATCCTTCAGACGTGTCGAAAAACAATTTATAAAGGCGATCTCAAAGTGCCTGTAAGACGCATAATATTTTAATTTCCTGGCTAACAAACTGACAAAACAAACGTGTGCATTAAAGAACCAGTAAAACTGACACGGAAAAACTAGAAAAGTCTGGCCGCTTGTACGTATTGAATGTGTCAGGGCTGACACTTGAACAAAATATCTAATAATTTTTTTCCATTAATCAATGCTAGCGGGTGAGGGAAGGTTGAATAATGTCGAACAGAAGACAGGGGAGATAAGAAGAAAGCATTATACAAATAGGTTTGATATAAGTGTAAAATAGAAATATATTAGACATACGAACAAGTTATTAAACAAAAACTAACATGTATAAAGCGAGAGAGAGAGAGAGAGAAAACAGATAGAGAGACAGAGAGAGAGAGAGAGGCTGGCTGAGACAATTTTTTTGATATTTAGAGACACAATTTAAAAGTGCGATTTAAAAAAAAATTGTGAGGGAAATGAGAAAAAAAAAAGAAAGGCAGCGTAATATTAACATACCAATATACATAGTTGTGAGAACATGGAAAAAATGACTGAGACAATACGTATGTGCGACAGAGAAAGAATGTGTATGTGTGTGAGAGAGAGATATGACTGAGAAAATATAAGAGAGAGAGAGAGAGAGAGATATGACTGAGATAAAATATATCAGAGAGAGATATGACTGAGATAAAGTATAAGAGAGAGATATGACTGGGATAAAATATAAGAGACAGGGAGAGACATGACTGAGATAAAATATGAGAGAAAGAAATAGCTGAGACACGATGCATGTACAGTCAGTTGCGAGAAAGAGAGAGACAGAAAGAGTGAGATGAAAGAGAGAGAGAGAATGTGTGAGAAATAGCTGAGACACAATGTATGTACAGTCAGATGCGAAAAAAAGAAAAGAAAGAGAGAGGGGAAAGAGATAATAAGCTTAGATAAAATGTATGCACAGCGAGAGAGAGAGAGAGAGAGAGAGAGAGAGATAGGAATAGCTGAGACACAATGTGTGTACAGTCAGATGCGAGAACAATGACGAAATAGCTTAAACGACATGTGAGTGCAGACATGCGCAAGGAAGACCAAGAAATAGATGAACAAATTCAAAAGCAAGAAAGAGAAAGGTAAGAAATGACAATGGCTGAGACAAAATGAGAGAGTTAAAAAGAATTAGTGAGAAAAAAAACGAGTTTATGACGACGAAAAAAAGAAGATATGAAAAAATGCAGACGATATCCAGCCATATAGTACTAAAGATACTAGAAACAACG
This sequence comes from Oreohelix idahoensis, assembly GCA_024509875.1. Taxonomy (NCBI): domain Eukaryota; kingdom Metazoa; phylum Mollusca; class Gastropoda; order Stylommatophora; family Oreohelicidae; genus Oreohelix; species Oreohelix idahoensis. The sequence continues at coordinate 263,678 of JAMPIV010008760.1, read as the reverse complement.
ATAGTCATCCAGTGACAGAATATTAAAGAGATCTGGCGAAACAGTTCTAAACAGATCTAGCAAGAAAGCATTATATTGATCTAAGGAGAAATTACTAAATAGATCTAGCGAGAAACTAATATAGAGATCTAGCGAGGAAGTTCTAAACAGATCTAGCGAGAATGTAACAGATCTAGCGAGAAAGTTCTAAACAGATGTAGCGAGAAAGTATTATAATGATCCAGCAAGAAATTACTAAAGAGATCTAGCGAGAAAGTTCTAAACAGATCGGGCGAGAAAGTTCTAAACAGATCTAGCGAGAAAACTCTAAACAGATCTAGCAAGAAAGTTCTAAGCAGGTGTAGCGAGAAAGTTCTAAACAGATGTAGCTAGAAAGCATTATAATGATCTAGCAAGAAATTACTAAAGAGATCTAGCGAGAAAGTTCTAATCAGATCTGGCGAGATAGTTCTAAACAGATCTAGCGAGAAAGTTCAAAACAGATCTAGCGAGAATGTTCTAAACAGATCTAGCGAGAAAGTTATAAACAGATCTGGCGAGAACGTCCATTCAGATCTGGCGAGAAAGTTCTATACAGATCTAAGGAGAAAGTACTAAAGAGATCTAGCGAGAAACTGATATTGAGATCTAGCGAGATAGTATTATCGAGATCTAATAATAAAGTACTAAAGAGATCTAACGAGATAGTATTATCGAGATCTAATAATAAGGTACTAAACAGATCTAGCGAGAAGCTAATAGAGACATCTAGCGAGATAGTATTATCGAGATCTAACAATAAAGTACTAAAGAGATCTAACGAGATAGTATTATCGAGATCTAGAGAAATTACTCAAGACATCGAGTGAGAAAGTACCATAGTGATCTAGCGAGAAATTACTAAGGAGATCTAGCGAGAAACTAATATAGAGATCACGCTCGAAAGTATTATTGAGAGCTAGCGAGAATGAACGAAAGAGATCTAGTGAGACAGTATTATTTAGTGATAAGGTACTACTGAGATCGAAAGATAACGTATTAAAGAGATGTAGTAACATAAGGGCTAAAGACTGCCATCACAGGTGTCAATACATTGTCGAGGTATGGCGGATTGCTTACCCTGATTACTCCCAGAGATGTGTGTCATGAAATATTCTAATCCACATATATAAATTATTAGGTAAATATAAAGCCTAACAAATAAAATTAATAAAGAGAAGAGCAATGGGAAAATGACAGTGCTGTCACAAAGAATGTACTCGAAATCCCCCTTGGTTTTCTGCTTCGTCTGCAAATTGTAACGCTTTCACGTTGATATAAAAGCTTACTGTATTATTACCCGCCTTCTTCAATGAAACGTGTGCTGCATTTCTAAGAAAAACATTGAGAGACTGCGTAATGACCTAAATTAATCCTAACATTAATTATATTACGTTACCAAAACGAACGAACAGATGGACAAAAGGATGGCGAGAGGGGAGGGCTGAAAATCAGGAACGCATGCAACACGCGACGCGCGATATACAAATGCTGGCATCACGCGTGTAAGTCTACAAGCACTAACTTTTTCAGACGGACAGTGATAAAATACACTACCCTTTCCCAGAGTTAGGTTTATAAATCATAACAGACTCTTATTAGAAAAGATAACAATAGATGGGTTTACGTTTGAACACATAACAGTACCCAGACAGCACATCTTCCAAACAGGAGGTAGAAGAAATTGCATATTTTGAACGCAGCCACGTAGCTCCTTTAAATTAGTATTTTTGGGTTCCTTAGGGCTTGCTGACAAATAATATGTAAAACGTTACGCAAATAGTCCAGGAATTAATAAATTATACCCAAAATAAAATATTGGGGGTGCCTGACAGCATAAAATCATTTCTGCTCATAAAATTTTTTATAACGTGTTTGAAAAAAAACCTTACGTTACATAAATAGCCTACCATGTAAACTCCAAATTGATTGGAGCGCAACAAATGAAAGCCTAACCACGATTGGTCGGGCTATAAATACTATCTTGGTTGTTAGGGGAAACGGGGAAAGGTAACATTTTTTCAAACACTTGTCGAAACGGGGCTCATTGGTCAGACTCGCTGATATACACACTTGGGAGCGTTAGTTCGAAACCACTTGTTTAAAATAGCTTGATAAAGCATCAGTGCGTTGAAGCCAGCATATATTTGGCTCAATAAAAGCCTGGAACATAGGCAGATGGAAGTTTGTGCCAGTTTGTGCCAGAATTCATTGCTAATCAACGTATCTGTGTTATTCGTATGAATTGTGGTAAGCTTGAACCATTTAATATCTTTTAATGAAAATTGAATGTGAATTGTTGATTTATGCCTGTATATATATGTGTAGTTCAGTGGCAAACGTGAGGTAAAGCCTAAAATGCTCCAGCCTGAACAGAGGGTGTCGGAGAGAAGTAAAACGGCATGGAATGGCCAAACAGTACACTGACACCTGGATGATTGACTAGAAAGAAATAATGCTGGAAGTGCAGAGGCGTAGTGACCATTAAGGATGGTAATGCTGGTATAAAGTATTTCAAATGAAGCTGACAGTTGGCCTAACGCTCTGAACTCAATGTTTGTGCTGTATTGTGATCAGTGTAAAAGAGAATATAAATTAGTTATGAAGTAGAAGGTACATCCTTCTTGATTTCAGGGACAGTGGTCTTGATGGTACTGAGCAGCATCTGGTCAGAGATTTGCTGAATCCAGTGTCGGACAGCATACTCCTTGGTCTTTTTAGCTATCAGTGAGGTGTCTCCTGAGCCCAGAGGAGAATTCGAGCAGAGGAGTCCTTTCCTGCCGCCATCACTCAAGATAAGCAGAGTTGGCCAGCTGAGCTCAACATTATGTCCCCTCATCTTGAAATAACTTTATAAAAATACTATTCAGAGGGGAATTTACTTGTCTTAAAATCAGGAACTGTGAACATCTCCAATACTGGTCCCTAAAGACAAACTATTGAAGTCATGATGACAAATACCAACAGAGCTTGAACAAAACAAACCCAGTATTACCTCATTTTACTACTACACAACTGACACACATAGAACATTTGTACTAATATATGTCACTACAATATTCATATTAAATACATTCTGTACATAACTTGTAATTTAAATTGATTGTGATTCCTGGTTCCCTTGTAGTTGAATCAGGACACATATTCATTCATGCTAGTAATGAATACATATTGTTATTTGAACCGTTACGAGTGACTTCTTTAAGCTATTCTCATAGAGTGTTATATGTATGTGAGTGTCACAGTGTTGTTAAGAGTAGTGGATTAAATTAAATTGTTTATCTGTCTGTTGTTGTGACTTACACTTCACCATACACATACCCTAGACACATAACGTAGCATCACACTATTCCAGAATAATTCTGACTGAGATATATAGATATGTGGTAGCAAGTAAGGTTATCTATAATACACTACTCTTAATAGATATAGATACCTTCACAGCTGATCTCAGTCAGTACACTAAGTTCCCTATAAGTATTTATAACATCCCACTTCACCACATATATTGGGGGCTCGTCCGGGATTTTGAATCTTTCCCTATTAAAAATATTGGGGGGTAATTCACTTCAGGGAATATAAGAATTAAAAGGTATCCTTGGGTGGAATTAAATAAGGTTGAGCTCACGGTGCCTGTGTTGTCCATTAGAGATTGAATTGTTGGTTAGACATTGTATTAAGTTACCTGATAGACAATGGCGGACCTGGCCAAATTTCGATCTGCTGCGGTTCAGACTGCAAAAGAGTTAGGATTAGATGGGCAAGTTATGGTTGCCTATGTTACTACGGAATGTGACAAATTTATTGAACGCGAAGAAAGAAGGTTTGAAGCCGAAAGAAAGTTAGAGGCTGACAGGGAAATTAAGAAGTTACAATTTGAAGCTGAGGCTGAGACTAAGAGGTTGCAAGCTGAGGCTGAGACTAAGAGGTTGCAGATTGAGGCTGAGGCTAAGAAATTGGAGGCAGAAAGAGAAGACAAAAGATTAGCTGCAGAAGAGAGGAGATTAGCTGCAGAGAGGGAAGCAGAAAAGGAGGAGAAAAGATTACAAAGGGAACATGAATTACGACTAAGGGAGTTTGAGTTTCAAGGCCATGCTCCTGAAAATGGTGCCAGTCCCTTTGCCTCTGATGCTACGGTTACTCAAGGAGCCTCAATCTCAGCTATGAACTTTCATTTAGATCATTTTGTTGAGAAAGACGATGATATTGAGAGCTATATAAATAGGTATGAACTATTAGCCACCACGTATGGGTTAGAGAGAGAAAGGTGGAGCTTAAAGTTATCTCAGGGACTTCGTGGGGCAGCTTATGAAGTTTTTGCAAAAATGAGCAGAGGTGATCAGGAAAATTATGACATGCTAAAGCAGGCTCTTTTGTTAAGGTATGAAAAGAATGCAGAGTTTTACAGGAAAAAATTTAGGAATGCTAAACTACTGTCAGGTGAAACCTATCACCAGTTCTCTGCACGCATAGAGACATACTTGGAGAAATGGACTTCTCTGGGGAAAACCCAAGATCTTAAGGAAATGGTCCTTATAGAGCAACTAAGAGAGTCCATGGCTCCAGACCTGAGAAAGTTTCTCATGGAACAAGGTGCAGAGAGGCTGGGTGAGTTGCTAAATGTTGCTGAAAGGTATCAAGCAGCTCAAGCAGAGGTAACAGGTAATAAAAAGAAACAGGTGGACAACTTTAGGGCACCACAGAATTTTAATAAATTTGATCCTAAGGATCAAAAGAAAGGTGTAGCACCAGCAACTCTGGGGGAAATGCCCATAGTGGGAACACCCTTTGAGAGAGTTGCCGTGGATCTTGTGGGACCTCTCACCCGAACCAAGAGAAGGAACAGCTACATTCTGACTCTGGTGGACACTTGTTCTATGTGGGGAGAGGCAGTAGCCCTGTCATCGATTGATTCAAAACATGTGGCAGAGGCATTGCTCACAATTTTCACAAGGTTAGGCTTTCCCAATCAAATCTTGACTGATAATGGCTCTCAGTTCAAGGGGAAACTAACTGAAGAAGTTTTCAGGATCTTCCAGGCCAAACACTTCCATTGTAGTGTGTATCATCCCCAAGGGAACGGCCAAGTGGAAAGATTTAACGGCACATTGATGTCGATCCTGAGAAAGTTGGCACACGAAAAACCAAATACATGGGACCAGTACCTGCACGCCGCCCTCTTTGCTTATCGGGAGGTACCCCATAGTTCAACCGGTATGGCCCCGGCAACATTATTGTTTGGAAGGCCAATAAAAGGTCCACTTGAAGCTTTGTTAAGAACGTGGACTGATGAAAAGGCAGAGGAAAACATTACATCTTCATACCAATATGTGAATGAGCTGACCACTCGGTTAAAAACTGGCTGGAAACTTGCCAATGAAAATTTGAAACAAGCCAGGAAGAAACATGCTGCCTATTATAACAGGAAGGCGAAAGACAGAAATTTGGCTGTGGGAGAGAAAGTACTGCTTCTTTTGCCTGGGAGTCAGAATAAGTTACAAATTGGATGGCAGGGTCCATATACAGTTCTAGAGAAGGTGTCTAGAACAAATTATAAGATAGATAAGAAGGGGAAAGAAAAAATCTATCATGTGAATCTCCTGAAGAAATATTTGGAAAGAGAACATCAGGAAGAGACACACTTGTTGACCTTGTCCATCGCCATGGAGATGAAAAAGGAACCACTTTCATCATTTGAATATCCATTACACCCCTGTGAGACAGCAGCACAGGTGAAAATCAGTACACATTTAACGAAAACTCAGAAAGAGAGAGTGCAACAGGTTCTAAATAATCATGCAGAGGTGTTAACAGACCGACCAGGGCATACAAACCTATTGGAATATGATATGAAACTCATAGACTCCACACCTGTCTGTATGAAACCATATTCGATTCCGTTTGCTAAGGAAAAAGCTTTGAAGGAAGAGATAGACTATCTATTGAAGGAAGGAATTATTTCGCACAGTGAGTCTTCGTATAGTTCCGGTGTTGTACTTTTAAGGAAGCCCTCTGGAGAACATAGACTCTGTATAGATTACAGGAGACTGAATGCTATTACAGAAGGACAGGTGGATCCATTGCCGGATACAAATCAGCTGTTTGCCAGGCTAAATAAAGCTAAATATTTCTCAAAAGTGGATCTGAGTAAAGGATACTATCAGATTCCAGTAAAGCCTGAGGTTAGACCATACCTAGCTTTTAGTACCTCAGAAGGACACTATGAGTTTAATAGATTGCCATTTGGATTGAAGAATGCACCTAGTGTCTTCTCTAGAATGATGAGAAAATTATTGGATCCTCTGAATAATCCCTGTATAACAAATTTTATGGATGATATCCTTATAGCAACAGAAACATTTGAGGAACACATTGACTCTCTGAACATGCTGTTTGATCGACTTAGGGAGGCAAATTTAACAGCCCGACCAACCAAATGTTGCGTTGGATGTAAAGAATTGGAATTTTTGGGACACACAGTTTATCAGGGAAACATGACCCCTGACCCAAAGAATTTAGAGAAACTACAGAAAGCCCCGAGACCACAAACCAAGAAGGACGTGAGATCCTTTGTCTCATTATGTGGTTTCTACCAGAAGTATATCAAGAACTTTAATTCCATATGTGCACCGTTAACTGAATTGACACGTAAAGGACATCCAGATCGCATTACATGGACACCACAATGTGAAATGACTTACCAAGAATTGAAGGAAAAGCTCACAAGTAAACCCATTTTGAAATTACCTGACTTAAGTCAAGAATTCATAGTAAGGACGGATGCAAGTAATATTGGGTTAGGTGCAACTTTACTACAGAAATCAGATGCATTGGATGGGGAATTAAGCCCAGTGGCATATGCTAGCAGAAAGTTGAATAAAGCTGAAATCAACTACTCAACTAGCGAAAAAGAATGTCTTGCAGTAATATGGGCAATAAAGAAATTCAATATTTATCTATATGGGAAGGCATTTAAGTTGCAAACTGACCACAAACCTTTATCGTTCTTAGCACAGGCTAAGCATGAGAACTCTAGGTTACTCCGATGGTCTTTGCTTCTGGCTCCATATAATTTTAGCATTGAGTATATATCTGGAAAAACCAATCTGGGAGCGGATTTTTTAAGCCGCCATCCGTGTGATGAGAATCACCGTAAACCCCAGAAATAATAATAAATTTCTCTATGTGTATATAGAATAAAGGACTGACATATAATGTCTGTTTTAAGAGGGGAGGTGTCATGAAATATTCTAATCCACATATATAAATTATTAGGTAAATATAAAGCCTAACAAATAAAATTAATAAAGAGAAGAGCAATGGGAAAATGACAGTGCTGTCACAAAGAATGTACTCGAAATCCCCCTTGTTTTCTGCTTCGTCTGCAAATTGTAACGCTTTCACGTTGATATAAAAGCTTACTGTATTATTACCCGCCTTCTTCAATGAAACGTGTGCTGCATTTCTAAGAAAAACATTGAGAGACTGCGTAATGACCTAAATTAATCCTAACATTAATTATATTACGTTACCAAAACGAACGAACAGATGGACAAAAGGATGGCGAGAGGGGAGGGCTGAAAATCAGGAACGCATGCAACACGCGACGCGCGATATACAAATGCTGGCATCACGCGTGTAAGTCTACAAGCACTAACTTTTTCAGACGGACAGTGATAAAATACACTACCCTTTCCCAGAGTTAGGTTTATAAATCATAACAGACTCTTATTAGAAAAGATAACAATAGATGGGTTTACGTTTGAACACATAACAGTACCCAGACAGCACATCTTCCAAACAGGAGGTAGAAGAAATTGCATATTTTGAACGCAGCCACGTAGCTCCTTTAAATTAGTATTTTTGGGTTCCTTAGGGCTTGCTGACAAATAATATGTAAAACGTTACGCAAATAGTCCAGGAATTAATAAATTATACCCAAAATAAAATATTGGGGGTGCCTGACAGCATAAAATCATTTCTGCTCATAAGATTTTTTTTTAACGTGTTTTTGAAAAAAAAACCTTACGTTACATAAATAGCCTACCATGTAAACTCCAAATTGATTGGAGCGCAACAAATGAAAGCCTAACCACGATTGGTCGGGCTATAAATACTATCTTGGTTGTTAGGGGAAACGGGGAAAGGTAACATTTTTTCAAACACTTGTCGAAACGGGGCTCATTGGTCAGACTCGCTGATATACACACTTGGGAGCGTTAGTTCGAAACCACTTGTTTAAAATAGCTTGATAAAGCATCAGTGCGTTGAAGCCAGCATATATTTGGCTCAATAAAAGCCTGGAACATAGGCAGATGGAAGTTTGTGCCAGTTTGTGCCAGAATTCATTGCTAATCAACGTATCTGTGTTATTCGTATGAATTGTGGTAAGCTTGAACCATTTAATATCTTTTAATGAAAATTGAATGTGAATTGTTGATTTATGCCTGTATATATATGTGTAGTTCAGTGGCAAACGTGAGGTAAAGCCTAAAATGCTCCAGCCTGAACAGAGGGTGTCGGAGAGAAGTAAAACGGCATGGAATGGCCAAACAGTACACTGACACCTGGATGATTGACTAGAAAGAAATAATGCTGGAAGTGCAGAGGCGTAGTGACCATTAAGGATGGTAATGCTGGTATAAAGTATTTCAAATGAAGCTGACAGTTGGCCTAACGCTCTGAACTCAATGTTTGTGCTGTATTGTGATCAGTGTAAAAGAGAATATAAATTAGTTATGAAGTAGAAGGTACATCCTTCTTGATTTCAGGGACAGTGGTCTTGATGGTACTGAGCAGCATCTGGTCAGAGATTTGCTGAATCCAGTGTCGGACAGCATACTCCTTGGTCTTTTTAGCTATCAGTGAGGTGTCTCCTGAGCCCAGAGGAGAATTCGAGCAGAGGAGTCCTTTCCTGCCGCCATCACTCAAGATAAGCAGAGTTGGCCAGCTGAGCTCAACATTATGTCCCCTCATCTTGAAATAACTTTATAAAAAAATACTATTCAGAGGGGAATTTACTTGTCTTAAAATCAGGAACTGTGAACATCTCCAATACTGGTCCCTAAAGACAAACTATTGAAGTCATGATGACAAATACCAACAGAGCTTGAACAAAACAAAACCAGTATTACCTCATTTTACTACTACACAACTGACACACATAGAACATTTGTACTAATATATGTCACTACAATATTCATATTAAATACATTCTGTACATAACTTGTAATTTAAATTGATTGTGATTCCTGGTTCCCTTGTAGTTGAATCAGGACACATATTCATTCATGCTAGTAATGAATACATATTGTTATTTGAACCGTTACGAGTGACTTCTTTAAGCTATTCTCATAGAGTGTTATATGTATGTGAGTGTCACAGTGTTGTTAAGAGTAGTGGATTAAATTAAATTGTTTATCTGTCTGTTGTTGTGACTTACACTTCACCATACACATACCCTAGACACATAACGTAGCATCACACTATTCCAGAATAATTCTGACTGAGATATATAGATATGTGGTAGCAAGTAAGGTTATCTATAATACACTACTCTTAATAGATATAGATACCTTCACAGCTGATCTCAGTCAGTACACTAAGTTCCCTATAAGTATTTATAACATCCCACTTCACCACAATGTGCCAGCGGGAGTTTTACTCCTGGAAGGTTCTACCAAGCTGGACAGGTTTGCGCGGGCAGGGGTCAGACTAAAGCAGACACCCTGGTCCTCCAGGTTGGGGGTTTTAGCATAGGGCTGACACCCCTGTCTATGTACAAAATACATGAAGTTACGGAAACAACAACAAATGAACAAACTTTGCTGCGGGACGGACATCCGGAGTCTGAGGCTTGTATGACTGTCAGTGGTGAAAGCCGAAAGGAAGCCACTGACATGAAAACGGACGTCCTCACCGCAAAACATGATACAAGAATAGGATTTTGGAATGTCAGGACAATGAACGAGACGGGTAAACTAAAACAGGTCACGGCAGAAATGAGAAACTATAGGTTACACATTCTAGGGATAAGCGAGAGCAGATGGACAGGGGCAGGAAATGTTAAAACAGCAACAAGAGAAACAGTGCTTTACTCTGGAAGAGAGGATGGACAGCACAATGAAGGCGTAGACATTATTCTACAGAAAGGAATAGAAAGAACATTACTGGAATGGAAACCCATCAACAACAGACTGATAAGATTAAGATTGAGAGGGAGATTCACGAATACTACAATAATACAATGCTACGCACCAACAAATGACAGCGATGAAGAGGTCAAGGATGAATTCTATCAACAATTGCAGAAAGAAACGGAAGACACACCAAAATATGATTTTATTATAGTAATGGGAGACCTCAATGCGAAAGTTGGTACACACAATACATATAATGAAAGAGTAAAGGGGAAATGCGGCAGCGGAACAGCAAACGAAAATGGGGATAAATTAATAAGTTTCTATAGCATTAAAAACCTGGTCATTGGAGGAACACTTTTCCCACATAAAGAAATTCACAAATTAACATGGGAATCACCAGATGGTCGGGACAGAAACCAGATAGACCACATCATGATTAACGGTCGATGGAGACATGCATTACAAGATGTGAAAGTAAGAAGAGGTGCAGATGTGGGAAGCGATCACCATTTAGTAGTAGCAAAACTGAAAGTGAAATTAAGAACGGCTGGACCAACTGTAACTACACAGAAAAGGTTTGACATCAGCAAATTGAAGGACCCCCTTACCAGAAAAGCTTTTGCGGCTGACATAAAGAAACGATATCAATTTGCCATAAGTCAGGAAAAGACATTGACTGATGATATAGACCAGAAATTCAACACCATTTCAACAATATATACGGAAAGCAGCAAATCATGCTTGGGATTCCAGGAAAGGAAGAAGCAAGACTGGATAACACCAGAAACATTAAACACCATAACGATGAGAAAGGAAATTAAAAGAAAGAAAACAGAAGCGAAGTCCCCCAGGTTAAAGCAACTATATAGCGAACAGTACAGTCAGCTGGACAAGAAAGTTAAACGCCAAACCCGAGCCAACAAAAGGAATTTCCTAGACGATCTTGCAAGACAGGCAGAAGAGGCAGCACTGAGAAATGAACAAAGCACGGTATACAAAATAACTAAATTCATCAGCGGAAAACGAGGTGCAAACAATATTACATTAGTAAGAGATAAGCAAGGAAATCTCATCACGACAACAGAGGGACAGGAAACAAAATGGGCAGAGCATTTCAGAGAAACTCTGAACAAGGAACCACCAGAGACACAATTGAATGTTCCTGAGGCTGAAAACGATCTATATGTTAATACAGACATTCCACGAAAAGAAGAAATCATCACAGCAATCAAAGGGTTAAAGAATGGAAAAGCTCCTGGCCATGATAACTTAAATGCAGAGCTATTTAAGACAGACCCTGAGCTAGCAGCAGAACTATTAGAACCACTATTTGCAGAAGTCTGGAAAACAGGGACAACACCAACAGAGTGGAACAAAGGAATAATTGTCAAATTGCCCAAGAAGGGAGATCGTGCAGACTGCAATAATTGGAGAGGAATCACTCTTCTCTCAGTTCCCAGCAAAATACTAGGCAGGATAATTATACAGAGAATTTCAAAAGCAGTAGACCACAACCTGAGGAAAGAACAAGCAGGATTTAGAAAGAACAGAAGATGTGTAGATTATATATTTACTCTCAGGAACATTATAGAGCAGTGCTCAGAATGGCAAAGACAGCTGTACATTAATTTCGTTGATTTTGAAAAGGCTTTTGACATTTTACATAGGGACAGTTTATGGAAAATACTTAGGGCTTATGGAATTCCAAGCTGCATAGTGTCAATCATAAAAAGCCTATATGCCAACTTTACGTGTAGTGTTGGGCAGAGCAACCTAACATTTGAGGTGAAGACAGGAGTACGACAGGGATGCCCCTTATCAACCACTCTATGTTTAACATTCATAGACTGGGTGATGCGCCAGACAACAGAGGGCAGTCCAAGAGGAATAAGATGGACTACATTTTCTACATTGGAAGATCTGGAATATGCAGATGACATTGCACTACTAACACATTCACATCAACACATCCAGGAAAAAACGGATAGACTTAATAAGTATAGCCAGCAGGTGGGCTTGAACATCAATTTAAAGAAGTCAGAGGTCATGACGCTCAATGTGAGCAACCCTGAGCTCATATCAGTAAGGAATCAGCAACTGGTACAGATAGACACCTTCACATACCTAGGATGCATAGTAACACCAGACGGCGGGGCAAACAAAGACATCAACAACAAAATGAACAAAGCAAGAACAGCCTTTTTTAGCCTAAACAACATCTGGAAATCCTCTCAATACAGCACAAGCACAAAATTAAGACTATATCAGAGATGTGTGCTTTCTGTGCTTCTCTATGGTGCGGAAAGCTGGAGAGTTACAGAGAAGGAAATGTCGAAATTGTCCTCTTTTCACACAACAAGCCTAAGAAAAATTCACCGAATCTTTTGGCCGAATACCATCACCAACCAAGATCTGCTTACTCGGAGCAAGCAAGAGGACATGCACACCAACATAGCTGGCAGACGCTGGAGCTGGGTTGGCCATGTCCTCAGAAGAGATCCCGATGCCATCACAAGAACAGCTATGATTTGGACCCCTGAAGGAAAACGAAAGAGAGGCCGACCAAAAACAACTTGGCGGAGGACTGTGGAGGCGGAGATGCAAAGAATGAACCAGAGTTGGGGCACTGTACGAAGGATGGCCACCGACCGAGCAAAGTGGAATAAATTTGTTGTTGCCCTACAAGACGCCACTAGGCGTGATGGCCACTGACTGCTTTGACGGTCGGCGATTAAGGATCAAAGAAGAAGTGCTAAAGAGATCCATTGACGTAAGTACTAAACAGATCCAGTGAAATGAGTGCTAAAGAGGTACAGCGATATAGGTGCTAAAGAAAACCAGTGAAATGGGTGCGAAAGAGATCCAATGAAAAATACGAACATATCTTGTGACAGAGTATTAAAGAGATCCAGTGACATAAGTACTAAAGAGATGGAATGATAAATACGAAAATATCTTGTGACAGAGTACTAAAGAGATACAGCGACTTAAGTTCTAAAGAGATCCAGCGACTTAAGTACTAGAGCGATACAGCGACGTAAGTACTAGAAAAATACAGCGACGTAAGTACTAAAGAGATACAGCGACATAAGTTCAAAAGAGTTCCAGCGACATAAGTACTAAAGAGATACAGCGACATAAGTACTAGAAAGATACAGCGACATAAGTACTAGAGAGATCCAGCGACATACGTTCAAAAGAGATACAGCGACATAAGTACTAGAGAGATACAGTGACATAAGTACTTGATAGATCCAGCGACGTAAGTACTAATGAGATACAGCGACATAAGTACTAAAGAGATACAGCGACATAAGTACTAAAGAGATACAGCGACATAAGTACTAAAGAGATACAGCGACATAGTACTACAGAGATCCAGCGACGTAAGTTCTAAAGAGATACAGCGACATAAGTACTAGAGAGATACAGTGACATAAGTACTTGAGAGATCCAGCGACGTAAGTACTAAAGAGAGACAGCGTCATAAGTTCTAGAGAGTTCCAGCGACATAAGTACTAAAGAGATCCAGCGACATAAGTACTAAAGATATACACCGACATAAGTACTAAAGAGATCCAGCGACGTAAGATCTAAAGAGATACAGCGACATAAGTACTAAAGATATACACCGACTTAAGTACTAAAGAGATCCAGCGACGCAAGATCTAAAGAGATACAGTGACATAAGTACTAAAAATATACACCGACATAAGTACTAAAGAGATCCAGAGACGTAAGTTCTAAAGAGATTCAGCAACATAAGTACTAAAGACATACACCGACATAAGTACTAAAGAGATACAGCGACATAAGTACTAAAGATATGCACCGACATAAGTACTAAAGAGATCCACCGACGTAAGTTCTAAAGAGATCTAGCGGCACAAGTTCTACAGAGATCCAGCGACTAAAGTACAGTACTAAAGAAATCCAGCGACATGAGTACTAGAGAGATCCAGCGACATAAGTACTAAAGAGATCCAACGACATAAGTACTAAAGAGATACAGCGACATAAGTACTAAAGATATCCAACAACATAAGTACTAAAGAGATCCAACGACATAAGTACTAAAGAGATCCAACGACATAAGTACTAAAGAGATCCAGCGACATAAGTACTAAAGAGATCCAACGATAAAAGTTCTAAAGAGATCCAACGACATAAGTACTAAAGAGATCCAACGACATAAGTACTAAAGAGATCCAACGATAAAAGTTCTAAAGAGATCCAACGACATAAGTACTAAAGAGATCCAACGACATAAGTACTAAAGAGATCCAGCGATATAAATTCTAAAGAGATCCAGCGACATAAGTTCTAAAAAGATCCAGCGAGATATGATTTAAAGAGATCTAGCGACATAAGTACTAAAGAGATCCAGCGAGATATGTTTTAAAGAGATCCAACGACATAAGTTCTAAAGAGATACATAGACAGTACTAAAGAGATATAGAGACAGTACTAAAGAGATATAGAGACAGTGCTAAAGAGATATAGAGACAGTACTAAAGAGATAGACAGTACTAAAGAGATATAGAGACAGTACTAAAGAGATATAGAGACAGTACTAAAGAGATAGACAGTACTAAAGAGATATTGAGATAGTACTAAAGAGATATAGAGAAAATACTAAAGAGATATAGAGACAGTACTAAAGAGACAGAAAGACAGTACTAAAGAGATATAGAGAAAATACTAAAGAGATATAGAGACAGTACTAAAGAGACAGAGAGACAGTATTAAAGAGATACAGTACTAAAGAGATACAGAGACAGTAATACAGAGATACTCGTAGAAAGACAGTACTAAAGAGATTTAGTGAAACTACTAAAGAGATATAGAGACAATACTAAAGAAATCCTATGACGTAAGTTCCAAATAGACCTGTGACAAGAGAGCTAAATATTTTGTTTCTGACATTGGTCTAATAGACAATACAAAAAATAGATGCAATAGAACCAAAAAAAAAAAAATTACGGTAAGCATTAACAAATAATCAGCTATAAAATATAAATGAATTATGGCAGAAGAAAAAAAAATTAAATATATAAATTAACTTTAGTAAAACGGTATAAACGATTCGCTAAATTGTAAAAGCTATTTTGTTAGAGGAAAAAAACAAAAACTATCCAGTTAGAAATTACAGAGAAGAAACACAGATAAAGCGTACAAACAGGAACCAGTGACAAGAGTACAAAAAAAAAAAATGATGCACTGTATATACAAGACAAAAATAGCGACCCACCTTTCTTTTCCAGCGTCCGCTCCGAACTTTCACTCAGACAACATCAACTTTGATTGTCTCTCCTCTGGTACTCACTCAATTGTGTGCCCCGCGAGCGAGAACCTCCCTAACCGTGCGCGCTCCCACCCCACCCCCATCTCTCTCTCTCTCCAACACAACCAGTCATAAAAGTGGGACAGCGTTTCTAGCATGCTAGGACATTGATCATTTTCTTAACCACTGGTTTAACATCGCGACAAAAGAGTTAACATGTACGCATTTTCATGTAACGGCGAACACCGATCTAACGGCATGGACATAAGTTAACTCTTAACCCTTTCTGTATAGTGACTGTTAGTTTAACATTACAGAAACCCTCTGTGCCATTCCCGGGGGACTTTTATGAAACACAGAAGAAACAGGACTGCTACTCTCACATGCATGTCGTAATAGGCGACTAATATATGGTGCGCTCCGTTCAGCCTAGAAATACGTATTTATTAGGGAGCACGTCCAAATAACATATCATCATTCCTTTCCGTTCCCCGTGGAACATAGAACTGAAACAGTTGCTCTCCATCGATTTCTATTCTGGGCTGTCTTTTTCACCTGTACCCAAGTCGTTCCAATTTCCTTAGCCTCCTCTTCCACTATTTTTCTACAAGTTCTCCTTGGCCTCCCCACTCTTCTTTTCCCTTGTGGGTTCAAGTCAAGGGCACCTCTGGCTATGCTTGATCGTTCTCTTCTGAGTGTATGTTTTATAAAAGACGATATGGTCTGGAATAATATCTAATGCAGTGAGTGAAGTAGTGAAGTAATAGTAATGCCCTTGAGGACAAAAACTAGGTGTTCGTTACAATGAACAAAAGATTACAGTTTTATACTTCATGACCAAAAGATAAGGCGTTTAATACTAAGGAACATTTACTGTTATGTCCTTTAGGATAAAAACTCCGTGTTTATTTATATGAGAACAGTTACGAATTGTGTCTTTTAGGAGAAACACTACGTTTGTTTTGTTTTTTTAATGTGGAAAAAAGTTACATTCATGATTTTTCGACAGAATCTACGTGTTTATTATTATGAAAATAAAAATTATAGTTATGTCCGTCAGGACAAAAACTACCTGTTTATTATTATGAAAAACATAGTTATGTCCCTCAGGACAAAAGCTACGTGTTTATTGCCGTGAAAAACATTATAGTTATGTCTCTTGGGACAAAAAACTACCTGTTTATTATTATAAAAAACATTATAGTTATGTCCCTCAGGACAAAAACAGCGTGTTTATTTACCATGAAAAACATTAAAGTTATGTCCATCAGGACAAAAAGTATGTGTTTTTTAAGATGACAGAAAAAGGTTTTTTTTTTTTAAATGGAAAAAGCTACTTGATTTGTATTAATGAACCAAAGTTGCATTTTTTTCTTTCCGTGCAACGATCACTTATTTAATTCATCATTCATTACCATTCAGGCCAATGTGGAGGACTGGCCATCAATAAATTCACGCCAAAACCTTCCTGTCGTGTGCCATCTGCTCAGCGTCTTTTCGTGCTTTCCTTATCCCTATCACGTCTGTCTCAAATTCCCTTCTCCGTGAGTCTCTTGGGGGCCTCGTGCTGTTTCTCTGACTCTGGACATTCTTGAATAATGCTTTTAATGCTGACAGCTGCTTTCTTCCATGTTTGTTCCGTTCACTCCCAGCGCCCTTTTCTCGTCTTTTTTTTTTTTTTAACGCAAATGGTATATTACTATTTACATTTTTAAATATCTACATCATCATCATCTTCATAACGAAGGTCGGTTGAAATGGCTCTCCAACATATATTTCTTGTCTTGATGGTGCACTCTGATGACCTTTCTTTTTCATCTCGTGATGTTATCTTCTCACTTACAGCGCTGCATGCCTGTTCCCAGTTTGCCTTCAACTTTTTTGTTTTTTATTATGGTTGTTGTCGTAAATTTATTTTGAGAGAATAGAGTCTTAGAAATAGTAGTCCGGTTTAGAGTGTAGAATGATGATGAAAAACTCAGTGATAGAAATGTATAGATTAAATATGATGCTCCACAGAGTGCTGGAGGAGAGTAAAGACAGACTTATTTACGGCAAATCGCTTCTCTCAATCTTCTCTTCCACTCTCCTGGTCAAACAATTATTTGCCAATTTTCCCGACACACGTCTGCGCTCACACCGATTTGTTGCTTCAAACACTCAGACGACGTGGATACAGCTGTATTAAACAAATAGGGAATGTTTGGGCTTTTGGGTATTCCAACACAGTCCGATATAAGTTTATGATGTTTATTTACCGTAAAGATCAAATCACAAAAAAACAATATCAAGTGTTACATAAATTTATCATAAGTACAGAAAAAAATACAAATATCAAGGTAGGGAGGGGGTGAAGAAGATTGGTATCGACTAAGCCCTTCCCGCTTGTATTAGACAAAGATAAACCCAGTCTCAA
The DNA here is from genome assembly GCA_024509875.1 of Oreohelix idahoensis. Lineage (NCBI taxonomy): Eukaryota > Metazoa > Mollusca > Gastropoda > Stylommatophora > Oreohelicidae > Oreohelix > Oreohelix idahoensis. Next base: position 245,818 of record JAMPIV010008760.1, on the reverse strand, counting down.
GATAGATAGTTATCAGGAACATAGGTAATGTAACCCAACAGTGAATTTAATTACTCTGAAAGAGGTGTTACAATATTAGTTATGGTGGTAGACAAAAATTACTGTTATCCCAATGGTGTCTTCCCTTTACTAAGCAAAGAAAAAAAAAAGGGGGGGGGGATGAAACAGAGTTAACAAATTATCCCACTAAAGCAGTGTTTCCCAAACTTTTTTGGGTCACCGCCCCCTTGGCTCCCAGAGCATGTCCCCAGCGCGCCCCCCCCCCCCCCTGCATTTCCCCACATTACATAAAAAAAATGTAAAGAGTGAAAAATAAGAGCAACTGTTAATACAGTAACAACTAATTGCTCAGTTTATCACATTCTAATATAAAGCTACAGATACGCTTATTTATTAACTTAATGTAAAAAGAAAAACTTAATTAATTAATGCTGTAAAACAAACAGCAGTATGCGAAAGTAAATTAGTAACAAACTTACTTCATTTTTAACTTCAGTGAGATGGATGTGCCTGGTGTAGTGATATCAGCTTCTCAACATCAGGCTGAAAGTTACTTAGAAGGAGTCTCAGATCCCCACGTTCAGTAATCTGCAGTCTGTTTCTCTGCTTCGAAAGAAGTTGGACAACCGCACTGAAACCACGCTCTACTAAATACGATGTTGGAAAGGCAATACAGAATATCTTAACCATTCCCCCACACTGCAGGATAGCGTTCAGAGATTTCTTTCTGCAACCAAAAGTCTTGATATGATTTCTTGAACACTGGCTTAAGCTCAACGTCATTTTGTAGCGATATCAGTTCCTCTTCCACCCTTCCTAGTTCCTCACTGCACACGTCCAGGAATGGATTTATTATCCAGTCTGGAATCGTGATCAAAAGAAGATCCTGAAACCTCTGAGATATATCTTTATGCAGCATATCTAGATGTGCACAATATACTGAAGATTATCCTCTGGTATTTTGTCTTTCTCATCCAACTCTAAGAGGCTGGGAAATGGGATTAACTCACGACGGCCAATATTACGTTTGAATATCGTTAATTTGGCAAGAAACGTGGAGACGACAGATTTGACTTTTATAAGATTAATATCATTTCCTTGCAGTTGTAGATTTTTCTCAATACAAAGCTCTCGAAATAGTCGAGAATTGAGAGCATGGGACTTAATTTTGTTAATCGCTGTGATACCAGTATTTAATGATTTGTGAAGCCGATCACTTAGATTTTTTGCGACAAGATGTTGTCTGTGAATTACACAGTGTATTGTAAATATACCAGGTACAGCTTCTTTTAAGAAAGCAATAAACCCGCGGTAACAACCTATCATTGATGGTGCCCCATCTGTTGCACAAGCAAGAATGTTAGTAAGCGGAATGTCCATCTCTTTGAAAAATTTCTCTACTACGCGAAATATTGACTGTCCTTTTGTATCAGTTACTAGTTGCTTAGCAAATAACAACTCTTGAACCAAGATTTTATCTTTTACGAAGCGAACATAGGCAAGAATCAAAGATTCGTTGCTAGGCAAAGTTGACTTATCCAACTGCAATGCAAATTCTGTTGTCCTAAGTATGTTGCACAATGTATTTTCAACGTTCTCAGCCATTTCATCTATTCTTCTTTGAACAAAGGTATTGCTGAGCGGAATTGCTTTAATTATTTGTTCAGGTGACTTATGCAAAACTGTACTCACAAACTCCCTTATAGCTGGCAAAATCGAATTTTCTGCGATTGTAGGAGACTTTCCAGATTTAGCTATCAGCAATGAAATTTTGTATGAAGCTCGCAAACCATCACAGCCTTGTTGTGAAGTGTTGACAAACATGTCACGGACTGTTTTACGTTTCTGAAAGTTTTCACGAAGTGACTGAAAATATGTCAAACGTTTATCTGTTTTATCTGGGTGAATTTTTTTCAAATGTTCAAGTAGTCTGGACGGTTTCATTGCCTTATTTGAAAAGGCCCTCTCACATAATAGACACATTGGCAGTTGTTGGTTATTTATTGCTGGAATAAATCCATATTTCAGATATTCCACGCTGTATTGTCTGCACTTCTTTTTGGTTTGTTCTGCTTTTGCCATATTTGTTCTGAATTCTGGAACAAAAAATTGATTTTACAATGTTGCAGATAGAAAAATGTTCGTCGAGTAAACAACAAAAGCTGATTTAAAGTTGGCTTTACAAAAATGTTGACACAGATGTTCTTACCAGTTTACTCTTCTATTTTATAAAGTTTCTTAACCACAGCCATAAATAAATTAGAAAAATACAACAATCAGAAAAAAAAAACACACACAATTAGCAACAGCCACGCCAACACTGAAGTAACCCAATAATCATTTCATAAACTATAATAATAGTTATTTAATATGAACAAAATATAAAATAACGCACTATATTGATAGGTCTTCTGATTAAAAAATTGAGAGACAGTAGGCTAACTACAAAGTGTGTTGATCCCGGTAACAAATTAAAAGGATGTAATTTAATGGATTGAACAGAAATATTCAATATACGGCAAATCTGTATCAACATTTATCTGCTTAATTAATAATTAATGTTAGTAAAACTGATGCTAGCTCTGTGCAAACAAACAAAAAATATAAGTAAGAAAACTTACCTTATCGACAGAATGAAATTGGTTGATACCCAGTACACGCTTATTTGAAACCACTGTTCCTAAGAAAAGCTGAGAAAGTTTGTTGGTTTTGCTCATAGCCAGCGCCAAAGTTGAAATAGACGGGAAACGTACATCGCGCCAGTCGATTTATGAAAGTCTGAATGTAAGGTAGGAAAGCCGGTTCAGAGGATCAAAGACTGATTTATAATGCCAAGTACCGTTAAAAACTTTCTCCCTTGAACCTTTTCTCTTATTTATTACCAATCTGCAAATATCTAGTTACCACTAGCCCCCGCAAATACTCATCATCATCAGTTGCCATATGTCAGTATATGTTTCATGTTGTTGAATGTAGCTTTGGCCATTCCTATTCTCTTCTTGATTTCTGTTTCACATCTGCCATCTTCTGTTATTATATGACCAAGATATACGTAGCTCTTGACTTGTTCCAGGATTTTCCCATTTACGCTTATCTTTAATGTGGGTTTATCGTCTGTTTTGCTAATTATCATAGTTTTAGTTTTCTCAATATTAATGTCGAGTCCATATTCATGACTTATACTGTTCACTTGCTTCACTAGTTCTTGTAACTCCTGTTCGCTTTCAGCTAACAACACGGTATCATCTGCATATCTAAGGTTGTTTATTGATCTTCCACTGATGTTCAGTCCTGGTATTTCCTGTATCTGTTTGAAAATTTTTTCGGTGTATAAATTAAATAGGCAGGGGGACAGCACACAACCTTGTCTGACACCTCTTTTTATGTCTATGTATGGTGAATAATTCCTTCCCGATCTTACTGTGGCAGTTTGCTCCCAATAAAGGTTACTGAGTATTCTTATATCTTTTCCATCAATACCTATGTCTTTGAGGCATTCAATTATTTTCTCATGATGGATTCTGTCAAAAGCCTTCTTATAGTCAATGAAGCACATATACATACTTTTTTGGACCTCTGTATATTTTTCTGCTAATCTTCTTAGGCAAAATATTGCCTCTCTTGTTCCACTGTTCCGTCTAAAACCAAACTGTTCTTCTTGGATTTCGCTGTCTACTTTACTTTTTATTCTTTCCTGTATGATTTTGAGCAGTATCTTAATTGCATGACTCATCAGGCTGATTGTTCTGAAGTCTGAACATTCTGTTGCATTTGGTTTTTTGGGCAATGTTATAAAAACTGATGTCTTCATGTCGTGTGGTAAATATCCTGTATTGTATATATCATTGCATATTTCTGTGATTGTATCTATACCAAAGCTCTCCAGAGCTTCTATCATTTCAATGTTTATGTTATCCATGCCTGCTGATCTTCCTTTTTGTATCATATGAATGGCATTCTCTACTTCTGATCTGAGAATGTGTGGGCCTTCATTAGAATCTGGTGATGGTTTTTTACCTCTGTTGTCCTCGAATAGTTCTTTTACGTATTCTGCCCATCTGTTTGATATGTCTTTCTCATCAAGTAATATTACACCATTTTTGTTCTTGATAGAGCTTCCTCCTTGTGCAAACCGCGACCGATTTGATAATTTCTTTATTTCTTCATGCATATCTCTTGTCATGTGCTTCGCTTCCAAGTCTTCTATTTCCTTACATTTTGTTTCTATCCACCGTTCTTTTGCTTCTCTACACATAGTACGTATGTCATTGTCTATTGTTTTATATTCTGGAGTATTTTTTGCTTTCTTTCTTTCTGCCATTTTATTCAAGATGTCATCTGTCATCCAAATTTGATTTTTCTTAGACTCCTTTTTAGGTAAATTTGCATTTGCTGATTGTATGCTTGTTTTTTAAGCATTCCCATTTTGCGGTTGCTTTTTCTTCTGGGTTTTCTCTTCTATACTGCTCCATGCTTTCTGTCAATAACTGTTGGTATTTATTTTTGACTTCGATTAAATATTTCTGTTTTATATCTGGTTGTTTCAGCGCTGATATTTCTATCTGGGGTTCCTCCTGTCTTCTGTTTCCTGCTCTTTTCAGCTTTATATTTACTTTGATGACAACTGGATTGTGATCTGAATTTATGTCGGCGCCAGGATGTGTCTTTGCACTTGTGACACTGTTCTTAAATCTATGTTTTATCATGATATAGTCGATTTGATTACGTGTTACATCTCCTGGGCTTTTCCATGTGTATAATTTCCTTGGGTGATGTTCAAAAAAAGGTGTTACATATGACCAGCTGGTTTTCTTCACAGAACTGGATAAGTCTGTCTCCTCTATCATTTCTTGTCCCTAATCCATACTGTCCTACTATTTTCTTGTATTTTCCTTTTCCTACTTTTGCATTCATATCACCCATTACTATCAACACATCTGTAGATTTGACTGGTTTAAGTGTGTGTTGTAGCTCTTCATAGTATTCTTCTATTTCTTCCTCGCTGTAATCTTTAGTTGGTGCATAAGTTTGTAAGATTGATATGTCGAATGGCTTTGCTCTCATCTTTAGTAACATCATTCTGTCATTGTGTGTCCAGTATCCACATACGTATTTTTCTAACTCCTTCTTTATCAACATTCCTACCCCTCTTTCGTGTTTTTCTCCTCCTGAGTGTATAAGCGTGTACTGGTCTCTTGTTATGTAGCCTGTATCCAAAAGTCTTGCCTCTGCAACTCCCAGTATATCGAGTTTCATGTCGGTTGCCTCTAATATAAGATTGTCCAACTTTCCTTCTCCGTTTAAAGTTCTAACATTCCATGTTCCTATTTTTAGGCTTCTCCTACTAGTTTTTAGGTGGTCTTTCTCAGAATGCTCCCTTTCAACAGAATTTAAGGAACACTCGTCATTATGTACTTCCTTACTCATTAGAGGAGTTGCCTCTTCCCTGTTAATTTGTACAGTAGATTCTTCCCCAGGGGACAGAGAGTTCTCTACATATCGGTTCTTATCTTGTTGTTGTGATTCCATTACTTTCTGTAGGAAGTACGTGGTAAGGCCCCAATCTCTTCCACGGTGGCTAGCCATTGTCTTTTTCTATGTCCGACATGCCTCTAGTGCGCCACACACTTTGCTGTTTCGCTTTGCGAGCCGTTGATCTTCTCAGATTCCTCCGCCTCACTCACCGTCTCAGTCTTTGTGTACTAGGGATGGACATTCCCTTGAGTAAGATTGCTCCTACTCCACCCATGTAGTTTAGCCAGTCAGCCAAGACTGTTGCCCGGGATGTGGCCACCGCCGTACACAAGCGGTATTCTAGGAGCCATACATGAGCTAGACAAAGAGAGGAGAACCAAATAGGATCCTGACTATCCTAAAAAGGACATGGCTGTCTCTCACCGTGAGGTACTATCCCTCTCTCTTTATCCTACATCCCGCAAATACTAAGACAATAAATTCCGCAACAAAGCAAAGTTGGTACTTTCTGAATCCCCAGCAGGTATCTAATTTCGTCCGTGCCATCGGCACGGATCATGTCTCTTCCTTAAGGAGTTAACGAATGGACAATAGGTGTTTGGTTAACCCCCTTTTCTAGCAGTTCCCGATTACCGTTTATGGTCGGCGATGGTTACCTGAGCTCAGAATGACATGCATAGACGAAGCTATGCCCTGCTTAATGATCCTAGTAATACAACCATCCACATCGTCCCCGCTTCACTGATGTCGTCTCTCAAATCCACAATTCCTTTCTCCCCCGCACGTACTGAATTTAGCTTGTCAAATCCTGAACACGCCTTACTACTAAACGCCCACTGTTTACTACTGAACGCCCCCCTCTGGACCATTTTTTCCGTATCGCCCCCTTGGATCCTTCCAAAGCCCCCAGGGGGGCGGTACCGCCCACTTTGGGAACCACTGCACTAAAGGAACAATGCCGGGTATACAGAAAACGTATTACCCGGTAGGCAAGTTAACAAATGGTTACACAAAAGAATTAATTTCCTGTCATTCATACACTCTGTGCGGATCCACACTCATATACACCACACACTTACCGAGTTGCAGCATCAGACAATCCCTTAGAATGATAAACACAATAATTAACTCTTGACGTATGACAACTGTCTAGTCCTTCTATGTCCCGCCCCAGATAATGCGAGGATTCACTGAGAGCAAATATTCCCGCTTATCGCCGGACTTGAAGTTCTAAGAGTTCTTGTGTTTTATTATAAAGAAACGAGTCTATGGGATGGCACTGACGCGGTTCGACATAGGGGTGAAAAATGAGGTGATGGTATTGTGACAGGGGCGCTAGGGGTACCTCACACCCAAGACCCGTGCACCAAGAAAATTTATAAAGGATCGTTTGACAGGGGTTGCAATTATTGGTTGCTTGCAACCCTCTCAGCAGCAGACTTAACAATTCAAGCAACCCAAAGCCTTATGCAGATCAACATTTAATTCTACCGAACAGAACCGAACACCAAACAAACAATCCAACAAACACCCAGTCAGTGTTCATAGACTGTGTGCTCAAGGCATTTACAGCTTGGCTCTTGTGTGTCTTCTTAGTCTGTTCTCACTGGGCGGCTCTCTCAAACATAGACAAGTTTCGCCGCTTGCTACCCCTTTTTATAAGCCCTGGCCTAACCACTCAATTTACTGCGCGCTACGCGTATTAATCTGCGCCACACAGATAACACACGCGATTATTGCTCCAGAATGCATGAAAACACAGATTTACACAACTAGAGCAAAAACACAACTAATTCGTAGGCTTATCATGGCTTGTAATAAATCTGCTTGAAGATAACGTGATCAAAAAGCACTAAACCACATAGACAATATGACTGCCCAGATGGGGCCAGCGCCTAGAACGACAGACCTCAAGATGGCGCTGTCACATATTCCCCGCCTGATTTTGTTGTCGTCCCGACAACTGCACTAAATCAGGCGCTTCAGTCGTATTCTCCAAATCTGGAGGATCACCTTTTCCTTCACTTCGTCTCAGGTCATTGCCGGTTACTCTAATGCTCGGACTCGCTCTGTCCATTCGTTGGATGATATATGGACCCCCTGTCATTGTGGGAGCACGAACTACAACGTACTCGTCTTCTGACCACATATCACGAATCTCGGATCTCTCAGCGTCGTGCATTCTCTTCTTCACCAATTCTCCGACCTGTAGTAGAGTAGAACACGACAGCTTGTCACATCTCTCTTTCCGGACTGCTGCAAAACTCTGCAACGGTGGCTCTGCTCTTACGTGCGCCCCTCGTAGCCTGGAAACGTGTCCTTCCACGAGTTTTAGATGAGTCTCCTCCTCTAAATGTCGACCACTTTTCCTGGCGCCCTTATGGTGACAGTTGCCACGGCCATCTCTTGGCTTGCACTGTGACGGCAATGTAGATGTGTTGGTACGCTTAGAGAGGGCGCTCTTTGATGGGCAAACCGATATCAAATGGTCCGGGGACCTACAATGGAAACATCGCTTAGGAAGCGGGCCCTGGGGACACTTGGCTGCCATGTGGTTCGAAAGGTCTCCACAGTTGAAGCATCTTATTTTCCTAGGCTTCCTTGGTGCCCTGGGTCGCCTCCTGCTACCCTTACATCCCTGGCCGCCTTTGACTTTCTTCCCTGCAATAAGCACCTCACACTCCGGTCGACCACCAACCCTCTTTATCTTTGAGCCATTCTGCTCCCCTTCTGTAACCTGACTCCCAGCCGCAGAGGAATCTAGTTTAATGCCTGTGGATATCGATTCTGTACGTGGCCTTAGTCTTCTGCGTCTAAAACAGCGAACTGTCCTGGTACGTCCCCCCTGCTCATGAGACATCGCATCAATTGTAGTCTCTAATTGAGCCACCTGTGCTCTCAGCCGCTCTACTTCTGCGCCTAATGCGTGTGTATCTGACACAGTCTCTGTTCTTGCCACTTCAACACTGGCAACACCAGCCCCCGAAGCTGCTTCGACACTGGCAACACCAGCCCCAGAAGTGGGCTCAGTCTCCAAAAACCGTAGGGCATAGTCCCTCACCGACGTGAACGATGCTGTTGGCTCCTTGATGATCATTTCCTTTGCAAGCTTTCTTAGTAGGTCATCTCTCAGACAAGCAGCAAACTGGTCACGAAGAAAGGATGGCGCCAAAGGAGTGACGTTGTTCTGCTTTTGTGCCCTTACAGCACTTTCAAACACCTCGTGAATGCGATGGGAGAATTCCCAAAGAGACTCCCTTGCACCTTGCCGGGTAGAGTAGAACGCGGCCATTACTTCTGGGATGCTCCGACGCTCCCCATACACCCTAAGAATGGAATGTAGCATTGCTTCTGGGTCACCGTCATCAGCCTGAATCCTCAGCTCCCTACGGACACTTGGAGTCACACTGTCAAGAATAACATCTGCCTGGTCCTCTTTACTCATCATCCCTACTCTCCAGGCAGCTCTCACCTCTCTGACATATTCCTCGGCCGTAGGACCCGTGCGCTCCCCAAAGCACCGCACCCTCTTGTGAGTAGGTACCACGATGTACTGCACTCGTTCTGGTTGACGATTTAGCCCTACTACAGGGACATCCACCTTAGCCACATCTTCGTTATCAGTTCTACTAGCAGCGCGTGTGTTGCGTGCCGCCATCTTGTTGCTAGTAGAGTTGACTAGAAATCTTGACAAACTGGATGATCCCGTCCCTCGCCTTGCACTGAACTGGGTGTTCTACTGTTTCGGCTGTTGCTGCTCTGATTGCTGAAGAGTTGCTTCACTGCGACAGGGGCGCTAGGGGTACCTCACACCCAAGACCCGTGCACCAAGAAAATTTATAAAGGATCGTTTGACAGGGGTTGCAATTATTGGTTGCTTGCAACCCTCTCAGCAGCAGACTTAACAATTCAAGCAACCCAAAGCCTTATGCAGATCAACATTTAATTCTACCGAACAGAACCGAACACCAAACAAACAATCCAACAAACACCCAGTCAGTGTTCATAGACTGTGTGCTCAAGGCATTTACAGCTTGGCTCTTGTGTGTCTTCTTAGTCTGTTCTCACTGGGCGGCTCTCACAAACATAGGCAGGTTTCGCCGCTTGCTACCCCTTTTTATAAGCCCTGGCCTAACCACTCAATTTACTGCGCGCTACGCGTATTAATCTGCGCCACACAGATAACACACGCGATTATTGCTCCAGAATGCATGAAAACACAGATTTACACAACTAGAGCAAAAACACAACTAATTCGTAGGCTTATTATGGCCTTGTAATAAATCTGCTTGAAGATAACGTGATCAAAAAGCACTAAACCACATAGACAATATGACTGCCCAGATGGGGCCAGCGCCTAGAACGACAGACCTCAAGATGGCGCTGTCACAGTATAATCCTTCACTGCGTGATGATAGCCACTGACCGGGAAAGTTTTTAATCCAGTGAGGAAAAACTAGGCTCAGTCACAGTCAGGTAAATCGGTAATCTCTCACAATAGAGCAGTATATAAACTATCGCTACTGGCACTGTTCATCTTCCAGTTTATCTTACAGATTTAATTTGATGATAATAATCAAATGTTCTTGGGTTGGCTTTCTTTCATGTAATTATGATAGCTAGGCCGTACCGGACCACCACAAGATTTACTTTAAAAAAATGTCTCATCAAACTGTCTGGAAGTTTAAGAACCGAGTATGGAAACTCTGAAAGATTTCGTTATTGCTGGGATTGCAAAAGGTGATCAATCTAGAGAAAAAGATAGAAAACCCATAACAACATAATCATACTTTAAAAATCAAATAATCTTCTAAGCGCGCAATAAATTTCCCGTTAAGACTATTATATATATTTATGTATTTAATAAACACTGCGCGAGTTCTAATGGTTAAATCACACATCTATAAATATAGGACTTAACTAAATTTATTAATTATAAATTCCTTCGCGACTATAAAAGTTAATTTAAGCATTAAACATTTATTATCTTTTTGGAAATAGTATAGCAGGTATATCATTACATTTACAACTGGAACTATTGAGACGGTTTAATTTAATAGGTTTAAATTAACACAAAATCCAATGAAATATAATGAATGAACTAGACCACTGATCACTTTACACAATATATATATTACCGTTTTGCACAGAAATAGAATTCACTGCAAATATAAATGAAAATCCATGGGATAATCTAGCAAGATTTCAAATATCGCTAGTGCTTCTATCAAGTTCTGGCCAGCGAATGATGAAGTGTATTTCTACGTGATCTGTATATCTACAACTGGAATGCAAGATGAGTGGGACATGAGAACTTTGACAGCTTTTTTGATCTCATGACTTTGGGGGATCTGACCGCCAAATCCAAAGAGAGAAGCCGCCCCTGGCCTCTTCATATCTTCGCTCGCTGCTTGCGTCAGCTTTCCCCGTTCGCTCTGGCTGCGATCGGTTCCGTGCTTAACACCGAGATGCGAAATCATTTCAGGGACCACTACTGTCTTTGATAGCGCCGATAGTCTCCCCTGAAATACCTCAGTCTGTCTCTTTGATCGTGGTCGCACTATCTAAATGAGTCCCGGTCGGTTCGCTCTGGCGAAACGAAAAGTTACAACAAATGTTCAGGGGTTCTAATGTTATGAAAAGCTAAATGTCCCTTTAATCATCCATCATATCAGGGAAAATTCACTTGTCAAACTAGACGTACGTCACAGTTGTCAGCACTAAGTTATTGTATATGGCCAAAATATGTTACCTGTCTAATTTTGATCTCCTTCATTATTTCCCCTTTCATTCCCATGTTTTCTAGGAACTCTCTGTTTCTTCCATTACCATGAACTTCGCGCCGATTCTTCTGTGTAGCCACATCTCAAGGGCCTCAATTCTTTCCTTTTAACTGTTTGTCCATTGTCCATGTTTGTACATGGTTAATTTTTTTTTTTAAACAAACAGGTAAATCTAGTAAAATAGCAGATTCTGCCGAAAGGGAGTGAAGTGTTAGAGACTTCACTATACTAGGTCCAGCTTCGAAAGGTGGGGGTGACCTGTTCCTATCTTCGCTGTATTCGCCTTCCGTAACTCAAGAGCAAAGCCAGGTACTCATTTACAGCTGGGTAGACTGGAGCGTGATGCCACAGTGTGTTGAGCTCGGTACCTGTACCGCGATAGCCCAGCGTTCTAACCATTCTGCCAATTGGACGATCACGTGTTTAATACCATGGAATTAAAAAAAAAAAACTTACAGTAATCTCTATACCTTCTTACTTTATAGCTTCAAATATGTTGCATTTGTGTTCCCTGTCAAGACACTACAAGTTTAAGACTTTAAAGGAAAGCTAAATTTATGTGCGCCCTGTATGACAATGAACAACCTTCAGACCACAATCAGCATCACCATCATCAGCTGCGCGAAAGAAGTTATTAATCTCGGTTCTACAGTGACCACGAGCTCTTGTGTCGTGAATTATTATTTGTTGTTGTTTTTTTGTTCCCTTTCTTCACATGTCATGCCCCGTGTATTTTCCGGGGGTCTCTATCAGGAGACAAAGACAGAATGAAAGCACACACTATCTCAAGCATGTCGTATGATGCGACTAATAAGTAGTTGTGCATGGAGGTTGGTAATATCATTATAGAAAACATACGGGCCCTATGAGAGATAGACATGAGGGTCATTTGACCTGTCGTTCACCGTACAGAGGGAGGGGGGGGGGGGGGGGGGAGAGAGAAAAAAAAAGGGGGGGGGGGGGTTTCTCTACAGCTTTTTTGCATGCCTTTTTTTTACATTAAAATATTTTAACTTCTCTTCCCAAAACAATGAGGAGGCCTCACATTGTGAAATGGTACGGACCTTTTCTGACCTCTTGAAGGTCCTGGCTAAAGAAAAACCACTACTGCAGTAGCACTTGACTTGACAGCTTGGTGTAAGGGGACCAGCTGCAGGTGGCTCCATCATCTATAAGGAGCAAAAAACTGAAATGATGATGATGAAGATGATGAGGATGATGATGATAATGATGATGATGAGGATGATGATGAATGGATGGTGATGATGATGATGATAATGATGATGAAGATGGTGTTGATGATGATGATGATGATGACGATGGTGATGCTGATGATGATGATAACAATGATGAAGATGATGTTGATGATGATGATGACGATGGTGATGCTGATGATGATGATAACAATGATGAAGATGATGTTGATGATGATGATGATGAGGTTGACAATGATGATGATGACAATGATGATGATGATGAAGATATGATGACAATGATGATGATAATGACAATGATCATGATGATGGTGATGGTGATGGTGATGATAGTGGTGACGGTGGTGATGGTGATGATGGTGATGACGATGATGGTGATGATGGTGACGGTGATAATGATGATGACGATGATGGTGATAATGATGATTGGCGCGTAAGTTCTTGATTATTCAGCACACACACAAAATCAGCTAACCAATCGATAAAAAGAACTCACACAATATCCAAAGCTAAACGTTCCAGCGCAGTGAATAAATTGCTCACTCTAGCATATATTTTGTGTATGTCACGAACTTCATTTTAACACAGCGCGATACAAAAATATAAAAATACAAGAGATAACAAAAACAAAAACATAGTAAGAAAACATAGAAAGGGGAGGAAATATTCGTTATTGTAACACAGATTTAACTCCCTTCAAGCCAGATGGTGTTTTTTCCCCCTTTCTTTATTTTCTTCCTCCGCCGACCTTCAAGCTCATCCATCCGGGACATTGGCCGAGCTTGTAAGGGTAATTAAGCACAGAAGTTTTTGGAACTCATCCGTTGTTCTCGGCAATGGCAGGCTGACCTGGGTCTTGAAAACATTGCAGTGTTTGTTATAGTTTTATTAGAAATACCAAAGCGAAATTTAAGCAAGTCCTAGCGAATTGTGTTATCTTCTTTGGTAAAAGCTGCATTTGTACTGCTTGTAGTGCGTGTTATTTTTATTTAATTTTCCAAACTTGTGCTGTAGAATGTCCAGCGTCCGACTGGCAGAGTTTTTATAGCGCTTGCCTCGTACGACACATTTACAGGGTTTCAAACCTGGTGCGGTCTACTCAGCTGTAAATGGGTCCCTGGCTGTGCTCTTGAGCTACTGAAAGCAAAGACAGCAAGTAGCTGGTCACTCCACCTCATAAAGATGGACCTTGTACGGTGAAGTCTCTACCTTATCACTCCCTCATGGCAGTATTGGACTATATTTACGCTTTTAGGAGCGTCATGAGCAGATACCGACATAATACAAAGTACATCGACTTACTTGTATGATAATGATTGTTATTGTTATTGCTGTTTAACCAGTGCTGGTGAGCTTCTCGCTCGTTTGCAGTCAATACCAAGTTGAAGACTCCTTGGTATTATCTACACTGTAGATCTAGTTTTTTCCTGAGACTTTTCTGCCATTCCGAAACTCGTTGAGCTGAAGTCATGAGCTCCAGTTTCTCCAACATGGCTTGCACTTAGAGGATCGTGTGACGAAAGTACTGAGATTCTGTCTTTCAAATGGCCCATGTCTTTTTCTCCTTGCATTTAGTTCACTATTTTTAGGAGGGATTACAGGAAATCCTTCTCCATGTTTCTTCTCCTTCTATTATTTACGTTTTTTCAAGATGAGATCACGAGGGAGTTTGATCTCATCTGCTTTATGGTTCTTCTTTATGTGTTTAGAATGGGGGTGTAGGGAATTAGACAGTATTTTTCTAGAAGAAAGATTATAGATGCTAGATCAGGATTGGCACCAGATTGTCTTTTTTTAAAGATATTGCGTGGCCATATACGCATTTTTCGGGAGTTAAATTATTTGCGGCCATTTTTGCTTCATTTCCGCAGTATAGGGCTAGGACCAATTCCCGGTTCTTTGTCTAGCGGGGACTGGTTGCATCAGAAAGATCTAAGGTTCTGATTGGCGGAGAGCTAACTGCAGTTGAAATGCAGAGCGCCCATTGGCTTAAGAACCACGCCGCGCATATGACGTCATGAAGTCGGCGCGTGGGGGCTCGAGAATAAATACGCCCGAACTTCATAAGTTCGGTCTCTAAAAATTAATTGCCAAAGCCGGGTGCCAGAGTCAAGTCGATTGCCCTTCAGTTGGACATTCGAGATTTGGTAAGCATCGTTTTTGCGTGAGGACTTTATTTAATTTTTCTAGTCCTAGCCGTTCATTTAAGTTTCTTGGGAAGTTTTAGTTTAATTTAATTCTTAACTCCAGAGCCATCAATACGATCTTAGTGATAGACTTGAAAATTTATAGGTCCATTTCATTCCTTGTTGAAAGAATAGCGGCATGGTTTAAAAGTTGAGATATCACCGCTTTGTATTATTGCAAAGTCGGTCGGGAGAGAAACTCGCATCTGCGAATCATATGTATTTACAGAATAGTCGGGAGCGTGTGTAATGTGTATTTTTATTTGTGATTTTAGTGAGAGTATTGATGCTCGCTATTTATATAGTTACGCATATATCTGTGGACGGGAGTGAAAGAGGCATAATTTGGAAGCGCGTGGGCGCGTTGGTTACGGAATTGTTATTGATACGACGTTCAGAGGGACGAGGGGGGAGATAAGCACGTGGTCATAAAATTATAAACACGTGGTTGAACTACGGGGTTTTCAATTTGATAATCAGGGGTTATGTATAACTTTTGACGGCATGTAGATGCTAGCGTAAACAGGGTTATAGGTTATTGATTGTGCTTTGTTATTCTGTGTATTCAGAAGATGGAGATGACATTTATTTATGTTAAGGGAATTATTTTGTATTTCATTTTGAATGTGATTACTATTATTGACGGGAATTTTAGGAATTCCTAGAGAAGGCTAGTTTTAGTTGTGTTAAACATTACGGCATTAGTGTCAGCGTAAGAAGTAGGCCACAGTACGTCTGCCCAGACGGGCCATTGAAAATATTGTTGTTGCTCGGAGTTAGTCAGGCAGAACAAGCGATCTGGGTTAGCCAATGTTTACTTTGTAGGCTCAGGTAGAGAGGGGAGTTACGTGGTGAAGAGTAAGGAAGTTAATTGTTATTTGAAATGTATTATTATGGTTTGTTTAGCTGTTGTTTTGTTTTGTCTAAAACAGCAGGTACCGGCTTTGTGGGAATGAGAGCGGAATTTTGAGACCACAAAATTTCTCCCACGGCAAAGTTGGGGCATTCGCAGAACCGCAAGGGTTTTACGTTAGTTGCCAGTAGTGGACGGAGAGGAAGAAAATACGTTTTCCCAACCAGGGGAAGACATTTTCCAGTGAATAGGATTTTTGTGGATAAATCCTGAGCTCTGACGCTCGTTACACACGCAGATTTGGCAGGCTGCCAGCGGTGTGGTAATTTTGTGTTCGTTTCTTCACGGCCATAATAAAGCCGACAGCCCAGTTATAGGTACTCGGGCAGGTAATTTCCGAGTGGTAGAAGTCCGCTACAGTTCCAGTCCAGAATCCAGTGGGGTTCTGTTAACCCTCAGTCATCAAGTCCAGAGTTAGTGGAGAGAGATAGGGTAAACATTCTCTCTACTGAAGTCAGCACAGATAGGCAGAACTGTTAGTTTTGGTGAATCATAGCAGAGGACAGCTGCTGAAGGTTAGAGGTGCAGTTAGTTGTGTTCAGGAGATTCCAGGATAGGCTGTGTAGAACCGAAGTCTGTGCAGAGATTGTGTAGTCACTTCGCCGTCGTTCCAGCTATCAGTGGACTTAGAGTTAGAGTTAGAATTTAGAACAGCTAGTTTGGAGTGTAGGCGACATCAAGTGCAGTGTAGTTCATTTCAGTTAACCTTACCTTCTTTCTCCATACAGGTTGCAATTGTGGGAGAAGGGTTGGGGTTGATGCATTTTTAACTGTGCTTGATTTTGTTTCAGGAGTGCATCCTCGCACTTGATGTATGGGACATGCATATGTTTGTTGTTTATAGGTGTATAATAAACTTGTATAAATTGTAGCTGGCATCAGTCATTTCCTTTAGTACAGTAGCTATATGTTGTCTGTACCTTGGTGTTTGTGAATCTTAAGTGAACCTTATCCCCATAGGGTAGTTAGAGGTGGTTCGAGGCCATAGCAATTTAAACGTCCGAAGTGGCGAGGAAAGAATCAACCTCGGTTCTCAACCTCGGAGCCAATGGTCTCAACTTTCACATTTTGCACTATATTTCTATCTGAATCTATCATTTCAGTCTTTCTTCTTACTATTGTCTTGTCACTATAGGTAGACAGTCTCTAGTCCTAAATCCATTTCGTGACAGATCGCCACATCTGGTCCCAAGTTAGGAGGAAGACGCGCGTGGCATACTGAATAATAATCGTGTACATCTTTCTGAAAACTTTGTCGTTCCATCATTTCGTTAGTATACTTTGCTTTCTTGAAATCTTACTTCTTTAGCTCATTGTAGTGAGTAATTTATTCAAATTCTGGCAACGTTATTTATTTTGTCATAGAATCAAAGAAAATTTATTCAAAATATTCTCATAAACAGAAAAAAATGTTTAAAAAAACGAAGTGCGAAAACAACGTCACGTTAAAAACAGAAAAAAAACCCAAACATTGTCTTTTTGTAAACTATTGATTTCCCGGCCTCTTGTGAGAATCGTGTCACACTTGTTGTCTTTTGGCCACGTTGAGAACATCGAACTGGAAAAGGCAAGCGAACGAGCGACGAAATTTTCCAGCTGCCTTCAACGACGCCAATATTCCAGACTAAATTAAAGAATGTATTGAACATCGCATTACGCTAATCCATTCATTCACCAAGTATGTCATTTTAAGTATTTATTTCCATAGTGGGGATAATGGATATGGATAAGGGAGAGATACTAAGGGCAATTAATGATCACCTACTCGATAATGCCACAGCAATGGATGAATCAACAAGGCGAAGACTGTTGGAGTTTGGCATCAAACGTGGGACTAACACAGATGGACGTGAGAGAGGATGCATCCAGCGTGCTATAGGTACAATTAGCATTCATACTCCTCGACATTCGCTGAGGGAGACTGGGCACCTATGGGGTTGCCCTGAGTGCAGTGAGGTCGATTCTGATTAACAATGAACATTTTACATTTTTATTTTCTTTTATTCTTAGTCATCATTATCACCATCATTATCTTTCAGACCCCCCCCCCTTTCTCTCCCCCCCCCCCGGTGCGTAGGCCATCACCAAATGCTCTGCAAGCATTATTGACCTTGCGTCATTGGTTCAAGGTCTTTCCGTGTATTCTTGATCTCCATATCTGTCACCAGTTCTTTTCTCGTGTTTTCTTTTAAAATTCGCTTTCTATTTCTCATACAAGCACATTGGGAATTCCCAAACAGTGGCCGTCGCATATTTAATGCTATCAGCTGGTTATCTCGATGTCTGACGTCCTATCAATCGTCAGCGTCTTCTCAGTACATCTGGTTCCGGTGGTATTTGGCTGCTTGTTCATACCATTTCAATCCTTTAATTCTATGCAAAGACACATTTATGAAAGAATGTAACCTCTTGATTGGCCTCGTTCTTGTTCACCGTGTTTCAGAGCCACGCAATAGGACAACTTTGAAGTTTGAACTGAGGTTTCGTATTTTTGTGTTGGACGTGATTTCCTTTTTTTCTTTCTTTTTTTTTTTTTTTTTAAATGGAGCTATACAAAAATGAAAGAAAATTTTTAAAAAAAATCAAGTTATGGGAAGCAGTTTATCATGTTTATGTTTCTCAATGAGCACCTTCTTGCATTTTTTTCGAATTATTTCTTCTTCGGATCTTGGTCGCTGACTGACAAAGCAATCAGTGACCATCACGCCTAGTGGCGTCTTGTGGGGCAGAAACAAACTGTCCCCACTTTGCTCGGTCGACAGCTATCCTCCGTGTGGTGCCCTATCTCTGGTTCATGCTTTAGCATCTCCGTCAAGTATTTTCTTTTCCAAATAATATTTATAAAATATGCGTAAATACTTACTTACTTAGTCGATCCTCTTCTACCATGGGGTGTAGAGGTTTGCCAGAGAGAGCGCCTTACTATCCTATCGGCCGTCTTCCTTCTGGCCTGGTTCAAGTCCAGCCCCAAGTACTTCAGAGATTGTCTAATGTTGTCCTCCCAGCAAACTCTGTGTCGTCCTGGAGGTCTGGATCTATGGCTCTTGGTTTCCCGTATTTGCCGTGGTAGCCGATCTTCTCCCATTCTGCAGACACTGTCAAACCATCGTAAACGGGACTGTTCCACTTGGGCCTGCAGGAACTGGGACATATGCGAAAATGAAAATAAATATTACGATTAAATTACATTAGTTTGTCATTGTGGCTGATGAATATGTAAACCCCGAATCGTCCCGCAGTTTTGATGTATGGTTCAACTGTGAACTGACTTTATACCTTTTTTTTTAATAACTTGATTCCTAAAATGTGTACGTTAAATAATTGCCATATTGATTCATCATCATCATCAGCTGCCATCTCCGCAACGAAGGATGGCTGTAATGGATCTCCAACGTCTTCTGTCTCTTGTCTTGGTGGTGCACTCTGATAGACTCCCTCCTGTCCATCTCTTCATGTTATCTTCCCACTTTTAGCGCTGTCCTTCCATTGCACGTTTATCTTCAACTCTCCCTTCTTTTATGATAATCTGCAAGGTGTTATGCCTTTTCATATGGCGAAAAATATTTATTGCTAGCCAGATATTGCACATAATAGAATCAGAAACATTTTATTATTGTAAGTATAATTTCGTTTAATTAAGAACTAATATGTGTCGATCATGTTTGGTTTTCCCCGGGTAATTCACTGGGGAATCTGAAGAGATAAAGAAAAAATTGGACTATTTCTCCCTCTTGCATATCGTACAAGGTGACTAACATGATGTTGTACTTGGCGCTGCCGCTGCCTTGCGGGAATATCCGTTTACGGGAAAGGCTTCGGGGGTAAACCCTGAGGATAAATCCGGCGATCGCAGCTGAGGTTCAAAGATGTGTGCAAGAGAGACATGAAGACACTGGACATAAATCCTGCAGCCTGAGAGGATGAAGCTGCCGATTGTTCCAAGTGGCGATGCTATCTACGGCGCCACCTCAGATTTTGACGAAAAGAAGGACTCACAGCAGAAAAGAGAAGGAAACGTCGAAAAGAACACCAGGAAAATAAGCAGCTGAGGGCTGTCATCTCAGGGGCGTATTCCCGTAGTCAGCTATATCTTAAGGGGCTATTAGTATACGGCTGGCAACCTCATCCAGTAAAACATATTGCTACAGACACCACCTCTTCAAGAGTATGAGAATGCTTGATGCAGGCTTCCTTCAAGGTGACCAGCTACAGCTGTTACTCTATGCTCTACCATCATCATCTCAACTCGTAACCCGTCGTGGATCTTAGGGGTGCCATGGTGGAAGCATCAGCAGACAGGGTCCCCCACTGCTCTCTATCCTCAGCAATGCGTACAAGTGTGGAAAAACCGTGCCCTGCACATTCTTTGATGTTATCAGCCCAGGATTTTCTTTGCCTTCTTCTTCTCCGTTTACCTTCGACTGTTCCCTGGAGGATCGTTGTCGAAAGGGAGTCATGACGAGTTACATGCCAGTCCATTTCAATGAATATGCTCTATAAGAAGCGCGAAAGAAAATGATGATACATGGTTTGGATGTTCATTTGTCTTACAAAAAGAAAGAAGACGAAAAATTAACTTCTGCAACATGAAGCAGGTGCGATGTGCAGATAGCATTTAGTAAAATGGAGAAGCTGTAGTGGGTTTGATGGTACTGTATGATTGTGATATTACCTAGTGTGATGCATGAGGTCAGCTGTAAAGGCTCCTGAGATAAATGTAGCTGTGAATTTACAGAAGGCCCTTCTTGCTACCACTTACGACCTCACACATATCTTTTTTACTAATGAATGTGGCTACGTTAAAATCTAGGGTACTGATATGTAATGTGTTGTGGTAGATTACATACACACACACACACACAGATATTTAATAAGTCTAATAATATTAATAAAATTTATAACACACTGAACTAACTCAAGCTGTTTAAAATTTTGATATTAAATTTTCTTTAAGTTTATTTGTTCTGAACCAAGGTTTTATTTTGGTCAGAACACATAAAAATTTTTGAAATTATGAATGAAATGCATGAATATGTGTCATAATAAAATAGAAAATGTGTACTTATGTATTTCAAATGACTGGTTAATAGTAATTATCTTAAGATAGTCCCAGGAGAACTTATTACTAGATATGCTGTTGGGGTGGTATCATCACTCCCTGTCTATGACTACCAAACATTGTCCCTTTATTGATGGGAGTAATACAAGTTTTATTTCCCAAAAAATGGTAGGTTCTAGTTGATGGTAATATAGTTGGTGTGTTATTTAGTAAATAAGTTGGTGAAGGTCCAGCAGGCCAGACGCTCACGTATCTTGACTGAGTAGTTCTGGTGCTGGAATCTGGTGGCCCCACCTCTCCGTGCTTGGGGGCAATATAAGGCTGCTCTGACAAAATACTAGACTTCACTGGTCCACACTTGTATATATCATCACAGCATTTGACACCGCTTTGGTGCCAAACAGAAACTCACACTTCTGCAACAAAAGTATTGGGTCATGTGTCAGAACTCTACCTCCTGAGCCACTTCTGCACACAACACTACACAACAACACCACATAGACGGGGTCAGATCTCTCTGACCATACAGCACATCTTACCAAGTTGGTTTCACATAGTACTAGTTCCCCAAGACTGCATATTCTGAAATATGTTCATTAGCTTCCTGCTATTGAATAAGATAGGTGATATGTTCCACTGATCTCAACACTTGATCCGCCCTTCATAATCCTTGCTGGCGTTTATGTATTTTGTTTGTCTCTAGACCCTGAACTTGGGCTGGGGATCTAGAGCGAATCCTTACTTGTTGTAAGGGATAGATTTTGATATGGCAGTATCAAATCACTCGAAACATTAAACAATATTAAAATATACAAAGAAATGCTTTCAGTCTTACCAGAATTATGAATAGAGAACACAGTTATATTCTAGCAAAACTCAGCTGAGCTGCTGGCTCTAGTATGGCGTCCCTCTAAATATGGCAATTAGCTTCTGGGAACTACACCACTGAAGAATTACTGTGTCTACTACTGGACAATTTATGTTGAATGGCAAAAATGCGCGTCTGTGCGCCGATAATATGATTATCTGTGGCCAATCACCGACTTTCCCCCTTTCAAATTTCAAACCTCCTACCAAAAGTCAATTCAGTCATACCTCAGTCAAGTATGTATTATTGTCTGTTGGTCCGTCTGTCTCTACTTGCTTTTTCATAAAAAACACGCTTGGTTCTACATGCCTTTCTACACGAATCGGTCTCTAGAGTTATTTTTAGCCACAATTTTCCACTTTTTCCCCCTCTCTTTCATTCCAACTAGATTTTAGCACTTGAGTCTCAAGGCCGCAATTTTTGAAAATTAGTGACATTTTTTTAACAGTGCAGTCGCTCGTCTGTTATGAACAACACAGTCTTTTGTCAATATCTTCATTATTATCTATCCGTCTGTATAAATGAAAGCATATTATTTCTCTGCTCAAGATGGGCTATCAGACTAGCTAGGTTTTATATTCCTAACATTATTATTAAGAAAAAGTTACTTTTTCAAGGTTAGTTGTTTTTTTGAAATATGTTCGAGCATCTTCTGTAATGCGTTTGCCGCTGAATTCAAATAAAAGGACTAAGTATCGTAAACGCGTCCAAGAAATGACTGTTGCGTATAATAGCTAAGGTCCCTTTTGTCCATTTCTTTACATTGTGTCAACTTGGGGACGTGAATTTTTTTCCTTTCCCCACCAATTGCGTCTTTTTAGCCTTGCTAGTTTCAAGCACGTGTTCAGTCATATTTTTTTTCTTTTTGATCTCCGTTCCCTCCCGTCTCCAAGGGTAAACGTTTTGTCTGTGCATCTAACAAGTTAGTTTCCATGGCGGGTAGTGAACCGCGGCATGGGCGATCATGTCTTCTAGTAGCTTACGCATTATTTTTATCCCTACATTTTATCTTTGGAGATATTTTAACGTTGTGTCACGGTTAAATTTATCACACATCTCCCCACTTGAAAACATGCCTACGGCAAGTTCCAAAACCAGTGATACACATAGATAAAATTACTCCTCACGCCTGCCACTACTCTAATTTTGATCACAGGGGTGCCGACTGAGGAAATCTGCACCGACATTCAATGACCCTGGGATGTACTCAATACTAAAATGATAAGGTTGCAGTAATAAAGACCACCTCAACAATCTTGCGTTTTCATGCTTAGCCTGAGATAAGAATACTAGGGGCTGATGATCCGTCTGGACCACAAAAGTCCTACCATACAGATAGATTTGAAACTTCTTTATTGCCCAGATTACCGCTAAACATTCTTTTTCGCTTGTAGAATATCCTTGTTCCGCCTTATTCAATTTGCGGCTTGCATAAGCGACTGGGTTCAGTTCCCCATCAGGTGAAGATGATCTTTGCAACAAAGCCGCCCCGAGTCCTACATTACTTGCATCTGTTCTTACGACAAAGTCCTGTGTCAAATCAGGCAGTTTGAGAATAGGCTTGCTAGTGAGTTTTTCCTTTAACTCTTGAAACGCTAATTCACATTGCGCAGTCCAAACTATTTTATCTGGATGTCCCTTGCGAGTCAAATCAGTCAGAGGAGCACATATTGAGTTAAAATTGTTGATATATTTTTGGTAAAAACCACATAACGACACGAATGATCGCACGTCCTTTTTTGTTTGTGGTCTAGGTGCTCTCTGCAGTTTTTCCAAGTTCTTGGGGTCAGGGGTCATGTTGCCCTGATATACAGTGTGTCCCAAGAATTCCAACTCTTTGCATCCAATACAACATTTTGTTGGCCTAGCAGTTAAGTTCGCCTCTCTAAGCCTATCAAATAACATTTTTAGGGAGTCAATGTGTTCTTCAAATGTCTCTGTGGCGACGAGAATATCATCCATGAAATTCGTGATACATGGGTTATTGAGGGGATCCAACAATTTGCGCATCATCCTTGAAAATACACTCGGAGCATTTTTCAGTCCGAATGGTAGCATGTTGAATTCATAATGTCCATCCGAAGTTCTAAAAGCCAAATAAGGCCTCACTTCAGGCTTCACTGGAATCTGGTAATAGCCTTTACTAAGATCCACCTTTGAAAAGTATTTTGCCTTGTTTAATCTGGCAAATAACTGTTTTGTGTCTGGTAATGGGTCCACTTGTCCTTCTGTGACAGCATTCAGTTTCCTGTAATCTATGCACAGTCTGTGTTTCCCAGACGGTTTTCTCAACAAAACTACACTGGAGCTAAAAGATGATTCACTGTGTGAAATAATCCCCTCCTTCAACAAATAATCTATTTCTTCTTTCAATGCCTTCTCCTTCGCGAACGGAATAGAATAGGCTCTCATACAGATTGGGTTTGAGTCTACCAGTTTCATGTCATACTGTAGCAAATTTGTATGTCCTGGTTTATCTGTTAATACATCTGTATGTTCCTCCAGAACCTGTTGAACTCTCTCCCTCTGGTTTTTAGTCAGGTGCTTACTGACTTTTACCTGTGCTGCTGTTTCACAAGGATGTAATGGGTATTCATGTGAGGTGAGTGGTTCCTTTTGCATTTGAGTTGCGATAGCCAAGGTCAGTAAGGGGGTGCTTTCCTGGAGTGGTCTGTCCAGATACTTCTTTGAAAGGTTTACATGATAAACTTTCTCCTTCCCCTTTTTTGTCAATTTTATAGTTTGTTCTAGACACCTTCTCTAGAACCGTATATGGACCTTGCCATCTAATTTGTAATTTATTCTGGCTGCCGGGTAGTAGAAGCAGCACCTTCTCTCCCACAGCTAGTTCTCTGTCCTTTGCCTTCCTATTAAAATATGCTGCATGTTTCTTCCTGGCTTGTTTCAAATTATCAGTTGCCAGTTTCCATCCAGCTTTCAAACGAGTGGTCAGTTCGTTCACGTATTGATAAGATGAGGTAACGGTCTCTTCTGCCTTCTCATCTGTCCAGGTCCTTAATAAAGCTACATCTGGATTTTTAATTTTCCATATTTATTTTTCATGGCACCCATCGGGTCCCGTCCATTAGAAGCATTATAGTGAGGACTTTTCTTCCTAGAATCATCACTCACAAATCGACCACTACCAATTTTTTTCTTGGGTTTGGCTTCCCACTTTAGATTGCTTATGAGAGATCTTCGCTCTCTTTTCTGTTCTTCCAGTTTATATAAGTCTGACCGAGGGATTGTCATCTTATCCTGGGTAAAATTTACTCTTTGTACTCGTCGCATAGTGGCCATGTTAATCCATTCAAGTGAAGACTGGGTGTGAAAAGGGGGCTCCCATTCCACTTTGTCTACCTGAGTATAATTAGTTTTCCTTCCAGGCCTAAATTTGCCATGTGGCGTTTCTAGGTCCTGCACATTTTGTCCCTTTGTGGGTGTTCCCTCATGAAATATGCCACATGCTTCTACAAAGTTCTCAATATCGACATTTACGTCGGGCCAATAGTATTTTCGAGCAATCTTTTGGCAGATGGTACCGACTTTCTCATGGTCACCATCTTTTCCAACATGTAAGCTCCTTATCAAATTTGCCCTATATATCTTGGGAAGAACCAACTGTCCGTGACCAGGGGATCTAGTTCCTGTCTTCCTGTATAATAATTTGTTCTTCACAAAGTACTCTCCCTTGCTTGGAGGTATGTGGCATTTGGGCAATTTTTTGAAACATGGCTTAAGGGACTTATCCTCAGCCTGCGCCTTCCTCATCTCCTCTGGATGAGCATTTATAGGTTCACCTTCTTCCTCCTTTTTCTGTGACCTGGTCTGCACTGTCGCCATGATCACAGGTCTCTCGGGATTCCCCAAGAAGACGTATCTACACCCCAATATCAGAGGGTAGATTGGTTCATCTATCACTGCTGCTCTGATTTCTCCTTCCACATAGCGAGTTTTCACCGTTATCCTTGCGATGGGAAGTGTCATGAGTGGTATGTCCTTAGTCGCCCCTTGTATTTCCACTGTTTCTGTGGTATACTGACTTGGGTCCACTAGGCTAGACTTCACAACAGAATCATAATCCAAACCTGTATCATAAAGGCACCTTGTGGTGACCCCATTACAAATAACATCCTCACAAACTGGGGGGTGATAAGGTTCCTGCTGTCCATTAGGACTAACCTTTAATCTTTGAGTCCCCGACTTCATTGCAGCAATGTTTGAAGGTTTCCTTCTACAAAATTCGGTGTTATGGTTATCTTTCTTGCACCATTTGCACCATCTTTTTCCTTGGTTCAACGGTTTTCTTTCATTGTATTTTTGGTCATTGAACTGTGAGTTTCTGTCACGATAGTCATTTCTTGGCCGTTCAAGGTTTGTCCTACCTTTATTACCCTGTTCTCTATTATCAAATTTATTAAATTGCTGTGGAGCTTTAAAATTGTCTATGTGCTTCTTTTTAGCACCACTTACCTCTGCCTGGGCTGCCTGATACCTCTCAGCGACATTTAAAACCTCCCCCAACCTCTCTGCACCTTGTTCCATGAGAAATTTTCTCAAGTCTGGAGCCATGGACTCTCTCAATTGCTCTATCATGATCATCTCTTTAAGATCTTGGGTCTTCCCCGGAGCAGTCCATTTCTCCAAATAGGTTTCCAGTCTGGCAGAGAATTGGTGGTATGTCTCCCCAGACAACAGTTTGGCATTTCTAAATTTCTTACGATAAAATTCACCATTTTTTTCGTATCTTAACAACAAAGCCTGCTTTAACATGTCATAATTGTCTTGGTCTTCTCTGTTCATTTTTGCGAAGACTTCATAAGAAGTACCTCTCAGTCCCTGTGATAACTTTAAACTCCACCTCTCTCTCTCTAACCCATATGTAGTAGCTAATAATTCAAAACGACTGAGGTACCCCTCTATGTCATCGTCTTTCTCAACAAAATGGTCTAAATGAAACCCCATAGCTGATGTTGAGGCTCCCTGACTAGGCGTAGCATCTGAGGCAAAAGGGCTGGCACCATTTTCAGGAGCATGGCCTTGTAATTCCAGCTCCCTTAGTCGTAATTCGTGCTCCCTTTGCAACCTTCTATCTTCTGCCTCCCTTTCGGCCTTTTTGTCTTCTGCTTCCCTTTCGGCCTTTTTATCTTCTGCTTCCCTTTCGGCCTTTTTATCTTCTGCTTCCCTTTGCTGTCGTTTTTCATCTCCCTCAATCTGCAGCCTCTTAAGTTCTCTATCGGCCTCAATTTGTAACCTATTCTCTTCAGCTAACCTCCTATCTTCCCTTTCAATATACTTATCACATTCTGCAGTTACGTATTGAATTAAACCCTGACCATCCATTCCCATATCCTTCGCCGTTAGCACAGCAGCTGATCTGAACTTTGCCAGCTCCGCCATACTTTTTAGACAATTTAGCAATGAGTAAGATAAATCTCTAACCAATTAATAACTAAAGTAATTCTAATTAATTAATTAATCAATTAACTACCACTGGCTGTGAAGATTCACCAACTTTTATTTTAAGGGACACTTTTAATTTTTACAATTTGTCCCCCTGATTTAATTCTCCCACCAGGAGATCCTAATATTACTGGTAAGCTAATTATCCCTGGACAAGACCCCAATATATGTAGTGGGTTTGATGGTACTGTATGGTTGTGATATTACCTAGTGTGATGCATGAGGTCAGCTGTAAAGGCTCCTGAGATAAATGTAGCTGTGAATTTACAGAAGGCCCTTCTTGCTACCACTTACGACCTCACACATATCTTTTTTACTAATGAATGTGGCTACGTTAAAATCTAGGGTACTGATATGTAATGTGTTGTGGTAGATTACATACACACACACACACAGATATTTAATAAGTCTAATAATATTAATAAAATTTATAACACACTGAACTAACTCAAGCTGTTTAAAATTTTGATATTAAATTTTCTTTAAGTTTATTTGTTCTGAACCAAGGTTTTATTTTGGTCAGAACATATGAAAAGTTTTGAAATTATGAATGAAATGCATGAATATGTGTCATAATAAAATAGAAAATGTGTACTTATGTATTTCAAATGACTGGTTAATAGTAATTATCTTAAGATAGTCCCAGGAGAACTTATTACTAGATATGCTGTTGGGGTGGTATCATCACTCCCTGTCTATGACTACCAAACATTGTCCCTTTATTGATAGGAGTAATACAAGTTTTATTTCCCAAAAAAATGGTAGGTTCTAGTTGATGGTAATATAGTTGGTGTGTTATTTAGTAAATAAGTTGGTGAAGGTCCAGCAGGCCAGACGCTCACGTATCTTGACTGAGTAGTTCTGGTGCTGGAATCTGGTGGCCCCACCTCTCCGTGCTTGGGGGCAATATAAGGCTGCTCTGACAAAATACTAGACTTCACTGGTCCACACTTGTATATATCATCACAGCATTTGACACCGCTTTGGTGCCAAACAGAAACTCACACTTCTGCAACAAAAGTATTGGGTCATGTGTCAGAACTCTACCTCCTGAGCCACTTCTGCACACAACACTATACAACAACACCACATAGACGGGGTCAGATCTCTCTGACCATACAGCACATCTTACCAAGTTGGTTTCACATATTACTAGTTCCCCAAGACTACATATTCTGAAATATGTTCATTAGCTTCCTGCTATTGAATAAGATAGGTGATATGTTCCACTGATCTCAACACTTGATCCGCCCTTCATAATCCTTGCTGGCGTTTATGTATTTTGTTTTGTCTCTAGACCCTGAACTTGGGCTGGGGATCTAGAGCGAATCCTTACTTGTTGTAAGGGATAGATTTTGATATGGCAGTATCAAATCACTCGAAACATTAAACAATATTAAAATATACAAAGAAATGCTTTCAGTCTTACCAGAATTATGAATAGAGAACACAGTTATATTCTAGCAAAACTCAGCTGAGCTGCTGGCTCTAGTATGGCGTCCCTCTAAATATGGCAATTAGCTTCTGGGAATTACACCACTGAAGAATTACTGTGTCTACTACTGGACAATTTATGTTGAATGGCAAAAATGCGCGTCTGTGCGCCGATAATATGATTATCTGTGGCCAATCACCGACTTTCCCCCTTTCAAATTTCAAACCTCCTACCAAAAGTCAATTCAGTCATACCTCAGTCAAGTATGTATTATTGTCTGTTGGTCCGTCTGTCTCTACTTGCTTTTTCATAAAAAAACACGCTTGGTTCTACATGCCTTTCTACACGAATCGGTCTCTAGAGTTATTTTTAGCCACAATTTTCCACTATTTCCCCCTCTCTTTCATTCCAACTAGATTTTAGCACTTGAGTCTCAAGGCCGCAATTTTTGAAAATTAGTGACATTTTTTTAACAGTGCAGTCGCTCGTCTGTTATGAACAACACAGTCTTTTGTCAATATCTTCATTATTATCTATCCGTCTGTATAAATGAAAGCATATTATTTCTCTGCTCAAGATGGGCTATCAGACTAGCTAGGTTTTATATTCCTAACATTATTATTAAGAAAAAGTTACTTTTTCAAGGTTAGTTGTTTTTTTGAAATATGTTCGAGCATCTTCTGTAATGCGTTTGCCGCTGAATTCAAATAAAAGGACTAAGTATCGTAAACGCGTCCAAGAAATGACTGTTGCGTATAATAGCTAAGGTCCCTTTTGTCCATTTCTTTACATTGTGTCAACTTGGGGACGTGAATTTTTTTCCTTTCCCCACCAATTGCGTCTTTTTAGCCTTGCTAGTTTCAAGCACGTGTTCAGTCATATTTTTTTTCTTTTTGATCTCCGTTCCCTCCCGTCTCCAAGGGTAAACGTTTTGTCTGTGCATCTAACAAGTTAGTTTCCATGGCGGGTAGTGAACCGCGGCATGGGCGATCATGTCTTCTAGTAGCTTACGCATTATTTTTATCCCTACATTTTATCTTTGGAGATATTTTAACGTTGTATCACGGTTAAATTTATCACAGAAGCTTACCTGGAAAATAAGCACTACTGGAAAGAAAGAATAATCCTATTCTTTACTACTTCCCTATCTATGTTGTACAAGTAGACTAATATGCGGTCGAACATGAGGCTGGCCACCTCATCATGTTAAACAAATTGATAAAGAAACCATAGCTGCAAGAACATATTTGCTACAAGCTTCCTGCACAGGCCATAGCTACAGCGATGACTTCATGCTCCATAAGGAGCGAACAGGAAAATGATAATATATGGGTATGGATAAAAAACCACAAAAAACTTCAACAAATATGGACAAGTCAAATAAAGAAAATAAAACACAGCCATCCAAGACAGGGGAAGGTCCTCTCGCGGGGAGGCGTATGATGCAACACAGAGAAAGCCGAAAGGAATCTGTGTTGCTGACTAACCTTCTTTCTTCTAGGAGAACTTCCAGATTTGGCACCTGGAATGTTCGGACATTGAACGAACAAGGGAAAGTGGCACAAGTAGCAGCAGAAATGAGGGAATACAAAATCGAGGTTCTGGGAATGTGTGAAACAAAGTGGAAGGGGGTAGACAGGAAGAAACTCATCACAGGTGAATTGGTGCTGTCCTCAGGACACGAAGACGAAAGTTCACACCACAGTGAAGGGGTAGCTCTTATGTTATCTAAAGAAGCACAGAAAGCACTCATTGAATGGGAAGCTGTGGGACCCAGAATAATAACAGCTATTTTCAAAACAGCAAAAAAGAAAATTCATGTCAATGTCATCCAATGTTATGCACCAACTAATGACAAAGAAGAGTCTGTGAAAGAAGCATTTTATACTAAACTACAGGAAATTATGGATAAAGTAAAAAGAAGAGACATCATAATTTTGATGGGTGACATGAATGCAAAGATAGGTACAGTCAATACCGGATTTGAAGAAGTCATGGGAAAACATGGGCTAGGAGTAATGAATGAAAATGGAGAACTATTCGCAAACTTCTGTGCTTCAAATCAACTGGCTATAAGAGGAAGCATGTTTCCACATAAGAGAATACACAAGGCAACATGGATATCACCAGACCATAGAACAGAAAATCAGATCGATCATATATGCATAAAGAAGAAGTTTAGATCATCATTGCAGGATGTAAAGGTATATAGAGGAGCAGATGTGGCATCAGATCACCATCTTCTGATAGCCAAAGTAAAAATGAAACTCAAGAGATATGCAACAATGCAAAATTATAGACAACAGTTTAATGTAGGACAGCTAAGAAATCAAGAAACAAGAGACAAATTTGCGGTCACAGTATCCAACAAATTCCAAGTGCTCCAACAGTTGGAAGATGTAGAGAATACAGAAGACTAATGGCAGCAGGTCAAAACGGTATGGAAGGAGACATGTGAAGAAATACTGGGGAAAAGGGAAAGACAACAAAAAGCATGGATAACAACAGAAACCATCAATAAGATAAAAGATAGAAAAACAAGAAAGCAGAGTTAAACACAAGCAAAACCAGAAGTTCCAAAGCCAAGGCTCAAGAAGTGTACACAGAAGCAAACAAAGAAGTAAAAAGAAGTATCAAAAGAGACAAGAGAAAGTATATTGAGGAGTTGGCAAGAGAGGCAGAAGATGCTGCAGCCAAAGGAAATATGAGAGAACTGTATAGCAGCACAAAGAAGCTAACAGGGAAATACAAGCAAACAAGTTGCCTCATAAAAGATAAGAATGGGAAACTGCTCAGCAATATACAAGAGCGAATGAAGAGGTGGACGGAATATTTTGGGGACCTTCTCAATAGACCAGCTCCACAAAACCCGCCGGACATCCAGCCAGCAGAAGAAGAGCTACAAATTAACGGTGAAAGACCAACGAAGGAAGAAATAAAGAAAGCCATAAAGCTTCTAAGAGATGGAAAAGCGTCTGGACCTGATGGCATTCCAGCAGAGGCAATCAAAGCAGATATCGACACGGCTACAGAGATGTTATATAAATTACTTGGTAAAGTCTGGGAAAAAGAAGAGATACCAGCAGAATGGAAGGAAGGATATCTGGTTAAGTTGCCTAAGAAGGGAAATCTACAAGAGTGCACAAATTATAGAGGAATAATGTTACTATCAGTGCCAGGAAAGGTATTGAACAGGATTATCCTTGAGAGATTAAAGGAGTCCATAGACAAGAAATTGAGAGATGAACAAGCAGGTTTTCGACAAAACAGATCATGTACAGACCAGATAGCCACTTTGAGAATAATAGTTGAACAAAGTCTGGAATGGAATTCACCACTATACATCGGATTTGTGGACTACAAAAAAGCATTTGACAGTGTAGACAGAGAATCACTTTGGAAATTGATGAGGCATTATGGAGTTCCCCTGAAGATCATTAATTTAATAAAGAAAACCTATGAAGACATGACGTGCAGAGTTCTTCATGAAGGACAGCTTACAGAACCATTTGGGATAAGAACAGGAGTGCGACAGGGATGCCTCTTGTCTCCATTTCTTTTCTTGCTGGCAATAGATTGGGTTATGAGATCATCGACAACACACAACAGAAATGGAATCCAGTGGACTCTGACTAAGCAGTTGGATGATCTGGATTTTGCTGATGACTTGGCTCTCCTGTCCCATAACCGTAATCAGATGCAGGACAAATTGAAAACACTCGATGAGAGGTCACAGCAATTGGGTCTGAAAATACACAGGGAAAAGACAAAAATAATGCAGGTAATGAAAACAGGGTTGAACTTGAAGAAACACCAATACAAGATGTAGAATCATACACATATCTTGGCAGTAATATAGACAAAGTTGGAGGGACAGACAGCGATATCAAAATAAGAATACAAAAGGCAAGAGGAGCTTTCATTGCATTGGGAAATATATGGAGATCAAGAGAAATAGGATCCAACACGAAAATAAGAATCTTCAACTCAAATGTGAAGTCAGTCCTATTGTATGGCTCGGAGACATAGAGAACAACAAAGACAACAACCAAAAAGCTACAGACTTTCATAAATGGGTGCTTGCGTAGAATAGAGGGATTAAAATGGTATGACAAGGTTACCAATGTGGAACTGATGACAAGAACTGGAGAAGTGCCAGTGGAACAAGAGATGAGAAGAAGACGATGGCGATGGATAGGACACACACTGAGGAAACCTGTTGATAGCATTACAAGGCAGTCCTTGTTCTGGAACCCCCAGGGCAAGAGAGGCAGAGGAAGACCAAGAAGTACGTGGAGAAGAGAGTTGGAAACAGAGGTGAAAATGATGAGGAGAACATGGAAAGAACTTGAGATGATGGCACGTGACAGGAGGACTTGGCATGTGTTTGTTGAAGGCCTATGCTCCTTTGGGAGTGGAGGGTTATGAATGAATGGATAAAAAAAAATTGGTAATCTTCAGACTCCTCACTGGCCACAACCGATTGAGATACCATCTATTCAACAAGCTAAAGATAGGAACAACCGATCAGTGTGAATGTGGCACAGATAAAATGACTACTGAACATCTGCTTCAAAGTTGCCACTTAAATGCGGTACAGAGAACGCGCTTATGGCCGACGATAGTTCCTTTCGTGGAAAAGCTTTACAAGGATTCAAATAGCCTCAAACTGACTCCTGCTTTCTTTGAGAACATTTAAGTGGACGTCTGAGAGTGTACGAAGAAGAAGAAGAAGGATAATTCTTTTACAAAAATAAAATTAAAAATAAAAAGTTAATTTCTGAAACACGACGCAGGTGCTGTGCACATGCAGCAATTAAAAATATAGCGGAAGCTGACCTGAAAAACAAATGCCACGTCAAGCACACGTATCTATCGTTGACATGGCTGACGCATCCTGGCTGTTTCTATTGATCGTAGACTGACTCTCAATTCACGTCTCATAGCGCGACTGGTAGTTCCGTGAGACCCCCAATTATGAGCCGAAAGGAGAAGCACTTTGGCTTCATGAAAGACAACAGAACGGAAGATGAGAAGGATGATGAAAGAACAGAAAAGGTTGACGGATGGGGAGACAGGAAGGATGAAAGATGATAGCATTGTGGAGATTGGGGTTCAGAGAGATGGCGGTGAAAGGCAAGAAATAAAAATTTTGGAAATATTTTCCCCCAAAAAATTGTTGCAAAACAAAAAGAATCGAAGAGGATACATGGATACTTACGTAGAAAAGAAGGATTGAAGTATGACAAGATCACTAATGTGGAACTAATGACAAGAACCAGACAAGCGCCAGTCGAACAAGAGAAGAGAAGAAGACACTGTAGGTGTTAAAGACACACATTGAGAAACATGTTGATAGCATTACAAGGCAGTCCTTGTTCTGCAATCCCCATGGTAAAAGAGGTAGAGGAAGACCAAAGAACGCATGGAAACGAGAACTGGAGACAGACATGAACGTGATGAAGAAGATATAGACAGATCTTGAGCTGATGGCACGTGACATTTCTTTGAAATTATTAATCTTTTTGCCTTCTCCTATCCTCCCCCCTTCAATTTTTCCTGTGTCAATTATTGTTTCCAAGCATTCCTTATTTCAAATCCTGTTCAAAGTGAAATCTCCGAGTACAGCATAATGGCCTCTTTCAAGACATCATTCATAATTTTTGTTAAGTATCCATGGAGGAGTCTTTACGTTCTTCTGTGTCCTCCCAACATCTACTTGTTGTTTATGTATTGTCCATGATTGACCTTCATATCATCTTCATCATTATCATCATTCCCTTTCGCTCCTTCTGGAGCATGGTGCCACCACAACAGTTGGTCGGTCCCTTTCAAAGAAGCCTGTACCTAGCATTTATGTTCTCCTGCAGCGATGGTTTCTGTAGTGATTTGTTTTACATGTTGAAGTTGCCAGCCCCACGTAAAGGTAGTCCCATAGCAGATACTGCGGTAAGGGAGTGAAGTGTTAGAGACTTCACCATATTATGTTCAGCATTTTTATGAGTGGAGTGACTAGTTCCCTTCCTCGCTGCCTTTTACCTACCCTGACTCAAGGGAAGAGGCAGGTACCCGTGTACAGCTGGGTAGACTGGAGTGTGACGGTACCAGGTGTCGATACCGGAGCCCGGTAACATCGACACGAGAGGACAGCGCTCAAACCCCTTAGCCATTCGGACGCTCAGTCCCACGAGAGGACAGCGCTCTAACCCCTTTGCCATTCGGACGCTCAGTCCCATGTAACATTTCAAAGTAGTCGTCCCGTACGGTATGCTTAAGGAGCAGTAGTACAATTATTTTTCTTTCTGTCCTCGAAGACCCCTGGCTGGAATTCTGCAAGGATCTGTTATATCCCGAACACTATTTACCTTACACGATTAATGGCTTAGGTGAAGAATGCAGTAAAGACAATAAAATAAACTGTTCTAGTTTGCAAATCATACAGTCACATAAAGAACTAATTTCTTATGTTACTGATAAATATATAGTACAAATATTAACGAGACATCCATTGTAAATTGTAGAGGGTATATGATATTTAAGAACATGCTGTAATATATTTAGGTAGCATAAGCATTAAAGAGAAAGCCAGGAGACATTTCAGTGACATGTTGAGAGAGAACTGGTGCCTGAACAAAGCACAAGAGAGGAAAAAAACACTTCCCGTGAAATGAGATGCTTAAGAAAAGTCATTAACGATACCAGGAGAGACAAAATTAGAAATGATGACATCAGAAAAATTGTAGGAACTACAACCCGCATTAATTATAAACAGAGACAAAAAAATTAAATGGTGTGGCCATCTCTTTCGAATGGAGCCCAATAAATTACCACCACGTGTCTATAGCAGTAGGAGATCTGGTTTCATGGCACGGGGAAGACCAAGAGACGTAAGGATAAAGTGGCGTCTTGTAGGGCAGCAACAAACTGACTCCACTTTGCTCGGTCGGTGGCCATTCTTCGTGCCGTGCCCCAACTGTGGTTCATGCTTTGCATCTCGGCCTTCACAGTTCTCCGCCAGGTTGTCTTTGGTCTACCTCTCTTTCGCCTTCCTTCTGGGGTCCATAGCATGGCAGTTTTTGCGATGGTGTCGGGGTTCTCTTTTAGTAATGGCATAATTTCAAATGAGTAAGACCCTGAGATATTTCACCGTCTTGTAAATCTCTTCAAATGGAACAGTGGTCATCTGGTGGGGTCCAAAAGGAGAATCAAAGAATGAGAACACTGTAACCTGCCAGGCATGTCGTAAAATGTGACTAAAGAGAGTTTTGGATGGGGCCGGCTACTCCCAGTGAAACAGGACACGTTGAGGAGACCTGTTGATATGATTAGAAAGTAGTTCTTGTGCTGGAATCCACTGGGTAAAAGAGGAATAGGGAAACCGAAAAACACACGGAAAAGGGTCGCAGAAACAGAAATGAAAGGGAAAATGTAGACAGGGAAAGACCGAATGGCAAAGAACATGCGGATTTGGCTTGAATTTGTTGGAAGCACGTGCTGTTTGAGAAACTAACAAGCAATAAGTAGAGGAAACACAAGAAAAGTGCAAACATTAGTGAGATTTGCATGTTATGCGTCAAGGACCTAGGCTACGTTTATCTGACAATTAATTCATCAGCATCATTTTCTTCTTTTGCCCCCAATGGAGCTCCACTACTGCAGCTAGTCTCCTTGTAGGAATCCTGTACCCAGCATTCATGTGCTTTTGCAGCTGTGGATATGTAGCAATTTGTTTTACATGACTTGGTTGCCAGCTTTATACACAGCATCATTTAAGACGCCTTGTACGACATGCCTGAGAGGGCAATAGTCCTATTTATTCCTTGTCTCATTATAGCCCCTGGAAGCTACATGGGGCGTGGCAGTTAACTACTTACTAGAAGAGACCAAAAATATAGACTCTAATGAGATAGAAAAGCAACATACGAATGGCATGTTAAGTGAAGGTTTTCAGTTACTCACAAGTAAATACAGAAACAGTAGAAATATTAATGAGAAAATTATATCAGTGTTTATGGACTTCAGCACAAGAAAAATTGACAAGAAGACGAAGATGGTTGTATGCCGCTCCACCTATGTTCCAGTTTTGACTTATGGATGCGATTAATGGACAATGACTACAACCCACAAAAGCCAGATCCAAACCGCAGAAATGAGATATTTGAGGAACGTGGTTGAAGTAACAAGAAGAAATTTAGCCCGTAACCAGACGATACGACATGGCCTCAAAATCCAGCCACTGTAGTCTCAAGTGAATCAGTCCCAATTACGATGGTATGACCGTGTATGAAGAAGATTGGATACCATGATAAATATGAGAAAGAGATGAAGACTCCAGGACGACCCAGAGTTCGCAGTGTAGACAACATTACACAAATCTGTGAGAGACCAAGGACTAGACTGGAACCAGGCCAGGAAGTAGACAGCCGATAGGATGGTATGTCGCTCTCTCTGGCAAACTTCTACACCCTAGGGTAGAAGAGGAACGACCAAGTAAGTAAGTTTATGGACCTGTGATGAGTTTATATTTCGTAGTTAATTATTTATTTTCGTCATCATAACCCTTCAGCTCCCCAAGGAGCATAGACCTTCAACAAATTGTGCCAAATCTGTATTGCCCCGTGCCATCGGCTCCAAGCCTTCTTCACCCTTATCATTGCTGTCTCCAGTTCACTTCTCCGTGTGTTCTTTGTCTTCCTCTATCTCTCTAATCCTAAAAATTCCAGAACAATTACTGCCCTGCACCACTAATTACTTATTAGGAAAGACATAGCCAGTACAGGCGCTAATGAGATAGTAAAGCAAGAGTTGGGGTACCGTACGAAGAATGACCACAGACCGAGCAAAGTGGAGAGAGTTTATTGCTGCTACACAAGACGCCACGTGTAAGCTGGTCACTGATTGCTTTGCCAACCAGTGACTAAGGATGCAAGGCACAGAAGAAACAAAATCAGTGGAAAAATGAATGACATATTTAGAAAGCACGTTGAGGACCTAGGCTGAGTGGACATGACAGTCGATTATTTATTAGAAAAAAAAAAACATAAACAATACAGCGCTAATGAAATAGTAATGTAACATACAAATTATATGTTAACGGAATTCAGTTTATAGAAGTAAACATATAAAACGTATGAACCACAGCTGGGGCATCACACCAAGGATGGCCACCGACCGGACAAATTGGAGACTATTTGTTTGCTGGCCTAGCAGACGCCACTAGATGTGATGGTCACTGATTGCTTTGTCAGTCACCGGCTAAAGATCCGAGAAAAAGGAGAAGTAGGAGGAGACGGAGAATAAGAAGAAGCAGCAGTTAAAGGAAGAGGAAGAATGAGAAGAAGGAAAAAAGGAAGAAAAGAAGTAGAAAAAAGAAGAAAAAGAAGAAGCAGCAGAAGGAAAAGAAAGAAGAAGAGGCAGAAGAAGAAAAAGAAAGTAAGAAAGAAAGAAGATGAGGCAGAAGAAGAAAAAGAAAGTAAGAAAGAAAGAAGATGAGGCAGAAGAAGAAAAAGAAAGTAAGAAAGAAAGAAGATGAGGCAGAAGAAGAAAAAGAAAGTAAGAAAGAAAGAAGATGAGGCAGAAGAAAAAAAAGAAAGTAAGAAAGAAAGAGAGAGAGGCAGAAGAAAAAAAAGAAAGAAAGAAAGAAAGAAGATGAGGCAGAAGAAGAAAAAGAAAGTAAGAAAGAAAGAAGATGAGGCAGAAGAAGGAAAAAGAAAGTAAGAAAGAAAGAAGATGAGGCAGAAGAAGAAAAAGAAAGTAAGAAAGAAAGAAGATGAGGCAGAAGAAGAAAAAGAAAGTAAGAAAGAAAGAAGATGAGGCAGAAGAAGAAAAAGAAAGTAAGAAAGAAAGAAGATGAGGCAGAAGAAGAAAAAGAAAGTAAGAAAGAAAGAAGATGAGGCAGAAGAAGAAAAAGAAAGTAAGAAAGAAAAAAGATGAGGCAGCAGAAGAAAACCGAAAGAAGAAGAAGAAGAATAAAGAAACATTTAATAAGTAGAAACATTAATGGTATATTTAAACAATGCTTTATGGACCTAGTCTGAGTTTACGTGGCAGCAATTTACTTACTAGCAAAGACATAAACAACACAAGAATTAATGAGAAAACGACATTACACTTTACTAAGACCACAGACATAAATTTTCTTTATTCCCTAAACGACCTTCATATTTAGAAGTATTTCCTTACTAGGCCAATGTGGCAATACATGTATCATAACCAATCGCTTGGCGCTACTTCCGGACAGTTCAATTTCCGGTGCCTTCAGCAAAAGGAGTGGCCTTGTCTTGCCCTGTCTTGCTAATATTATTTTCGTCCAATCCAACATTTAGTCATTTAACAATCCATCACTCATTTCTATGAAAAGAGTGAGAGAAAACCAGTCTTTTCCGAAGTTAGATTCGTTACCATCATTTGTTGGTACTTTCTGACGCGGAGAGTTATTCCACACGATGAGTGAATCAGGTTGTTTAGTACAGTTCCGCGCCAGAAACGTAAAGAAGCTCGATTACAGATGTTCCTTCCGGTAGGTGGTAGAGCTTAAATCAGTGGTTGGCAACGCGGGAGTTGTGGGAACCTACTTTAGAATAACGGAGTTCTTTGAAGATCTACATTGATAACATTTTGTATGTTTTCAGGATTCAGAGTTCAGACGTTTTTCCTATAACGCGGTATATGTGGTCCTAAAAATCACTGCGTTCTGGTGTTTCGCGCAATAAAAATAACAGGGCTCAATATCAGACCACAAGGTCTTTTATATTTGGACATGCGCCCTAATACAACTAATGGACCCTGTGTCTAGGTTGAACGAGGCGTGCTCTCCAAAACGAGGCAAAATTTTTAACAAAACAGGGGTTATGGAGAAAAAAAGGTAAGAGGAGCCGCGTTAGTGCAGTGGTTAGGGTACTGGCTTCCTAGCTAGGTGGTCCATGGTTCAATCCCCAGTGGAGGTGGGATTTTTTAAGACCGCTAAGGGCTCCGAGGTCGACCCAGCCTCATGAATTAGGTACCAGAGTAACTCTGGGAAGCTTAAGGCGGCCACATCACTCCTAGTGTGCCGATAGTCAATAAAATATGGGCCTAACACCATATTCTCAATATGCCTCAATGGGTGTGTAACGGGATTCTCACCCTAAGTAATATACTTAAAAAAACCACACACAGTAAAAAACCTAATAAAGGTACGTACTTACTTAGTCGTTCCCCTTCTACTGTGAGGTGTAGAGGTTTGGAAGAGAGAGTGCCAGACTATCCTCTCGGCTGTCTTCCTCCTGGCCTGGTTCCATTCTAGTCCTCGGTCCTTCAAAGATTGTCTAATGTTGTACTCCCAGCGGACTCTGGGTCGTCCTGGAGGTCTGGATCCCTGGCTCTTAGTTTCCCATGCTTGTCGTGGTAGCCGATCTTCTCCCATTCTGCAGACATTGCCAAACCATCTTAGTTGGGACTGTTCTACTTGGGTCTGCAGGGGGTAGGATTTAAGGCCTTGACGTATCGTCTGGTTGCGGACCATGTCTCTTCTTGTTACTTTAACCACCTTCCTCAGATACCTCATTTCTGATGTTTGGATCTGGCTTTTGTGG
Source organism: Oreohelix idahoensis (assembly GCA_024509875.1). Taxonomy (NCBI): domain Eukaryota; kingdom Metazoa; phylum Mollusca; class Gastropoda; order Stylommatophora; family Oreohelicidae; genus Oreohelix; species Oreohelix idahoensis. The sequence goes on along the minus strand of JAMPIV010008760.1, from coordinate 205,849 downwards.
GTTGTAGTCATTGCCCATGACTCGCATCCATATGTCAAGACTGGGACATAGTGGAACGGTATACAGCAATCTTCTTTTTCTTACCAACCTCTCTCTTGCTGAGGAATCCTCGATTTATGGGCTAAAAAAGTCTCTCAGCTGCTGCTTTTCGAGAGGCCAACTCTTCTTTGATGCCTCCCTTCCGGTCTATAACAGCTAGTATTTAAAGTGGTCGACCTGCCCCAGGACCTGTTCTCCCAGCTTAATCTGATGCCTTCTTTCTTCTCGTGATATCATCATGGATTTTGTTTTAGAGCCGCTTATGACCATCCCTCTCTTCTCCAGTTCTGTCTTCCAGACTTGCAGGTTGGATTGGAGATATGCCTCTGATTTCCCAATAAAGGTGCGGTGTTTAAAGCAGCTACACCAGCCACTGCTAGCACTTAATGGATGCGCTACTCCAGGATTAGGAGGTCTTTCATTAAGGTCTTCATATTAACTAATGCTTTTTTTTTTTTTAAAGGGGGACTTCGATCCACACATTCAATAGTTTTTCCATTTCTACTATTTCTTTCGGCACTGTTCTCATAGACTTTGCAGCAAGCTCAGTTGTTCCTGCTAATGAAGTCTCTTTTACTTTCGCAGCGTTTTCTCTAATGGTGCGCACTGTGGATTCATTTAAGCCCGTTGCTCTCGCGATATCACGTGAGTCTCGTTTCTTTCAAAATGTTTTATTATTTCAAGCTTCTCCTCAATACCTACGACTTTTCTTTTTCGGCTGTCCTTTTTACTTTCACTACTTGAATTCTTATAACCAAGACGCTAACTCGTGTTGTAGATGCCGTATTAAGTACTTTATAAAGAAAATTACACATATTCGGGAAAATTGCGTGATACACACCCTTAGGGCATGAAGTGTGTTTGTGTTTTGTGCTTTCCTGTAATACTCAGCTAGTCAATACGTTCAGTTTGATTGCGTTTTACGCGTTCACCTGGTGTTACTCGGTAGCGTAAAGCCTAGTCACCTCGTGAAAAATCGCATATGTGTTAACTTGATTTCGCGTTTTAGTGATTTTATTCTCCTGTTTATCTGCCGCGTATGAACACATTCTCGCAATACAGACAAAAGTTGTAGCAGAAGAAAACGTGTTTCGAATTTGGAATACATGCAGCCTTTGTAACTTTGTATCGCTGTCGGACAGTCTGATTCGCGCAATCCCATCGAATTAGCAGGTCGAAGTGGCTAAGAGGTGTGGCATCCACCTCAAATTATAGAGGTACCGGGTTCGATTCTCAGTAGAGGGAATATAGTTTATGGAACTTTTTTTAGAACCAGTGGCCCTAATGATGTCGTACTCCCTCCTGGTCTCCTGGGTAGTGAGATAGGATGCCTATCCGCCTCAGATAAGGCGAATAAATAGGTTCCGTGTGCAAGTTGCGAACGTTAAAAATCTCTCAGCAGTTGTAAATCGTAAACAGTAGGACATACGGCCGCTGCCTTGGCAACATTTAAAAATTATAAACCTACCCATCACAAAAATATTTATAAAATGTGTGATTCCTATATACACACATGGGGATTCTCGCCGGTGCTACGGAGTTCGTGCATTGTGCTGAGATCCTCCTTGTGTGATCTAAGGGAGGAGATCGGAGCACTGATGGAGTTGTCCGTGTGTAATAGCAATAGTACTTAAAATCAAACCAAACCATCGAAAAAGCGGTGGAAAATTCAAAGTAAATAATATTTTACCGAATGTTAACTTCACGTCAAAGTAAATAATATTTTACCAAATGTTAACTTCACCTCAAAGTAAAAATCACGTGTATATCTCATACAGTTTACGAGTAAAGTGAATTTTAGTAACACAGCTCGAGGTTTTTCACTGGGGACATCAAATTCTGGGAATACCGTGCGTTAAACGCCGACGGGAGATGGCTGGTATGAAATTGTCATTGCTTATAAATGTTACAATTTTTCTTTATTTGTGCTCTATTAAACCATCTTGTTACGTACATTTATTACCTACGGGGGTAGTCTTCGGTCCTGCCAAATGTACGCACCAGTTTTATATAGTTATATTATTTGGGCGTTCGATTGATTCACGCACTGACGTGCACAATGCAGGGTGAGTTGCTTTGGACGCACGTGTAACCTAGTTGAGGAGTTTCTGACGTCATGTAAGGGGCAGCTCGGACCATATTTATGTCCGCTGTGTTATCCTTTGATTTTGGCAAATGTGAAGTAGCCATCAGTTGTATTCGTATCTATTGATCTTCATGGCGAAGTCAATAGTGGAAGTATAAAGTAAGTGTCGCCCCATTTCTTATGGCATGTTTATTTATGTACATTAAAGTATCAGGCCGCTCCTATTAATGGTCTAGCGGGAATTCATCGTAGATGACATTCCTAGAATTGGACACACGGAGTCGATAGCCTTTGAATCTTTTCGTAGAGGGAGAATACCTACAAGAAATCAAGTTAATGAATTTATATGCTTCACATGTTTAATATGCTGTTACTACAATGCCAGAAGCGTGGCATAGAATGGGAGAGGTTAGTCAACTGGAATCTCTAACCTGTTCGTATTATCATGTATGACTTTGTTTGAAAACTATATACTATATATAACGGGATGTATGGAGAAAGTCTGGGATTATGAAGTATGATATGGAAGAATTTTATCCTGGAGTATGAATACGTTACTATGATGTACGTCCTTGAATTAAGGTCAATGGACTTGAATGAGCGGAATATTATATGGTAACAGTTTTGTGATCCTCAGTCACTTGAGTCAGAGGACTTTATTAGTAGAGAATCTTCAGGAACTTTAAAAGTAATTATCAACATGTTGACGTATGATTTCTGCGCCTGTGACGATGTTAGTCTTGTCCACTCCGTATGTGCTGTGTTGAATAAAATCTATGTACAGTCACCACCGACTTCTGTACTGCCAGTACTTGCCCAGTTCACCCAGTTCAATACTACTTGTTGAAGTTCGTTTGAAGAATATTGTTGACATTCGTTCATTTTAACCATTCGCGTTTTAAGCTACCACTTCACCAGTATAAACTGAACTCAACGAGATAAAACGGAGTCAACAATAATTGGTATGCCAGTGTGGTCTGGAAATATCTAACTTCCAAAGAACGTACTCAATACTTTTCTGTGAAAAGAAGATTTTTAACTTTCAAGTCACCAACATCTCGAACTTGGAACCCAGTGGGATGAGAAATCAGATTCAACTTACGTTTACCAAGGCCAAGGTCTTCAATCAACCTCCACGTCAAGTTTCACAGTGACTGATTACTTGGAGATCATCTCTTCATCATTATTGCGTGCGAGCTGTAATCTAGATAAGCAGAACGAAGTATTTTATCTGTAGACGTACATCCACGGAGACGAGGCACATTGATTTTTTACCTGCACGCGAGATGAGTATAACGTGTTTCCGTTGTACACTTTATTACGCTTAGTTGTGCCTTCCGTGATATGTCCACATTCATATTTTTCGTGTTAAGTGTTATATGTTGTGTATTCTTCGTGGGAGGTAGGGAGGTTGATCTGACGAACGAGATCCATCTCGAAGTCAATTCGGGCTCTTCGTCAGACGTTCTGTAGGACATTATTTTGCAGACTTCCCGCAGTGGAATGTTCCTATGCGTGAGCATAGAAGGATCTTTGGTCCACTGTGTCTGGTAGTCTGTGACACCTGACTGTTTTAGCTGTTTTGTCAAGTTTTAATTGTTGTTTTTGGTAGTTATTTTTACTTGTACCTTATTTTCATGATGTATTTTGTATGTGATTATTGTCCATCTTACCTGACTGTCGTTCAGTTTTTTACAAAGCATATGTTTTTACACTGTGTTGTCAATTGTCTTGTGCATTATTGGATCGTAGATGTCATCGTAAATTTTTACGACATTCTATTTTAGTTCCACATTTTATTTTATTTGATTTCTACGACTGTAGTCATTTGTCTTGATTATCGTGTCGTGTCAGTATTGTGCTATTGTCTGTCACGTTATTGCTTTCACACCATTTCATGTTATAAATTACATTATTAATTATTAATATTATTGCCTATTATATATAAATTGATTTTACCGTTCTAGAACAGGAACGAAAACCACTAGTTGTAGTAACAATTTTAAGTAGTATTATTACATAATAAAATTGAATAATGGCTACCTTAGACTATTTCATTAAGCAAGCAAAAGCTCTTCAGATGGCTCCTGAGGAAGCAAAAGCATTTGCACTTGCAGAATATAAGAAAGCTCAAGAAATAGAAGCTGATCAGAGAAGGTTAGAAACTTTACGTTTGGAAAATTTGAAATTTGAGGCAGATCAAAAAAGGATTGAGGCGGAGGAGAATGAGAAAAAAATGAGATTAACTGCTGAGGAGGATGAAAAGAAGAGGAAATTTATATCTGAGGAAGAGGAGAAAAAAATGAGATTAACCGCTGAATTAGAAGAGAAACGATTGCAGCGAGAGGCAGAACAGAAACAAAAAGAAATGGCAGAAAGAAGATTAATAGCTGAACAAAACACAAAACGACTTCAGCTTGAGATGGAAGAGAATGAAAAAAAACGACAGCATGAACTGAAATTAGCGGAGTCAGAATATGAGAGACTTAGGTTAACTCAGGAAGCTAATTCTCAGAGAACTTTTGAAAGCCAAACTTCAACCAGACATGATAATTTTAAGGAAATTCACCTTAAATTACCAAAATTTAATCCCCCGTCTGATGACGTGATATTCTTCCTGGATAGGTTTGAGGCCACTTGTGTGTCTTATAACGTGGATAAAGCTCTATACTGTACATATTTATCCAGATTACTTACAGGGGACGCATTAGCAGTTTATCATACCACCAGCATTGGTGAGAAAAATGACTATAATGCTCTTAGAGCGGCACTTCTGCAAAAATTCCAAATGACAGAAGACCAATATCGATCAAGATTTCATACATTACTATCTCAATCTAGCAAAAATTTTAGTGATTTTCTGTCACAAATACGACTAACATTAGAAAGATGGATCGAATTATCCAAAATTGAAAAGTCGTATGAAGGTCTCTTCGATTTACTGATGCGCGATAAGGTACTTTCGTCTGTAAATCCTACATTTCTCACATTTTTACACGAACGGAAACCTTTATCTATGAAAGACTTAGAACAGCATGCAAAAAATTTTTGCACTGCTCACCCAAACATGGATCTAAGTAATGCACAGATTAAGAATGAATTGCCTGTTGCTTTTGCAGCACAACAAAACAATTTTTCACGCAATCGTTCTTTTAGTGCTGACAGATATGTCAATAAGGGAAATAATGACAATTTTAACAATGGTAATTTTTACAAAGGGAAGCAATTTCAACAATCTGCTCCATTTAATGTTTCTTGGAACCAGGCTCACAGATCGCGAGATTTTGGTAACAATAATTTTAAAAATAATCAAGGACATTATAATAAACAAAACTGGAGATCAAGATCTCAGGGTCCGCAAAACAAACAATTTTTTGGAAATAAACCATTTTACCAACATCATAACGATAATTATACAAATTATCGGACTCATCCAAATTTTAACTCTAGCAGAAACTACAATTATGGCAATTTTAATGACAAAAATCAAAATCGATCGCGTCGACGAGATAGATCGTTGAGTAATACGAATAGACATTCTAATGTCGCTTTTAGTGATACACAGGCTAACATTGAACAGGGTAAAGGAGCTGAAACTCATAATGCTATGTGTTGTTCTCTTGATTGTACCCAAGTCAAAGATTGTTCAGAATGCTCTACTCTTTTCCAGCCCAGGGCGATCACGACGCTGCGTTGCGGACATACCTTGCCTAGTCTACCTGCAGTCTGTACGGCCACTGCTGCGTCAGTACACCAGGGACAGGGCTCTCTTAAGTTTAACAAGGGATTTGTCAACAATATTTCATGCTCTCTCCTATTTGACTCAGGTTGCAGCACAGTCGGCGTCCGGACTTCGCTGATCAACCCAAGTTGTGCCACGGGCCGGGTTGTCAAGTGTGTAACGTTTGGTGGCACAATTGAAACATTTGCCACTGCTATTATTGATCTTAATACACCATTTTTTTCAGGAAAGATTCAAGCTTGTCTCCTTCCGAATCCAATTTGTGATTTAATACTTGGTCGCATACATGGTATTAAAGAGTGTACACCACAGCAAATTGCTGAATGGGAAGAGCGACATATTCAAACTGCAAATGCAGTAGTGACTAGAGCGCAAGCTACTAATATGTCGCATGATACACCTATGGAACCTACAGTTCATACCACTTGTGATGATGATGCTCCTATTTCACGGGAGTTGTTTGCAACATTGCAAAAGAATGATGATTCATTAAAAAAAAATTTTCAGTATGTGAACAAAAATAATACCAGCAACAAACTTGCAAAATCTAGACATGATTTTATACTTAAGAATGGGATTTTGGTTAGAGTAATACGAGAAAAGGATTCATCCTTATGTTCTCAGATTATAGTCCCATCCTGTATGAGATCTCGTATATTACGACATGCGCATGACTCGCAATGTGCGGGCCATATGGGTTTTTTTCGCGTACCAAATCCAGAGTGCTTTCGGCATTCTACTGGCCAGGCGTCCATAAGGACATCACTCTCTATTGTCGGTCTTGTTTGATATGTCAAGAAGTTAAGGTACGGGGTCCATTTCATGCGGCTCCTATTCAAGCTGCGGACATCCCGATTAGACCATTTGATAAAATGGCTATAGACATTATTGGTCCTATGCTACCATCTGCTAGAGGGCATACGCATATCCTTACGTGCATTGATATGTGCACTCGCTGGCCTGAAGCCATCCCTCTCAAGAAAACTTCATCTGCCAGTGTAGCAGAGGCATTGATGTTAATCTTCTCACGCATTGGTTTTCCACGGAAAATCTTGTCGGATCATGGGGTTCAGTTCATTTCTGAATCCATGTCTCAAGTTATGAAGACATTAGGTATAGACAGATCTCTAAGTTCTATTTATCATCCGATGTCAAATGGGTTAATTGAGCGTCTAAATAGGACACTCAAGCAGTTGTTGGGTAAGATGACTCAAGACCATCCCCAAGACTGGGATCGGGTCCTACCCGCTTGTCTCTTTGCGTATCGCGAAGTACAAAATCAAGCAACGGGGTTTTCTCCATTTCAGCTTGTTTTCGGCATACAACCACGCGGTCCGATGTCGTTAATCCACGACTTATTGGTTGACGAGAATATTGAAGAGGAAACTCAATCCTCTTATGAGTATGTGATCTCTCTGAGAAAGAGAATCATAGATGCTTGTAGATTAGCTACTGCATCATCCGAACAAGCCAAAGAAAAAGCTCGTCTATTTGCAAACAAATATAGACGTCTTCGCCAGCTTATTCCTGGTGACGAAGCTTTTGTCTTACTACCTGCGCATAATAATCGTCTTTTAATTACCTGGAGAGGTCCTTTCAGGATCATCTCAAGAATATCCGATGTCGACTACATCGTTGATGTTAATGGTAAACATAAAACCTTCCACATTAATATGTTGAAGGAATATTACTCACGTCCTGATTATCTACAATCAGTGTTCCAAGCAACTGACGATCCTACACCTCCTATTCAACACTATTCTAGTTTGTCAGTCATCCAAGAAGAGGAATCTTCTTTCGATGATGTACAACTACCAATACCAGTTGTACCACTCCATTCCACTGAGAAATGGAATGATGTTACTATCTCATCTACTCTTACTGATGATCAACGTCAGCAAGTCTCTAATATTCTACACACGTATGAGGATGTCCTCACTGACATCCCAGGTCATACGTCAGTCATCCAACATGACATTATTCTGACTGACGATACGCCGATTCGAGTTTGTCCATATCCTATTCCTTTACACTTTCGTGATAAGGTTGATAAGGAATTGGATGAGATGCTTCAATTAAATATAATTGAACCATCTTCATCACCATATTCTTCTTCTATGGTAATCATTAGGAAGAAGGACAACAATATACGTCTTTGCGTAGATTACAGGAAATTAAACAAAGTTACAAAATTCGATGCGGAACCATTACCTCTTTTAGACGACTTATTAGAGAAATTATCTCATGCCACATTCTTTTCAAAATTTGACCTTTCAAAGGGTTATTGGCAAGTGCCATTAACCCCTAGGGCAAAGCCATTCACCGCTTTCTCGACGCCACGGGGTCTTTTTCAATGGAATTTTATGCCATTCGGTCTAATGAATGCGCCAGCTACCTTTGTACGCATGATGCGCCGCATATTGTCTCATCGTCCCGATGTCATTACTTATATAGATGACATCTGTCTTTTCAGTGACTCTTGGGATGAACATATTCAGGGTTTAAAATCTTTGCTTTCTACCTTACGGGATTATAACTTAACAGCGAAACCTTCAAAGGCTTTTGTCGGTTTTCATGACATCTCATTTCTTGGTCACCGTATAGGTCGCGGTTTAATGTATACAGAAGACAGTAACGTCTCTAAAATTTTAAACATCTCAGCACCTAAGACAAAAAAACAAGTGAGGTCGCTCTTAGGACTAATACAGTTCTATTCTAAATTCATCCCTCATTTGTCTACTATAACTGCACCTCTTTCTTCGTTACTGAAGAAGGGCACATCTAATGTAATAAAGTGGTCGCAGGATCATCAAACGGCTTTAGATTATATAAAACAATTTTTTTCAAATAAGCCTTTTTTAAGGTTGCCTAACAAAGATCTCACCTTTGTTCTTCGCAGTGATGCTTCTTCCTACGCTATCGCGGCAGTTTTGATGCAGGAATACGGAGGCACCTTATTTCCTGTTATGTACGTATCCAGAAAGCTTACGACGAGCGAGATGAAGTATTCCGTTCTAGATAAAGAGCTCCTCGCTCTTGTCTGGTCAATCAATAAACTGGATCGTTATCTCCTCGGATCACACTTTGTGGTGGAATCCGACCAGAAAGCTCTTACAGCACTGAACACAGGGAACGTGAAGTCATCAAAGTCAGCGCGTTACGCTATTGCGCTTCAACCGTTCCATTTTGAGATACGAGCTATTCCTGGAGTACAGAATGTGTTTGCAGACTGTCTTTCAAGATGCCCTAGTGAACATGTCGAAATTAAACCACTTCCAGATGGTGAAACGTCCTCACAGAAACATGAATAACTTTGTACATGGTCACTGATTATACATCTGTGGAGACTATGTGTAGTTCTGCAGTATTCGTATATATATAACTTTCAGAATATACTTACGTATGGATTATAACATTATTTCTTGTGAAGTAACGTTTTGTTAGAACGGGAACAGTGATATTAAAGTAACATTTTTTTTTAGTATGGAAACATTGGTAAGAGTGACAAATAGACATTCACTATTGTTATGGAACAGATTACACTACATATCGTGTTCGTAAACGTATTTTAGACATGGTACATTGAGAACATATTCTTGTCGATTTAACTAGTCCTAAAATGAATATTAACAATGAGTGAAATTGAAATCACTTAGAATAAATTAGTAATTAGTTATTTGTTCATAAATTAAGTACTATTAATTAGTATAATTCAATTTAATCAATTTGATTGATTATAAATCACACATCTACTAACTTTATTAGTGTTTCGCAATACGTGTATTCACGTATCCCACTACATGATATCTCACTTTTAGATAACTAGTCAAACTTACTAGTGTTAGGAAATAGTAAGTGCGTTGCTTCTTAAAGTGTTTAATTATGCTTTGTTTCATTTTGCATGTTGTATTTTTAAATTTTCTGTTTTATTGATTCTTTTATCATTGATCATCATCAGTGTTGCTGTTCATTTTCATTTTTGAAATCATATGTTTCAAATTTCTTTTAAAAAAAATTTGGTTGAATTTTATTATTATCTTCTTTTTTATGGTTTATTTCATTTTCATTTTCAACTTCTTTTACTTCGAATATTACCACATCGTTCCAAAGTAGGTCGATGGTGGATGTGTGCTTTAATGCATACTATCATTTAGTTATATTGTTTTCATTTAATATTCTTTTCTTAATATGATATAATTTTATGCATGTCATAAATCTTGTTGTAGTTTTGACTCACCTCTCTCGAGTAATTAGTTCGAAAAAAATTAATAGAATTAATTTTTTTAAGGGGAGGTGATAAGGGAGCTGTTACGTACATTTATTACCTACGGGGGTAGTCTTCGGTCCTGCCAAATGTACGCACCAGTTTTATATAGTTATATTATTTGGCGTTCGATTGATTCACGCACTGACGTGCACAATGCAGGGTGAGTTGCTTTGGACGCACGTGTAACCTAGTTGAGTAGTTTCTGACGTCATGTAAGGGGCAGCTCGGACCATATTTATGTCCGCTGTGTTATCCTTTGATTCTTGGCAAATGTGAAGTAGCCATCAGTTGTATTCGTATCTATTGATCTTCATGGCGAAGTCAATAGTGGAAGTATAAAGTAAGTGTCGCCCCATTTCTTATGGCATGTTTATTTATGTACATTAAAGTATCAGGCCGCTCCTATTAATGGTCTAGCGGGAATTCATCGTAGATGACATTCCTAGAATTGGACACACGGAGTCGATAGCCTTTGAATCTTTTCGTAGAGGGAGAATACCTACAAGAAATCAAGTTAATGAATTTATATGCTTCACATGTTTAATATGCTGTTACTACAATGCCAGAAGCGTGGCATAGAATGGGAGAGGTTAGTCAACTGGAATCTCTAACCTGTTCGTATTATCATGTATGACTTTGTTTGAAAACTATATACTATATCTAACGGGATGTATGGAGAAAGTCTGGGATTATGAAGTATGATATGGAAGAATTTTATCCTGGAGTATGAATACGTTACCATGATGTACGTCCTTGAAGGAAGGTCAATGGACTTGAATGAGCGGAATAGTATATGGTAACAGTTTTGTGATCCTCAGTCACTTGAGTCAGAGGACTTTATTAGTAGAGAATCTTCAGGAACTTTAAAAGTAATTATCAACATGTTGACGTATGATTTCTGCGCCTGTGACGATGTTAGTCTTGTCCACTCCATATGTGCTGTGTTGAATAAAATCTATGTACAGTCACCACCGACTTCTGTACTGCCAGTACTTGCCCAGTTCACCCAGTTCAATACTACTTGTTGAAGTTCGTTTGAAGAATATTGTTGACATTCGTTCATTTTAACCATTCGCGTTTTAAGCTACCACTTCACCAGTATAAACTGAACTCAACGATAAAACGGAGTCAACACATCTCCCAGATATTTTTAAATAGATGTCTCCGACGGATCCTCCATATAAGATGGCCAGATGTAATAACAAAAGTAGACCTAAGGAAAAGATGCGGGTAACAGCCACTACAAATGGAAATTAAGGTAAAAAGGTGGGGATAGATAGGACATACACTCACAAGAGAACAATCAAGCATAGCCAGAGGTGCCCTGTCTGGAACCCACAAGGGAAAAGAAGAGTGCGGAGGCCAAGGAGAACTTGGAGAAGAACGGTGGAAGAGGAGGCTAAGGAAATTGGAATGACTTGAGCACAGCTGAAAAAGACAGCCCAGAATAGAAATCGATGGAGAACAACTGTTTCAGCCCTATGTTCCACGGGGAACGGAAAGGAATGATGATGATGAAACCATGTCCTGAGATCTACCTGTACTACAGGATCGAGCGGTAGCTAACCCCTGCCTTAAATTATTCTTAGATGTATGTAAACCAGACCTGATAGAGGGAACTGTGGAAATGTAGGATGCTATTGATATTTTTCTAGAAGGGCAGAATGTTAGACAGGCCTGCGCGCCAAATTCTTAACCCTTTGAAAATAAAGGTCGTTCGTTCGTTCGTCCTTTAAGTGTAAATCTATGAATAAAATAAAACATAGTTGCACTAAAAGGGAAGATAAAAGGTAATCACAAAGCGGAGACTGCCGTAGGTGAGTAAAATGTTAGAGACTTCACTATACGATGGTCAGCTTTATGAGGTGTGGGTGACCGATTCCTTTTCTATTTGCCGCTGTCTTCCGTAACTAGATAGCAATGTTAGGTAACCATTTACAGATAGGCAGAAGAGTTTTTTTTCTCTTTTTTTTCAGTTCCCAGGGAAATAAGTGTTCACTCTTTACCCTTGTGTATTTAGGGTGAGTTCCAGGGCTTTCTTGCAAACCCAGAGGGCTTCCCCAGCTCAGCGGGCTCAACATTGGTAGAGTTGGTAAAACTTACTTGACTCACTACTTGGCAGGTGATGCAATGCCATGAGATGGGTGGTCCTCTCCCCTATAGGGGATGGTAGACTGGCGCATGAGGCTACCATATTTCGAACCCGGAAGCCGTTAACTTCGCCGCAAGAGGCATGCGCTCTAATCACTCTGCCAATCGGACGATCCAATTTTGAAGGTAGACTGAACTAATGCGGAGACCCTGCCAATGACGGGAAAACTTCATGTAGAGATTAACTATAGGATGAAATCTTGTCATCAGAAGTGTCTCCCCCCATCAGACAAGTGTTTTGGCACTTTTACCTCCTTTTTAACTCTGGAAGAAAAGGTGGGGGGGGGGGGGGGTCGAGGGGGGGGGGGGGGGGGGGGGCAGGGGGGGGGGGGCAGGGGGGGGGGGGTGGGGGGGGGGGGGGGGGTGGAGGGGGGGAGAGGTGGGGGGGGTGGGGGGGGGGGGGGGTGGGGGGGGGGGGGGGGGGGGGGGGGGGGGGGGGGGGGAGAGGTGGTTCCACTTAGGTCATAACTCCCATATGTCATTCTCCTGTTGATTTATGTCTCCCGTATGTGCTGGGATGAATGACAATTAATACAAGAAACATTATGTGATTAAGCAAAACATGGCAACTTAATAATGTGTGAAAGAGAGTGTGTGTGTGAGAGATAGCGTGTCTGAAAGTGTATTTGTGGGAAAGAGAGTGTGTGTGAGAGAGATTGTGTGAGAGTGTGAGAGAAAGTGTGTAAGAATGTGAGAGGGAGTGTGTCTGAGAGTGTATGTGTGTGAAAGAGAGAGTGAGAGAGAGTGTGTGCGAGAGTGTGTGTGTGTAAAAGAGTGTGGGTGTGTAAAAGAGTGTGTGTGTCAGCGTCTGTGCGACAGAGAGTGTGTGAAAGAGAGAGAGACTGTGTGAGACAGAATGTGTGAGGGAGAGAATTTGTGACAAAGAATGTGAGAGAGAGTGTGAATGACAGAAAGAGTGTGTGTGTGAGAGATAGTATGTGAGAGAGAGAGTGTGTGTGAGAGAGAGAGAAAGAGAGAGAGAGAGAGAGAGAGAGAGAGAGAGAGAGAGAGAGAGAGAGAGAGAGAGAGAGCGGCAAGTAGATTCTCGGGATGGTGTATGTACATGGAGCCAGGCCTAGAGACTTTTCAAGGTGGAGCGAGGTTTCGTTATGGCACCCCCTTCCCCGTACAGTACTTCCTCCTCCCCCCCCCCCCTTCCCTTCCCAAGTAGGCGCCTGGTTCGGCCGCTCCATTCGTACGGACTAAGAGATAGTCCTGCATGTACATAACAATTTTATTTTCTAGATAAGACAAAAGGAACTAAGAAGGATTGTGCAAACAAAACAATACAGATTAACAACATCAACTAGTAATGCAAGATGTCATTGCAGTAATTTAATGGAGAAAAAAAATTGAATATAATTCCTGTCATTAAAAATTGTCACGTGTCAGTAATAGTAGACCTTTTGTCTTTTAATTTCTAGAACAGAAGAGTGCCACCTGTCAACCAATCTCGCAAGTCAGAGAAAATTATTACAATTTCCATCAGTCAGATAGTTTGAAAATGAAATAATTCAGCGACACAAAATATGATGTTATCATAAATAAACTGATTTTCTGTATTAATTCTTGTGTCTACGATCTAAATGTCACACTGACAAAACAATAAAGATAACTAGAAGTTAAGTGACATCGACCTAGCACGTGATTGTACAATGTGGTAGGTTAAATATACGTGGATTGGAAATAGTTTTGTTAGTCATCAGCAAGGCTATAATACTGCTTATGTTTTACTTAACCCTGTTCACAGAAGAAGAACATTTAGATCGAAGGATAAACTGTGGCTGTGCTGGCATCTACGCAAAACACCGCCCTACTTATCTGTGTCGACCTAATCATTATAATTCCACGACCGGTATTCCCAAAGCTACATCTATTCGATGCTCACCTGGGGACTTCCGCTATACTGCATAATGCTTGATGCTGTATCCTAATTTAACCTTTTTACTGAGCGCCGTGGTGTCGTGTACTATGCTTCATTCATTGTCATTCTGTTCCTCAAACTTGGAAATAACATAAGTAATCTCCAAAAAATACGAATGAATTGTTTGACAACGTTTACCTTTCACAAATCTAGACGCCCTAAATCAAGGAGAAAATATGCTTAAATACGCATGCGCAGAATAAGTCAAATAGGATAATGGATGCCATTCCAAAGATAACTAGAGTTGTCATTCTTCAATTCTGCGGTGTTACTACGGATACTGCTACTATGTGATCTAGTTATTGTTAACAACACAACTCTGACCTTCAACCCAGGGCCATCTTAACAGCATTGTAGGCCCTGGGCAAAGCAATGCACTGGGCCCCTACCAGCCCTACGGTGTTAAGGAATTTGTAATATTTCTACCTTAATTAAAATGAATTTTGATTCAATTTTTTTCCATAAATCTATTTTAAAACGCATATAGTTAAGATGACGAATTCGTCAACTTGGTCGCATTTTACGACATACTTCGGAGTTACAGTGTTACTAATCTTTGCAACGCTTTCAGACCCCGTAACACACGGGCGAGTGTTCGCTATTGGACTACATTACCTTTCACTGATATTATTCCTTACGGGCTCCATGGCTGGTTACACTTGCTGATTATTCCTTTACTATTCTGTCCATCTTTTCTTCTCTTTCTTCAAGCTTCATCTGCACTGGTTGTTGTCTGGCTCTATACTTTAGATCTATGACGCCACAAAAATCTGACCATCTTATGTTAGTGTAATACTCCCTCATAACTCTGCGGCTTTCCAAGGAACACATGCCTTCAACAAACTCATGCCAAGTCGTCCTGTTCATGCTATCACCATAAGATCTCTCCATGTCTTCTTGATTCCTTTCATATCTGTCTCCAGATCTCCTCTCCGTCAGTTTTTCGATCTTCCTCTTTTTACTCTGGGGTTTCCAGGACAAGTTCTGCCTTATAATATTATCAACAGATTTCATCATTGTGTGTGTGTCCTATCCATCCCCAGCGGCCTCTTCTCAAATCTTGTCCCACTGACACTTGTCTGGTTCTTTTCATCGTTTCCACATTGGTGACCTTGTCATACCACTTCAATGCTAGTATTCTAGGCAAGCACCCATTTATGAAAGTTCGTAGCTTTGTTATTGTCGTTTTTATTGTTTTCCGTGTTTCAGAGCCATACAATAGGGCTGATATGACAACTGAGTTGAAGATTCTGATTTTTGTGACTAAACAGCTTCATGATCTAGAGCGTAACACTTGAACACATAAAACTGCATCTCCCCACTACTCTAATGTCACAGGTTGTAGGAACAAACTAAAACTAACTTTTAAAAAAACAACAACAATAACTTCAGTGCAGTCTACTGCTCTGTTGTTCCCGAAAACATGTGCTGGCGACTAAAAAGATATCTTGAAAGTTTCCTCTGTTGAGTGGACTCTAAGATTGGCCGTCTGACAGACTAGGTGTGGACGCAGTCCTTGCTAGATCCGTTATGTTGCCACTAATCCCCAAGCAATTAGAGAGATTAAGTCTTCGGCACTCGCAGGAAGGGGGTAGGACGGGTTTTCGTACCTTCCAGAACTTCCCAATCAATATGTCTAGAATTCTCACGTTATCCCACGGGAAGGAATGGAACGTTAGAAAACTCGTTCAAGCCTCCGGAATACGAATCCTCCTCAGCGACGCTTTTGTTGCTTGAGTTGATTAAAACATTAATCTAAATGTGGCTATTTTAAAATAGTTTCTTTTCTAATGATGAGAATGGGGTGCTCGGGACACGGGTCGATTACGGGAGGCAGTTTGAATAACGAACGGGAACATTAAACGATAGCATGAGTTCTGTTTCAAGCAGGGACCCAAATTTTGTGGTCTTGACCTTGACAGAAAACAGAGCTCAGCGATCTAAAGTCCAATAGCGGTTCAATAATGTATCCATTAGACAAAGAAAGCTTCCTGTACACTCATGCATGTCGTACAAGGTGACTAATATGAGATTGTGCAAGGGGCTGGCAATCTCATCGTGTAAAATAAATTGTCACGGAAACCACCACTGCAAGATCATGTGACCGCTTGGTACAGGCTTCCTGCAAAGGGACCAGCTGCAGTGGTGGCTTCATGCTCCGTAAGGAGCACAATGGAAATGTTGTGAATGAATACATGAATGAATGACGCTAAAGTCTATTTATGTATACTCGTATATTCGTTTTCCATCATTATAACTTTTACAAAATGTCTCAACAAATGATATCTCTGAAAAAAAATACTTTTGTTTTTCTTTACTCAGTCAAACTTTGGTCTGTTCTCATAAAATATCTATTTTTTTTTATTTCGGTTTTTCGCAGCATAATGTTGATTGGTATTTCTGTTTTTACTAAAGATTTCTTTTGTTCTGTTGTAAGCTTACAAAAGTAGAAAACAAGGAGCGATAATTGCTTGCCATTTGACAAGTAAGTTTTATTTTATTATTGTTTTATCTCAGAAACATAATAAAGTTAAGTAAAATTTTAAAATAATAAACCGACTTTAGAAGAGACACCAAAAATTGTTGAGCCGCTATGACATAATATGTCGAGCAGAGCAGATCTCATGCTGAGTTGTAATGTTAATATGACATAGTACGTTATGCAAAAAAATGACAGCAAAGTTTGTTGATTTTAAGTAAATTGCAGAAGGGAAGATATAACAATATCAACATAGGATGTAACTTTTTCAATCACCGCCGAAGTTGATCAGTCGTATTCCTAGGTTATTTAACTGGTGCCCCCCCCCCCCCCCCCCACACAAACGCATACACATATGTGTGCGCGTGTGTGCGTGTGGGTTGGGAAAAGACATCATTTTAAAATGTTAATATCGGTTGTTTCGTGTCATTATTTATAATGAAAGAAAAAAAAAATAGCACAGCAAAAATTACGTGGAAAGAGAGTCAAGCTCAACAACAATAAAAGCGATAATTAAATAAAAATAAAGAAACAAAAAAGAAACAATCGTTCTCACCTATGACTGATTCACTGAACTATGTTTTTATTTTGTTTTTTTCATGTGGGCCTGTTTTGGAGCCCCGGGCCAGTGGTAATATTGGCTCGTGGCTGGAGCCGGTCCCGCTACTAGGATACGTCTATGGAGCGTGTATCCTTCTATCAGAATATTCTGTCTCTCCCCACCCCCTACTGTTTTTTTACACAACCACTCACACGGGCATTGTTCGCCTTGAGTCTTTGTTGATTTCTTTAAATCAATACCATTGGTGGTAATTCAGTGAGCCTTCTGTGTGAAACAGTCTCAGAAAGTGTACGACATCGCAATATCGCCACAGACAATATATGAATATAGAACATGAAGCCTAGAAATATAGGATAATTCTCGCTACAGAAAATGTAAGAATATAGAACATGACGTTTAAGAATATAGAATAACATCGCTATAGCAAATGTAAGAATATAGAACATGACGCTTAAGTAGATAGAATAACATCGCTAAAGAAAATGTAAGAATATAGAACATGACGTTTAAGTAGATAGAATAACATCGCTAAAGAAAATGTAAGAATATAGAACATGACGTTTAAGTAGATAGAATAACATCGCTAGAGAAAATGTAAGAATATAGAACAAGACGTTTAAGAATATAAAATAATATCGCTACAACAAAGACTAAAAATGCAGAACTGAAAGTTTAAGAATATAGAATAGCATCGCTACAGAAAATATAAGAATATCTAACAGGAAGTTTAGGAATATAAATTAATATCATAATAGACAATGTAAAAAATACTGAACAGAAATAGAGTGTACAGGAAATTTTCGCTACAGCAAGAGTAAAAATACAGAACTGAAAGGTTAAGAATATTGAATAATATCACTTAAGGCAATATAAGAATATCGAACAGGAATTTTAGGAACATCGAAAAATATGGCTACAGAAAATGTAAGAATACTGAACAGATAGTTTGATAGTAAAGTTTACTATCGCTACAGCAAGAGTAAAAATACAGAACAGAAAGTTTAAGAATATCGAATAATATCGATATAGAACATGTAAGAATATAGAACAGAAAGTTTAGGAGTACTTTTTTATTCTTTTTTTTTTTATTTTAATGATGAAAAATATCCCGTTCAACCTCTGATTGGTTATAATTAGGATATATAGTGTTTTCAATGCCAAATAATATGAATAACTGCCGATACGGGAATGTGGCATCACATCTGTCAAATCATTGTGAATATTGCAAACAAATACGAGATAAAACAAAACCAAGCAAAAACATCAAACAAATATAATATTCAGAGGGAGGGTGTCGTGAGAAATTCTAAATCCACATATCTAAATTAAAAAGTAATGTAAAGCCTAACGAATTAATTCAATAAAAGGGAAGAAGAATGGTAAAGAACAGTGCGGTCACAATAGCGTATGCCTGTGTTATAGAACGTCATGCTAGTTAAACAAGAAAATCCCTTTCTATGCTCCGTCTGCATAATTGTAACGCTTTCACGTTGATAGTAAAGCCTACAGCATCATACACGCGTTTCTAAAAATAAAACTGGTACTGTGTTTCTTAGAAAACCTTGAGATACGCAAGATGCTTAATGACCCAGATATAATACTAGCATTAATTAAATTATACACACTACGTTAACCTAAAAGAACAGACGGACTTAGTATAGAGAGAGAGAGAGAGAGAGGTACGGAGGAACGCATGCAACACTAACACGCCGTCTCGCGATATAAAATTAATGCCACCCCCAAGCGAAAGGCATGCAGGCTTGCTTTTTTTTCAAATAAACAGTGACAAAAACCACTACCAATACGAGGGTCAGGTTTTAGAAACATGTTTAATGCTTATTATGAAACATGACACAATACTGTTTTACGTCTAAAATCCTGACATTATACTGACAGAACAGTCGAAAAGGCAGGACAGGTGGCGGTTCTAAACATAAAAAATAAAAAAAATAAAAATACACGACTATCCTAGAAAATACATATTTTGAACGCAGCCACTTAGCTCCCTTAAAACTTATATATTTGGGTGCCTTAGGACTTGCTGACAAAGAATATGTTAGGTGTTAAGAAATTAGTCTAATAATTAACAAAGTATAGCCATAATACTAGAGTGGTGTTGTCAGACAACACAGGATCATTTTTGCTCATAATGGCGTGTTTGGACACTGCTTTAGAAAAAATGAGGCCACCACGTTAAATCCGATTTGATTGGCTAGAATAATATGTAAGGCGAAACATGATTAGTCGATTGCAAATACTATTTTTGGTTGTTACTAGAAACGATAGGAAGGGTACATTTTTTCAAAAGCTTGTGTAAACATGGTCTCATTGGCTAGACCATTTAATATAGTCAATTAGGAGCGTCAGTTCAGTGCCACTTTTTGAAAATCCAATTTGTAAAAGCAAGTGCGTTGAGATCCAGCTCATATTTTTATAATAAAAGCCTGGGACAGAGGCAGATCGGAATTGTGCCATAACTCATCGCCAGTCAACGTATTTGTTTAATATTTCCATGAATTGTGGTAAGCTAGACCTATTTGATATCTTGTTGATGAAAATTGAATGTGAATTGATAATTTATGTCTATATGTGTGTGGTTCAGTAACAATAAACAGAGGCAAAACCTCGATATGGCTCCACCATGAATAAAACTTGTCGGAGAGGAATATATCTGCATGGGATGGCCAAATATTACTATGACACCTATCTTATTGAATAGAAGGAAATAATGCTGGAATTGCAGAGGCGTTGTAACCATTAGGGAGAGGAATACTGGTGTAAATTGTTTCAGATGAAGCTAGCAGTTGGCCTACCGCGCTGAACTCAGTGTTTGTTATGTATTGTGTTTCAGTGTGGAAATAGATTATAAATTAGTTCTGAAGTAGGAGGTACGACCTTCTTGTTTCAGGGACCGTTGTACTAAACTATTAAAGCAGCACCTGGTCTGAGTTTTGCTGAATCCAGAGGCTGATAGCATACTCCTTGGTCAAGATAGCGACCAGTGTTGTTTCTCAAGAATACGGTGAAGCAAGCGAGCAGAGGAGACTGTTTCCTGCCGCCCACACAGAAGTTAAGATTCGTTGGCCAGAGCAGCTCAATCTTGTGTACCCCCCCCCCCCTCAAAAATTGACTGTATATTAAATAAAGAGGGACAATTATTTGTTTCAAATGACAGGAACTGTGAACCTTTCCAATACTATTACCACCAGAAACAAACACTTGAAGTCATGATGACAAACAACAACCTAGCTTGAAAAAGCCAGTATTACCTCATAGTACTACATCACAACTTACACACATATTGTAATAATAATAATATATGTCAATACATAAATCCTATCTATAAATTGTGTACATACAACTTGTAATTACATTTGATTGTGATTCCTGGTTCACTTTGTAGTTGAATCAGGATATCTATTATTGAAAGGAATTAATACATATTTTAAAAGTTACACTTGACTCATTAAGATAGTCTTATAGAGTGTTCTATGTATGTGAGTGTCACAGTGTTATAAAGTATTGTGGATTAAATTAAATTGTTTATCTGTCTGTTGGTTGTTGTTGTGAACATACACTTCATCACTATCATAACCCTAGACATTCAACGTAGTCTTCACAATATTCCAGAATAATTCTGACTGAGGTCTAAATGTGGTAGCAAAGTAAGGTCATCTGTAATACACCACACTTATTAGATACAGATACCTTCACAGCTGATCTCAGCCAGTACACTAAGTCCCCTATAAATATTTATATCATCCCACTTTGCCACAGAGTGGTATAAAGGCCTGGTGTTTCCAGTTAGACATTTAATTAACTTTCACTTGCCATAAGTCATATGTATCGTCACTTGCCGTAAGTCATATGTTTTGTCACTTGCCATAAGTCATATGTATTATCACTTGCCGTAAGTCATATGTATTGTCACTTGCCATAAGTCATATGTATTGTCACGTGCCATACGTCATATGTATTGTCACTTGCCATAAGTCCTATGTATTGTCACTTGCCATAAGTCATATATATTGTCACTTGCCATAAGTCATATATATTGTCACTTGCCATAAGTCATATGTATTGTAATATACTCATCAGACCTTTACCTTCCCAATTACTATATATTAACTTTTGTTATTGTTAAATACTGTTTGACTAAATTATGCAGTTCCCTAGGTCTTGTCACCGAGAGACCTAAACTAACATTATTTGTGCTATTGTTAGAATGAGATAAACAGTTATGACAGCTCACAAAGAAAAAAAAAATGATTGAAAATAATAATAAGAATTGCTACTGACAACAGTTCAAGGTAACAGCTCACGTTTACTAAGAGTGAGTGATCATCTAGAGACGTAAATAGAATGTTCGAGAACAGCGAAGATGACCAATAAATTTAATCCAAAAGATGTCTGTTAACGAATCACAGAGTGGCAATGAAACACACCACGCTGAGATGACCAGAAGTCATTAGTTAGTGAGAGTGTGCTGAGAAGTTTCGAGCAGCTGTGCGGACAGGTGGTTTTACAGACTGGCTCTTATGAGTATATACATATGTCCAGCTACCTCAAACAAGTGTTAATCTATCGGAAGATAGATATTGATTCTGTGGTTTACAGTTAGTGTTTATTTCTATAGGAGATCAGCGATTATGCTCTCTTGTAAGTATCTGATTTTGAATACATTATGCATAAGACAGATTCTTGTTTCCAGGAATGTTTTGTAGAGGCATGATTTGCCAGTTCGCTATGAGAACTCTATGACTATGTATACAGGAAATGGAAGGCTATGAATATATAAAGGAAACTGAATATTATTCAGGAGCAACTCTAAGTAAAGGTTGATCTACGAGGACTTTAAGTATAGGTTGATCTATCAAGAGATAGATATTACTTATAAGAAACAGTGAGTGTTTATTTCCACATGAGAACCGCAAATATGCTCTCACTTGTAAGTACGGTATCTGATTGTGAGTAGGTATACATTATGCATAAGATAGATTCTTGTTTCCAGGAATGTTTTGCAGAGGCATGATTAGCCAGTTCGGAAAGAGAAACCTATAAATATTTAAAAGATACGGAATGCTATTGAGGAGCATAGGTACCACAAGTATATAGTAGCAGATTTGGGAAGACTAAGAATATCTACAGGAGATAATATGATAAAGAGGAATATGAAAGTTTACAAGACATAGAGCTCTTGTAAGAAGTACCCGTGATGTCCAAGGATCCAATTTATGATTATGCGCGTGCTCCATTATTTGAATTACTTGCCATGCTTGTTAACAGTATTGTGTTATTAAAAGTTTTAAAGGATCAGCATGAATTTGATTTCGTCCTTAAATGTTGCTGAACGTATGCCATTATTGTTTACACTACCACTATATGAGAAGTCACTATAACATCAAAGAAGGAACTGAACGAACCTGGGATATTAAAAAGGATAGTAGTATCATCCAAGAATTACCACCTCTGGCGGAGTTGACCAGTAATAATATTAACTTGAACTTGGAAGGTAAAGGAAGAACTGTACTACTACTACCTATACACACAACAGTATTGTAACCACTATATTATAACACACCAAGCGCGGTTACAGTCTGTCTATTCTTAACATTTAAGAGTACTGGTACATAATCATATTGCTATAGAAAGTATGAATATAGAACAGAAAGTTTAAGAGTATAGGATAATATCGCCACGGAAAGTGAAATAATCACCGTACTATTAATTGTCAACATGAAACCTACTAAAAGCAAACAATGAAGAATTCCCGCCAGATTTTCGCGTAGTGCACACACAAACAAAAAAAAGGCGCGTAGTGCACCACGAATGCTAAATAGAACATCCATTAAAAGACGAACCATGACTTTCAGTTTATTTGTTCTTGGTGCATTGACCATTGACCATAATTCATTATAAGTCTGACTACAAAAATCCAACGAAGTTAAAATGGAATAAGACGCGTCAACAGTGATGAATGCAGTCAGCGACCCATAGCTTGACTGCTTGCGTCAGGGTTAGCGAACCAGAGCTGACCAAGACCCTACTCCACCTCCAAGTGGTGGTCCTGGAAACAGGCTGCATCACTGCAGTCTGGCTGAGGGAGTAGGGATCGAAGAGGGAAGGCTAACCCGGTCGCAAAAAATGCCGTGTTGAAGTCGGATGTGTCGGCCGAAAGGCGCAAATATCGCAGCGTCGCTATAAACGGACACAACGCACCCAACGTCCTTTTCATGACGAACAAAGAAGAAGGAAAGAATGGAAAGGAAATGACACCAGATGAACTTGCTAATAACATCAGAGATGTATATATTACAAATGCACAGAGGTTAATTCCTAAAAGAAGTATAAAGAGACGAGAATACATCTCAGACGAAACACTGAAGTTGGTGGTAGAGAGAAGAAAAATGAAGTCCAAAAAAGATACAGAAAATCAGGAGTTGTACAAGGAATACACAAAGCAGATTAAAAAACGAGTCAGACAAGACAAACAACAATACATAAACGACACCTGCAGGAAAATAGAGGAAATGCGCGAACAGGGATTGAGTAAGAATATGTTTTCTGAAGTAAGAACATTGAAAAACAGCAACTTTAAATCATCACCCCGAGCAATAAACGACAAGAAAGGCGACACTCTAACAGAACGTAAAGATATTCTGAACAGATGGAAGGAGTACTGTCAAGAAATGTATACGGAAATAAACAAAGCGGCAGATAACAACGTCATGAATGAAGCGGAACATGAACCAGAACCTACCATAGAGGAAGTCCGGAATGCAATCAAACACTTAAAAAGTGGAAAATCTCCTGGTTGTGATGAAATAACAGCTGAAATGATACAGGCAGGAGGAGAAGGCAGCGCTCGTATATACCATGCATTATGCTGCAAGATCTGGCAAAGCGGAATTTGGCCCAAGGAATGGAAACGATCAATTTACATACCCTTGCCAAAAAAGGGCAACCTGAAACTGTGCACAAACTACAGAACTATAGCTCTTATAAGCCATGCCAGCAAAATACTTTTACAAATCATAATGAAAAGGATGCAACAAAAGCTAGAAACAGAAATAAATGAAGTACAGGCGGGTTTTCGACCAGGTAGAGGCACTAGAGATCATATATTCAACATGAGGATCATCATAGAAAAGTGTAGAGAATTCAACGTTGACCTACATACTTGTTTCATTGATTACACCAAAGCTTTCGATTGTGTACAACATCAGCAGTTATGGGCTATTATGAAAAATATGGGATTTCCAAACCACCTTATACAACTCATCGCACTGCTGTACCAAGAACAACAGGCAGCCGTAAGAATAGAGGGGGAAACATCAGAATGGTTTGAAGTACAGAAAGGAGTAAGACAAGGCTGTACCCTTTCCCCTTACCTGTTTAACATTTATGCCGAGAATATCATGAGAAACGTAAGAGATGACCAAGAACACACAGAGTTTGACTCATTTAACATCGGCGGGTACCAGATCCCGGAAATCAGATATGCTGACGACACAGTCCTCCTATCGACCAACCCAAAAGGACTTGAACAATTACTTCTGTCCACCAAAAAACACAGCGAGGCCCAGAATCTATACCTAAACACCAAGAAGACCAAAGTATTGACAACAGACAAAGTAAAGACCAAACCAGAAATTGAAATTGATGACGAAGAACTGGAAAGTGTCAATGAATTCGAATACTTAGGATCAATCATTAACAGCTCTGGCGACTGTGCAGTAGAAATTAAAAGAAGACTTGCAATTGCTTCACATAAGCTAATACAGATGAAAAACCTATGGCAAGGCACAAGCAAAGAAACAAAGTTACAACTGATCAGAGCATGTATATTCCCAGTAGCAACATACGGCTGCGAGACTTGGACACTCAATAAAACAGTTGCAAAAAAGATTACATCATTCGAAATGAAATGCTACAGAAGGATGTTGAGAATACCCTGGACAGAAAAAAAGACCAACAGAGAAGTACTGCACTCACTAAACGTACAGGAACATTGGCTCCTAAATACCATCGCAATAAGGAAGCTGAAATTTTTCGGTCATATAAAAAGACATAATAGTCTGGAAAAAACAGTGATGGAAGGCATGGTCCCTGGAAAAAGGGGAAGGGG
This sequence comes from Oreohelix idahoensis, assembly GCA_024509875.1. Classification (NCBI taxonomy): domain Eukaryota; kingdom Metazoa; phylum Mollusca; class Gastropoda; order Stylommatophora; family Oreohelicidae; genus Oreohelix; species Oreohelix idahoensis. Next base: position 180,471 of record JAMPIV010008760.1, on the reverse strand, counting down.
TCGACCTAGACGACGGTGGACCCAGGACATCACAGAGAGTCTGAACTTGTCTTTGGCTGATGCAGGTCGACTTGCCCAGAATCGTGATGCGTTCAGAGCAGCTGTAATGGAGACAACGTTCTGGAAAGAATACGTCACATGATGATGATGATGACTTTTTCTGAGCACAACTCACTAACACAATATTCATGTGCATACTTTTTTTTTTTTGAGCACAACTCACTAATTTATCAAGGGATGTAATCTCTAGTTGACTCCCTTTGCTAAATATACACAAATCCACATTCTCCTCTTTAAACCTTATTACTAAATCTTAACATGCAAATTGGTTCTACCATAATTTGTAACTCATTCAAAATGCTTAACTCTAAACAACGTCATCTTCAAAAACGTATTTCTAGATTTATCTCCCTTGCAAAAACTACTCCTACACTCATTTTACCCTATCAAAACCAAACTACCGTTCACAGTACCTATCTTTGCATTCATGTCACCCATCAAAATTGTGATGTCTCTTCTTTTTACTTTTTCCATAATTTTCTGTAGTCTAGTATAAAATGTTTCTTTCACAGACTCTTCTTTGTCATTAGTTGGTGCATAACATTGGATGACATTTACATTTATTTTCTTTTTAGTTGTTTTAAAAGTAGCTGTTATTTTTAAAACAGCTAAAAAGAAATAAATCTATTACGTTACAAATAACTTTAATATTTAATTAAACATTAATTAATGACATTTTACATTTACTACATAATGTTACGCTAAGTGCCAAAATGAATGTGTGTGCAGATGAATTGAAACAGAAATTTTCATGTTTTTCCAGTGGTCTACAAGATTGAGAAACAGAATGTCATTTGTGCAAGAGACGCAACAGAATAATGTTGCTGCTACAGAAGGCCCTTTTGTTTTTCATGGTGTATGTCGTAGATTTCCGATAGGAGAATTAAGACTAGGTTTGGTCCCTTCTGAATAGGTTTGAATAGGTGATAGACTCAGTGAGAGTTAGTGAAAGGTAATAGAATTTCCACACACGTGAGATGATAGATTTGATATAGTGGCTGTCTCTGAAAGCGAAAAGAATTCTTCTCTCTCTCTCACCTATCCTCTACAACAGTTGTTACAGCGTCAGACAGACTACACCAATATACATATTACGTATATTTCTATCACTCACAGGCACGCACATACACGTGACGACAGGTAAACACACAGACGTGGGAAAACTATAACAATGATATATATATTATCTAGAACGAGCTGACCAAACACGATTGTTTAGTTCAAGAGCGATTTTAATATCAGGAAAAATCGCCTCACAACATCAAAGAAAGTACATCAAGGAAAATACATATACACATAGTCATAAAAAAATCAAGGAAATGTTGCAAGGATGATAGCCCCGTTATAGTGTTAACTCTAGGTTTAGCCCGGCCCCGTTAAGAGAACAGATGATGGCGCCAGAGTCACAGATACATAGGGTTTGAGTCTAAGAGTTTTTCTTTGTTTTATCTCGTAATTATATGCACAGAGTTTGAAAAAAATCTGATTTAACCTAAGACAAAAACACAAGAACTCTAGCCTTAGCAACAAATTATGCAGATTGAAAAAAAACCAAAAAGGACAGCAACAGGGTGTCAAAGATATAATAGTGAAAAATATCACTCAAACCAGCGTACACTCATTCATTCCGCCATGGCTTCTCACACTAGTACTCACGACTTTGCTTGCTGCCTCTTGGAACACATTGATTTTAGATTTTCACACAGACTCAAAAAATGCAGTCTACTGCCAAGAAGTCCCCAGTTCCAAAAGACCTGTTTAACTTGGAGTCTCCGGGAACGACTACTTGGGTATGCAAATTTGTTCAAATGTCTGATTAAGTCACCTAACAATTATTCCAGGCGCGGGAGTTAACAGAGCACAGTGTCAATAGCGTAGGTTTCTAAAAAAAATGATGAATGTCAGGTCGGTGCCTTCCCTCAGTATAGGATTCACTTTAGTCACACCACAGATTTGTCCACAAGATATAATCTAGTCGGGAAATGATTGTTAATATTCACGCCGCCAGGCAGCAAATTATATAGAGTTTCTAGAAGAAATTAAGTGCTGGCTCCAAGGTCCAGTATTTATCATTACAGTCTTTGAAAACCCGTTTGGGGATATTAGTATTTCTGTCTAACTTGCACCGTCAGATCAGTGTTACTTGAGAAAACCCACGTGGTTCAAAATAAGGACTGTCTATTTCTTCACAAGTATGGAAACTACTACTAGGTGCTGGTAAAGTTAGGGTCACCCCAAAACTTTCACTGTGTGGAGGAAAAAATAACACATATAATATAATAAACAGAATCTGTACTGGTTAAAACTTACATTTAAACTTGCAAGCAGAGAGCTTTGCTTATCATTTAAACTTCCCGTGACGTAAGTTATATTTAAAAATCAGCAATCCTCATAAATTAGGAACACGTGCGTATCCCGTCATCATTCATGAGGCTGGATTCTAGAGTTTATACGTTAGTTTAGAAAAATACACTCGACTGAGTATTAGCAGTTAAATTAAATTTATAAATAGCTACAATTGCCGTTATAAGCTAGAAATTATAATTTCCTACTGCTTTCCACTGAATGCTTCCCTAGAAAATATAATAGCCTACCACTTTATTTCTCTTCTGCGCTAAAGAAATAGATTAAAATGAATTAAGCGATTTAACACTTTAACACTCACAAAATCTATATATCTATCATATTAATTACCTCAACCACAGAATTACAGGTAGTCGCACAACTTAAGAATAAAAATGCTGAAAATATTTCTGGAAGTCTAGAAGTTCGACAAATTGCCGAAACAAACTGAGATCTTCGCTAACAGCTATTCTGTTTTTCGAGCGACCTATCTACTGTGGAGTCTATGAGCGAGAATGAAATTAAAGTTTCAAACTTGGCCAATATCTTAAAATCAGACAAAGGGCCCAAACTATTTCGCCACGCGAAATTATCTCCCCTACTCCCAACATTTACGTCCGCTTAACGCGTGTCGTAACTGTCACCTACTGACCACGATGTACGCGTGTCAGTTTCAAATCCCAGACAGCCTGACTCCATTGCCCAAGTGAGCGCCGTGTCAGTTTGGGATTTTCCAGCCAAATGTCTGGATACTGCCCGGTGCAGATGTAAAGTATCACACCTCACCGGGACTAATGCCGAGAAGAAGCTCGCGCGCTCGGTGAGAATGTAGACGATTTGCTACGTCCTGTGTTCAGCGAACCGACTTATCACGCCTTCTGACGCCCTGACATCTACGTAATATCGTCCTAGCGCGATTCTCAGTTTAAGAGAAAGAAACAGGTAAAGTTTGCGAATTATATGAGAATAATATTCGCAAAACGAATGGATGAAAAATACACAGGAAAAAAAATACAGAGATATTAAAAGAGAGAGTTTATGTGAAAGAATAGGAAGAAGATGTAGGAAATTAAATGAATATAAAACCTACGTGACAGAGCCTCCCCCCTTTAAGATATGGAAGCACTCCATGTCTACGTTATGGAGTTTAATTTCCTATAACCGTAGCTTCGGGGTGTCTGTCCTCTTCCCTCTCATCTTCCCCCTCCATCTCTGTCCAATTCCTACTCAAGTCCACTCCTCAAAGTTTCCTTCCCCCGGAATGTCTCCCATGCGCGCTTGAAAGAGCGTCGCCGCTTCTGACATTTTTGAAAGATTTCCTGTGATAGCGGTGGAATATCCCTGCCACTATCATCATCTTCGTCAGTTTTGGCGATCGTCAGGAGATGGTCGGAGGTTGGCACTGGTTTTTCCAAGTATCTCTTTAAGAGATTTAAATGGAAAACCTTCTCCTTTCCTTCAATAGAGATCTGGTAGTTAGCCTTAGAAATCTTTTTCAGGACGGTAAACGGCCCTTGCCATCCGATCTTCAGTTGGTTGTTCTCAGTAGGGAGTAACACCAAAACTTTCTCTCCTGCTTCCAGTTCTCTCTCTTCCGCGACTTTCCTGTATCGGTTAGCGTGCTTTGTGCGAGCTCGCTTAAAGTTAGTCGTTGCTAGGTCCCACCCTAGTTTCAACCTTTCCTTTAAAACCGACACATATTTACTTGCTGAGACGACTGTCTCATCCGCCTTCTCGTCTGTCAGAGACTGAAGTAAGGCTTCAAGCGGGCCCTTAATGGGTCTGCCAAATAAGAGTGTAGCTGGCGGAAATCCTGTGGAAGTATGAGGAGATTCTCTGTAGCCAAATAATGCTGCAGGAATACAGAGATCCCAATCTTCAGGTTTCACTTGTGCCAGCTTACTTAGCATCATGGTGAGGTTTCCATTAGCACGTTCCACGAGCCCATTTCCGGCCGGAGTATATGGCTTAGTGTGGATGTGCTGGGTCCTCAAGATCTTAACGATCTCATCCATCAACAGGTTTCGGTATGGAGATCCATTATCCGTCAACACTTGCTGCGGGAATCCCAACCGAGTGAAAATCTGCACGAGGGCTTCTGCGACATGCTTGGCATCTGCGCATGTTAGCGGGATAGCTTCTGCCCATAAAGTGCATGTATCGACTAAGGTCAGGATGAACCTGTTCCTTCTTTTAGTCCTTTCGAAAGGCCCTAAAATGTCGATCACAACCCGTTCGAATGGTGTTCCCATTATTGGCATTTCACCCATGTGGACTGGGGGGGTCCGTTGCTTGGGTGGTACACGTTGGCACTGGGCACAGGATTTGACATATCTGATAATATCAGTATTCACTCCTGGCCACCAATAATGAGTGGTTATACGTTGGTTTGTGGCGTTCTGTCCCATATGTCCGCTAAAGGGAAGAGAGTGCCCCATTTCTAGGATTTGGCTTCTGTACTGTTTCGGTACTAGGAGCTGGTTGTAACCTTGGTCAGGCTTGCCCGTTCTCCGATAAAGTACGCCATCCTCAGAAAAAATGTCCCCGTGCTGTTTGGGTTCCTTAGCCATGGGCAGTTTCCTAAAGCAGGGTGCCAAAGTAGGGTCCTTGTATTGCGCTTCTTTAAGTTCCATAGGTAACAAATTTGGCGCAGGCTCCCGTTCCTTCTTGGTTTGCCCTCTTGTAGTTACTGCTGCCACAATCGGCTCTTCCGGTTTCCCAATACACACGTATCTCCCGCCAAGTATGACTGGGTAGATGGGATCATCCATAACAGCCGCTTTGATCACACCTCTGACAAAGTCAGAGTGTATCTCCACCAATGCGATGGGAAGCGCTGTAGGTGCATCACTCTTACGAACTCCACAAAGTTTGACGGTCTCTCCTGTCTCTTGACCGGGTTTAACCAGCTTTCTGGCAACAATGCAATCATAAGAAAGCCCCGTGTCAAATAAGCAAGAAGTTTGAGAACCGTTCAAAGTAACAGTACCTCGCGTTGAGGGTCTATCCCCAACAGGTTGGGAATCACTGTCAATAATTCCGCCTTGCGAGACTGTCAATAAGCATCCGATGCGTTTCGGCTCGGTGTGCTCGGTCTGATCATATGTCCCGTGCTCAGGGGTTCTCCCTTTGCCACCTTGTCCTTTCTGGCTACGCTGCCATGTAGGGCGGTCGGGTTGATCAGACTGTTTGGGGTGGTTGGGGTACTTGTTCTTGTAGAACTTGGATTTTTCAGGAGGGGGGTTTTGAGGTCCAGTTTCTCTGTGGTTGTTTTGGTTAGAAGCCTGAGAAGATTGCTCTAGGTTATGTTTTCGAAAATGCTCCTCTGTCGGTTTCCGCTTTGTGGCCGGTAGTTCAGCCAGCGCATTGTGATAACGCTCAGACTTTTCCAAAATGTCTTCAAGTTTTTCTGCCCCCTGCTCAGCGAGAAATCTCCGGGTATCAGCAGACAAAGTGTTCTTTATTTGTTCAGTTAGAACAAGTTCCTCAAGACCTTCATAGGTAGAGGGGAGCTGCGAAAGCTCAAGGCACTTTGTTAGATATCCCTTAAGACGAGATGAGAACTGGTGAAAAGTTTCAGAATTCTCTTTCCGGCTGTTGCGAAACAGTTGCAAAAACTTGCGAGCGTTCATTTCAAAGCGCTCCAGTAACGCTTTCTTCAACACATCGTAGTCGTCTTGTTGGCTACTTTCCAGCTTAGAATAAACATCATAAGCAGAACCTTTTAGGGCCTGGGAAAGTTTCATATTCCAACGCGACCTCTCTAACCCGTACAGAGTTGCAATTTTCTCAAATTTTTCTAACCATGTGTCAATCTTCTCATTTGGACAAGGAAAAGATTCAAGAGTGAAAGACATAGCATTTAGTTGAAGAGATTGAGTGTTAGCAGGGTCAGTTAAGGAAGAATGAGGAGAAGACTCTCCATTGCTGGAGGTAGAGACAGCACGAGTTGGCGCTTAAAACTCTAGAGTTTTAAGCGCCAACTCGTGCTGTCTCTGTTTCTCTCTTTCCTCCTGCTGTCTCTCCTTCTCTCTTTCCTCATGCTGTCTTTCTTCTTTCTATGCTGTCTTCCTTCTCTCATTCTTCGCCCTGCGAATTTCCATTTCCTCGTCCCATCTTCTTCTGCTGTAAAGCTTTCTTTTTCTCTAGCTTCAGCTGCTTTCCTCTCCGCATCATATCTCTCAAGTTCGTCTCTGACAAAAGCTTTCGCTTCTTCTCCTTCCAGTCCCTCCTCTCTCGCTTCGTCCCTGAGGAGTTGTCTAAGCTTTGCCCTCTCGGCCATATTATGTCAGTGACTGAGACACGTGGAGATAGAAAATAGGAAAAAGAATAACCTGGTTCCTACCACTTACGAGAAAAAAAAAACCAAAAATGCAAAAGATGATATCCTTAACCCTGGGATACCTCCTCCAAAATAAAATCTAACTATCGCTGCTATTATCGGCAATAAAGCACTCAATGCAAAACACGACTACGCCAAATAAATGGTAGTTAAGATTACAACTGAAAAATAAGTTGCTACAGTGGAAAAGCAAAAGAATATTGCAAAAATTAAAGAGAAAAAAAATCCCTTAATTTTAAAAAATCCACTATAAGTTCGCCCCTGAAGTCAGATCGGGTAAGGGAGGGAATTAATCTGGACAAAAAAGTCCGAAACACACTCCTTAACTTAGTTCAAACGCCGTTCTGCCTCAGTACCCAGTGAATGTTATACACTCACCACTTTACCAGCATTTAGTATTACAATCAGCAGTTAACATATATCCCGACAAAATCAACCTGTAACCAAAATGTATATTATTCAAAGATGCTGTGGAAAAAAAAACTTATTAGTTTGTGTGGTCAGCACGCCCGTAAACAGATCGCTAGTCTAGGGGGTAATTATTTTTTTTTTTAAGATATAACAAAACTCACAAGACATCACACTCTTACTCTATATCAGAATACAGAATCTTAAGTTCGAAAATACGAGTACAAAATCCAGATAGACGAGTCCACGTTTGTCGTACTCGTCTTCCTATTCTAAGTTCAAAGACCGGAAACGAGCCCTCATTTGTCGTAGATTTCCGATAGGAGAATTAAGACTAGGTTTGGTCCCTTCTGAATAGGTTTGAATAGGTGATAGACTCAGTGAGAGTTAGTGAAAGGTAATAGAATTTCCACACACGTGAGATGATAGATTTGATATAGTGGCTGTCTCTGAAAGCGAAAAGAATTCTTCTCTCTCTCACCTATCTTCTACAACAGTTGTTACAGCGTCAGACAGACTACACCAATATACATATTACGTATATTTCTATCACTCACAGGCACGCACATACACGTGACGACAGGTAAACACACAGACGTGGGAAAACTATAACAATGATATATATATATTATCTAGAACGAGCTGACCAAACACGATTATTAAGTTCAAGAGCGATTTTATTATCAGGAAAATCGGCTCACAACATCAAAGAAAGTACATCAAGGAAAATACATATACACATAGTCATAAAAATTCAAGGAAATGTTGCAAGGATGATAGCCCCGTTATAGTGTTAACTCTAGGTTTAGCCCGGGCCCCGTTAAGAGAACAGATGATGGCGCCCGAGTCACAGATACATAGGGTTTGAGTCTAAGAGTTTTCTTTGTTTTATCTCGTAATTATATGCACAGAGTTTGAAACAAATCTGATTTAACCTAAGACAAAAACACAAGAACTCTAGCCTTAGCAACAAATTATGCAGATTGAAAAAAAAATTAGGACAGCAACAGGGTGTCAAAGATAAAATAGTGAAAAATATCACTCAAACCAGCGTACACTCATTCATTCCGCCATGGCTTCTCATACTTGTACTCACGACTTTGCTTGTGCCTCTTGGAACACATTGATTTTAGATTTTCACACAGACTCAAAAAATGCAGTCTTCTGCCAAGAAGTCCCCAGTTCCAAAAGACGTATTTAACTTGGAGTCTCCGGGAACGACTACTTGGGTATGCAAATTTGTTCAAATGTCTGATTAAGTCACCTAACAATTATTCCAGGCGCGGGAGTTAGCAGAGCACAGTGTCAATAGCGTAGGTTTCTAAAAAATGATGAATGTCAGGTCGGTGCCTTCCCTCAGTATAGGATTCACTTTAGTCACACCACAGATTTGTCCACAAGATATAATCTAGTCGGGAAATGATTGTTAATATTCACGCCACCAGGCAGCAAATTATATAGAGTTTCTAGAAGAAATTAAGTGCTGGCTCCAAGGTCCAGTATTTATCATTACAGTCTTTTTGAAAACCCGTTTAGGGATATTAGTATTTCTGTCTAACTTGCCCCGTCAGATCAGTGTTACTTGAGAAAACCCACGTGGTTCAAAATAAGGACTGTCTATTTCTTCACAAGTATGGAAACTACTACTAGGTGCTGGTAAAGTTAGGGTCACCCCAAAACTTTCACTGTGTGGAGGAAAATAACACATATAATATAATAAACAGAATCTGAACTGGTTAAAACTTACATTTAAACTTGCAAGCAGAGAGCTTTGCTTATCATTTAAACTTCCCGTGACGTAAGTTATATTTAAAAATCAGCAATCCTCATAAATTAAGAACACGTGCGTATTCCGTCACCATTCATGAGGCAGGATTCTAGAGTTTATACGTTAGTTTAGAAAAATACACTCGACTGAGTATTAGCAGTTAAATTAAATTTATAAATAGCTACAATTGCCGTTATAAGCTAGAAATTTTAATTTTATTCTGCTTTCCACTGAATGCTTCCCTAGAAAATATAATAGCCTACCACTTTATTTCTCTTCTGCGCTAAAGAAATAGATTAAAATGAATTAAGCGATTTAACACTTTAACACTCACAAAATCTATATATCTATCATATTAATTACCTCAACCACAGAATTACAGGTAGTCGCACAACTTAAGAATAAAAAATGCTGAAAATATTTCTGGAAGTCTAGAAGTTCGACAAATTGCCGAAACAAACTGAGATCTTCGCTAACAGCTATTCTGTTTACGAGCAACCTATCTACTGTGGTCTATGAGCGAGAATGAAATTAAAGTTTCAAACTTGGCCAATATCTTAAAATCAGACAAAGGGCCAAACTTATTTCGCCAAGCGAAATTATCTCCCCTACTCCCAACATTTACGTCCGCTTAACGCGTGTCGTAACTGTCACCTACTGACCACGATGTACGCGTGTCAGTTTCAAATCCCAGACAGCCTGACTCCATTTCAGGGCAGTTTTCACACTACAGCTGACCATGGCCCAAGTGAGCGCCGTGTCAGTTTGGGATTTTCCAGACAAATGTCTGGATACTGACCGGTGCAGATGTAAAGTATCACACCTCACCGGGACTAATGCCGAGAAGAAGCTCGCGCGCTCGGTGAGAATGTAGACGATTTGCTACGTCCTATGTTCAGCGAACCGACTTATCACGCCTTCTGACGCCCTGCAGCCCTGACATCTACGTAATATCGTCCTAGCGCGATTCTCAGTTTTGAGAAAGAAACAGGTAAAGTTTGCGAATTATATGAAAATAATATTCGCATAACGAATGGATGAAAAATATACAGGAAAAAAATGAAATACAGAGATAATAAAAGAGAGAATTTGGGTGAACGAATAGGAAGAAGATGTAGGAAATTAAATGAATATAAACCCTACGTGACAGTGTCTTAGAGATATGGCGTCAGCGTCGAGTTCTAGAGGTACCGGGTTCGATTCCCAGTTGAGGAAATATAATTTATCGAAATTTTTCAGAACCAGTGAATGATGTCATATTCCCTCTTGGTCTCCTGGGTAGTGAGATCGGATGCCTAGCCTTCTCGGATAAGGGCGAAAAAATAGGAGGCCCCGTGTGCAAGTTACGCACGTTAAAAATCCTACGGCAGTTGGAAATCGTAAAGAGTAGGCCGTAAGGCTGCTGCCCTGGCAAAATTTTAAAAAATTAGACACCTACTCACAACAAAAATACTTATAGAATGTGTGATTCCTATATACACACATTGGGATTCTCGCCGGTGCTACAGAGTTCTTGCACTGTGCTGAGATCCTCCTTGTGTAATCTAAGGGAGGAGATCGAAGCACTGATGGAGTTGTCCGTGGGCAATGAAGATAGTCCTTAAAACCGAACCAAACAAAACCATATGAATGAGTTAGGGAAGGAAAAGGCAGCGAGGAAGGAATATGGTCTCCCTACCTCTCGATGGTGGATCTAGTATAGTGAAATCTCTAACACTTCACTCCCCTACGGCGTATCTTCTATTGAATTATCTTTACCTTTTTTTTATATGAATAATATTATCGCGTATTATTTGGACATTGTCTTCCTCTTCTACCTTCCAACTCCCACAGCAGCCCAGTCCTTCAACAAACTTATAATAGTGTATTTGTACATTGTGCTAGCTATTTATTTTTTCATTTCTCATAAATTTATTTGTCACGTTTTGTTAGAAATATTTGACCCTACTAGTGTGCTGTTTTCTTTATCATTTTTCTCTTGGCATTTTCATATCTGCCATCTTTGTTTTTTGCTTGACACTATGGCGAGATGAAGCGTCGAAAAATTCCATGTTTCTAGTGCAACTGGTCAACTGTAAAAAACTAAGTAAACAACTTGGCGGAGGACTGTGGAGGCTGAGATGCAAAGAATGAACCAGAGTTGGGGCACTGTACGAAGGATGGCCGCCAACCGAGCAAAGTGGAATCAATTTGTTGTTGCCCTACAAGACGCCACCAGGCGTAATGGCCACTGACTGCTTCGACGGTCGGCGGCTAAGGATCAAAGAAGAAGAAGAAGACATGTTTAGTGCACTGAACTGAACTTTGTCACTGATATATTGTCAAGTTAAAGGAAGGCTTTCAAGTAGGTGAATATGTAATGAGATTTTACAAGACAAGTTTAGGAGCTTTGTGCGGGTGAATTGAATGGTAATGAGACAAACAGACAGGCAGGTTTTCACAAGCAAGCAGACAGATAGACAGACATTCAGGTAAGCTGTCAGGCGAGCTGGCTGAACGACCGATCGACAGAAGGGTGGGTTGGTAGAAATGTGAGTAACAAACAGACGGACAGGCAGACAGGCAGAGTAGATAGACGGAAATATAGATGGGTGGATGGAAAGATAGATAGATAGATAGATAGATAGATAGATAGATAGATAGATAGATAGATAGATAGATAGATAGATAGATAGATAGATAGATAGATAGATAGATAGATAGATAGATAGATTTTTTTTTTTTTTTTCCTTAACCAGCGGCACTTGGGCTTTCAGCCCTTCGGCCCAATGACATGTCATTGCGAGGCTGGGGAACCTGAGGACTTTCCTTCCAACCCGGTCAGGAGCTTCGCTCCTTCCCATCCACAGAGGGTTTATCACAGGAGCCGTTCAGGCTATTCAGTCAAATTTCCGGTAAACATTTCTTTCAACACGCCGACGCCCGGTTTGACAGAAAACACCTGGTCAGTACAACGCCGAAAGCATTACACCAGCGTCCCAGATAGATAGATAGATAGATAGATAGATAGATAGATAGATAGATAGATAGATAGATAGATAGATAGATAGATAGATAGATAGATAGATAGATAGATAGATAGATAGATAGATAGATAGATAGATAGATAGATAGATAGATAGATAGATAGATGGATGAATAGATAGGATACTCGTAGATGGATGTGTGTCGTATGGATGGATGTTTTAAGTTATGTTGAAGGCATATCGATTTATTTAAATATATGTTATATGTAGACAAAGTGTAATGCGGATGTAGTATGCTACCATAACAATTTTTTTCTGATGTCGATTTTGCTATACGCGTCGTTGATAGGTTCACTGACCCTATGTGCGTTGCAAGAGGTAGGTCGAAAGACACGGGCCATTGGGTCCAATAAAAATATTATACTAAACCTCTCTCTTTCTGGCGTTTCCATTGTGTGTACAGTATCCGGAGGGTTCTGAGCAGTTTTAAGTTTTTTATTTTATGCCATATGTCGGAATCAATAACACTAATCGTTGAAGCATATCGATTTATTTAAATATATGTTATATGTAGACAAATGTATGTACTGATTAGCGGAAGTTAGTTATCGAGTTATGATGTGTCTGCTACCATAACTATGGGATTATTTACCGTGACCATGCCTATGTCATTTGCTACCACGTGGCCCCCGAAAGGGGAGCAAAGAACGTGCGTGTCGCCAAGGAGGGTAGGTCGAAAGACCAAATAAAGAAAATTAAAACGGCCATGGTCCTCTCGCGCCAACGTCTCTTTTGGAGAACTTCCAGAACCCTTAAAACAATGGCGCAAAGTTAGCAGCAGAAATGAGGGAATTTCTCATGGTTAACTCATCACTGTTAATTTGCTCTTCTTTCTTTATGTCCTCTAATAACAGCTCTTTGTCATTGTTTAATGAGTGCCTGCTATTCCTATATTGCTACAGAAATCCCCTGGTCTTACGCTGTTCGTGTAGCGCTTTTTCGGTATAACGCTGTTTTTATTTTATGCCATATGTCATTGAATTTAAAAATTCAATCTAACACTAATCGTTGAACGCCATGGAAGGCTGGAATATAACTTTCACATGCTCATCAAGTTTATTCAGTGAGGTGGGATGGTCAAGAAGCGTTGTCATTGTTAGTATAATGACGCATAACCCCAAAATGGAAAGCACGTTTCAGTCTACCAAGCTGTAGATGGGTATTTGACTCTGCTCTTGAGTTCGGGAAGGCAAAGGCAGCGAGGAAAGGAAGTGGTAGCCCACACTTTCGAAACTGGACCTAGTATGATGGTCTCTATCGCTTCTCTTCCATACGGCAGTATATGCTATGGGATTACCTTTACCGTACGACATGCCTAAGAAAGCAGGAGACCTGTCTTTGTCTCCTTAGAGACCCCCAAGAACTATACGGGACATATTTATCTTAGACTAAGAATGTCTACAGGAGATAATATAACATTAACATTACCACGTAAATAATCATCGTTAACTTTCCCTTTTTGCCATTGTCTAACAACAAATTTTTGACATGATTTCCATGAAATAATTTCGACGTTAAGATAAATTTGGTAAAAATGTATCAGTTCATTATAATGATTAATTATTATATAACTAACCATCAAGATAACAGAAAACAGCCCAGGATTATAATACGTCGAATCAAGATGCTTGGATTCTAATAAGCTTAGATATGCTTTAGGTGGACTTCTTAAAACTAATGCCCGGTCAGTCAGCGAAACAAGTAATCGCACTATACACATAATGACGTTGATGGAAACATCTCATTATCACGTGACATGATCACGAATGTCGTTGTAGCGTGAGATAATGGTTGAATGATGAGTCACGTGTCTATCATGTGATCACATGAAACTTCTGAGCTTTGAAGACCCAGTCATTCACAGGCTAAAACAAGAGTGGATATTCAGGTAGATTAGAGAAGGGAAAAGTAGCGGAGACGTCTGGCTTCATTTTGTCTCTTGTATCCGTCACTTTGCACGTGTACTGTGTGCGTTAAAATCTTAGTGTGGTTGTGTGTGTGTGTTTTGTTGTTGTTTTATTTAAGAAATAGGAAGAGAACGCACATCCACCATCTCAACAGTCTACCCCTTCAACCTAAACTTGGTTATAGTTATGGTATTCTTCTTCTTCTGCCTCGTTTGCCCTGAAAAGGACGGTGGTTGCGTTGTGTCTGTTTACGCCGGAGTTGCGATATCTGCGCCTTTCGGCCGACACATCCGACTTCAGCACGGCATTTTTTGGGACCAGGTTTGCCTTCCCTCTTCAATCCCTACTCTCTCAACCAGACTGCAGTGATGCATCCTCTTTCCAGGACCACCACGTGGAGGTGGAGTAGGGTCTTGGTCAGCTCTGGTTCGCTGACCCTGACGCAAGCAGTCTAGCTATGAGTCGCTGACTGCATTCTCTATTGCTGCATCTTTGGCTCCCGTTATAGTATTCATTCATCACCTTTCCAACTCCTAAGGAGCCAGAGGCGGATCTACTATGAAGCTTGAGCTTCAGAGCCCCCAAGTCCAAGTTTCCAGCTGTCTCTATAATCCATTTCTTTCCCAAAATAGGCCCCCTCCAAGAGTTCAAGCTTTAGTGTCCCCAAAATGTAGATTCGCCACTGCATAGGCCTTAAACAAACTTTATGACAAGTCCTCCTGCCCCATGCCATGTTTAAAGTCTTTCCAAGTCTTCTTAATCGCCTTCACTTCTACAGTTCTCTTCTCCGTGTGTTCTTTGGTCTTCCTATACTTGTCTTACCCTGGGGATTCCAGAACAAAGATTGTCATGTAACGCTATCAACAGGTTTCCTCAATGTATATGCTATCCACCTGGTTAGGGTATTCAGTGTAGCTTTATTTCTTCATAATTTATGTTAATAATCAGAGGAGGATCTACTATGAAGCTTATGAAGCTTGAGCTTCATGACTCCCCCGAGACCAGTTTTCTCTACTATACGTTTCTTTCCCATCCCCAACACTTTTTTTTTAAAGGGGACTCTTCATGATGTGAAGGTATTGCCTCCCCTGCTTTGCAATAGTAGTCCAACAGTGACCAAACTCAAGAGTATCTAATATAGGCTTCAATGGAGTCTATTTGTACACAAGATTACTCTTGGCAGAAATGTAGATAGCAGGGTAGTAAAGCTTCTATCACATGGGAGTCTTCATAAGATATTCAAATAAGCGAAAACAATGCTGGCTGTCGCTAAGGACGTTAATTCTGTAACCTGCCGACCACTTTTGTGAATAATTTAAGCACTTATTTATCAGCTCGTTAAGCCCCCATCCCTGATTTACTCAGTGGAATTCTCTTATAGCTCTGTTTAGAATGTGTGTAGTAATTGACTGAGACAAACATGCAGTAACTTTAAAATGATCAAATCGAAGTTAATTTTGTAACATTACAAATAACAAAATTTAGTAATCACTTTAGTTTTAACAGTTTGAAAATAATTTGAATAGTTATGGATAAAGAAAAGCTCTCATCCTCGTATTTGGGGATTGCAAAAAGGATAAGAAATTTCAGGTTGTCGGGTGTAGCTCGTCTCACAGAATCTTCAAGGAAAGTCTACACAGTGTCCTGTGTCTTAAAGGGTAAGCCACTGATCCCGTCTTTTTCACATGGACATTTACGTTGGCTTAAAGCGTGAAAACTCACATTAATTTTAAAGTAAATATGTTTACATGGACATTTACACTGCTTTGAAAATGTAAGTCTTTGTCGTGGTTGAGTGAAGTGTAGAGTATTTGTCGAGTTGGACAATAGTAGTGAAATCGACAAGGGATAGTGGACTGACAGAGTTATAGATTACACACATAGCAAGGTGTACATAGGAGATGGACTTGAGACAACCTGGAAGAAGATTTATCAAAGTGATCTCTCTCTCCAAGCCTCAACTCACTTTTACTGTCTAAGCACCTCCTGCTCTCACTCTTTTCTCTTATCAAACATAGAGATTATAGTAAAGAGCTAAAACAAGTTAATTATGGATGGAAGGGTCATGAACAGCGCGTTAATAAATGAGTAAACTTTATTAAATGAAGACAAGCATGAAAATAATGCATCTCATCATAACATCATAAATGACATCAAAAAATCATCAGCAATCTCAATAATCATCAATAGTCATCAAATACGCAAAATACACCAACAAACACACACACAGACCACCGACATGAACCTGTAGAACACAGAGAGATAAATAATCGAGTGGCAGTCCTTCCGTTTTCGGGGACCAGATGAAATAGCTCCAGTAAGTGGTTTTTTTCGTAAATATATCCTCCATCGGTGATGGAATTAACCTGAATAAAATCACTGTATAGGCGCTATCGTTGGTGACTCCCCCCTACTGGCGCGAGTTGGGCTGGAAGACTCTATTTACCTCCTGTTTACCAAAATGAATAAACTGCGTGTCAGTCCTTCCGCTTTCGGGGACCAGATCAAATAGTCCAGACAGTGTCTTATATGTAGATCCTTCGTGAGGGACTAAGCCTACAAAACTGTCCTTGTTGGTACTAAACGTTGGTGACTCTCCCCTACTGGCGCGAGGTGGGCTGGGGGACGCTGTTTATCTCCTGCTGACCAACTGAATGAACTTAGCGACAGCCTGTCCGCTTTCGGGGACCAATGGAATAGCTCCAGTAAGTGGTTTTTTCGCATATATCCTCCCTCGGTGATGGAATTAACCTGAATAAAATCACTGTATAGGCGCTATCGTTGGTGACTCCCCTTATCGCGTGAGTGGAGCTGGAACTCTGTCTATCTTTGGCTGGCCGCTCCTAAGTGCGAGGTTCCACATAATCCAGAAATAAGCCATGGGACGAAGTCACTTGAGGACAACTGATCCCAAGGCGTGCTTATCGGGCGCTAGAATTGGCTTTAAATCCTGTTTTGGCTGGTTGACTGTGGCTTGGCTAAGTGCCCCGTTTAGGCATACAGAGACTGGTGAATTGAATTCTGCTATAGACATGCTGGGCTGTTTTGAGATTTTGGAAGCCGCAATGCCCTGACTGGTAATCCAATAGGCGAGTAGGGAACTACTACTGCAATAGACGTTTTCAGATTGTTGCGTTGGCTCATTTCATAATGCGTGAGCTGAACTCCCGTGAGAGGGAAATGGCGTTGACAAAGGGTTGTTGTTTCAGGTATGGCTGTGACACTCGTGGGGCTAGATATCCTCAGAATCCCTCTAGAACGAAGAGACGGTGACATTCTTCGTCTGACTGGAAACTAGACTAGCAATTCGGTATCCCCTGAAACTGAGACCAAAAAGAGACACCCTTTACCTCAAGCAACAACAAAATCACGCTAAATGTCATAAAAAATAGTTATACTCCGCTCCTCCCACACTATCAATACTCCGCAAGCGCCTGCATAGGCTTAATATCTTTTGTACATCCATGTACCTGTCAGTAACATGTTCTGACAGCAAAATCTACTCCTCTTCTCCAAAATAAATATACAGCTGAATGGTTATGTTATTCATCTTACGACGTTAAGTGAATTTACATAAACAGATTACAGCAGGTGACATTACACAAATAAATCTTATGTCCCCTTGGGGAAAAATTAACATTCCACAAATGAGTACATAGAAAATGCAATGTTCTCGCTATAATACAGTTGTGACTGAGTCATAAGGTAAAATGTTTTCTATGGCTGGTGGCTGCTCCTGTGAAAGTTATGGCTAGAGTCTATTTACACAAGTAAGCATAAAATGATTCTCCCCAGCCACTAAAAATATCTATCAACAAGGAATAAGCGACTATCTCCTATAATTCAGTGTTTAAGTGAATAATCCACCTCTGACGTTATCTTACAGAAATGACAGTTAATGCCTATTCTTAACCCATGATAAGCATCTGTGGACTTATTCTACGCCTAGTGAGTGTTTGTTTTTGTAAGTCTATCATTTAACCCATTATAAACCAAAAACAGCTTAAACACCACTTAATTAAGGCTGGATACGGCACAACACTATCACTGAATTAAATTACTAGATGAAGTCACCTCCCTATCAGATATAAAAGCTAACATGAATATATCATATTATAATTATAAGATATGTCAACTCACCCCGAAAAATGACTAGAGAAAGGCCTTAACATTTTAGTTCTGTGTTAAAGTTTGCCTTATCTCATGATGGTCCATCTCGGGCCAGGAATATCTTCACGAGTGTGTTGGCTTATTAAACCCGTCTACTCTTATAGATTACAAAGGACGCTCCCCCCCGGACACCTGGCCTGCATATTTCTTCAGAGGTATCGGCGTAATGCGTAATCAAGAGAGTAAGACAAAGGTTATTCTAGAGACATCAGAAGTCAACAACCGCATGAAAATTCCCCCGATAGACATAATATTATGGTCACTAATGCGTTCTAAGGGGCAAAAACCCACACTGGACTAACAGCGGGTTTTATCTCCCCCTGAAACAGATCAAACTCGTTACCCAGCCTCAAAGGGTACCAGCCGCTCGTGATCAAACGTTTTAAAGCGACCAGAGAAATTTCCCTGGACGGACCAGGTGCGTGTATGTAATATTACCGCTGCGCTGACCGTTTCTGACCAGTGGGGGATTTCTACTGAAAGCCAGAACGTAAACACCTCGGGTGGGGTTTGAGAAGGTGAAAATGAAAGAAAATAAGAATAAAAAATGTCTAGGAAAACAGAACATTAAAAAAGTTAATAACATATGGAACGAAATGGTAAAATAAATTATCGGTCACGTGACAGTCTTATTCTTAGAATGTACATCATTTCTTTTCATCTTTCCCTCCCTGCTCCATAGGGAATCTGGAACTACTTTATGCTTTTAGTTCTCTTTACGAAACTATCAATAAAGCAATCACCAGCCTGTGCAGTGGTGGTTCATGAATCATCATTATATACGTTGAGGTTGCCAGGCTCAATTGACTTTGACATCCAGTAGCGAGTTTCACACGATAAAATTCACATGGTAATATATACAGTTGACATTCAAAAATCCGGCCATCGATAATCCGGTTCCTTCAGATTTCCGGCATGGATTTCGGAGCGCATTATTAAATTTATCGCGTTGGCGCGCCACTATTTTCTGGAGCAGTTTATGTTTTGATGCAGCTGTCGGGTCTTGCTTGCACGTGTTAACAGACATTCCTGCTCATTCCTTCTCATTTTATCATTTATTTGCTGCTGTTTAGCCACATTATGGATTCAGCAAATAAAAGAAGTGGTGTAAAACGTAAACATCGTGCATTGTCGATCGCAGATAAAGTGTACAGGTAGTCATTTTCTGTTAAATATATACAGAATATATAACCATAAAAAATCATGCATTTTCAAAAATCCGGCACTCCTCAGGTCCGGAGGTTGCCGGATTTTTGAATGTCTACTGTACATATATACGATATGTTTGTTCACATGTTAGTAATAAAATATGAAAATTAAATCCAACTTACGCCAATCCTGGCTACAGACTTGTTGCTCAGATGAATAAATAAAAGAGACGAATCGTTCTCTTACAACACGTGTCTGGGATTTCTTTTAATTTTAACATAGATTGCACCTTCTGACTCCGTGTGTCTTCACTTTCCTAGTCCCGGTTGTTCCTTATTAAAATTTGAAAGAGATTTCCTGTGCTTTATAAGTTTTATCTGGTTCTCCAGTAAAAGGTCCGGATAACAATTAGGAATTATGAATCTAGTTCTTCACTCTGGTGAAGGTCTGGTGTCTTGGCGAGCGTGCAAATCACCGAGAAATAAAACTGTGAAGTTGGTCAGCCTATATTCCCTCCAATGATGTTATGAATCTAATCAGAAAGATCCAATCATTTCAAATCATGCAGGATAGGCTGTGATATTTCAGAATAGTCCCACATGAAATAAGGTGCGTGCCTGCAAAGGTCACGTATTACCATATATGGACATCTGATGCCTTGTATACACTCTCACACACACATTTGTAGACTCCTATTGTCTAAAATGTAATAAATCCATGATTACTTTTTAACTAATGACCAGAAGCAATTACATCACATTTGTCTGCACACAGACGGTAATGTCGTCTTATCAGCGGTTCAATCTAAACGCGACGGCGACTATCTTATCTCAGCTCTTCGTAGGCTGGGATGACCAGGTAACAAACCGGTGACATATTTGCACGGAGTGTCACGACTGTGATAGTTATCACCTACAGGGTGATTTGATAAAATCACATATCTGCTACTTAGCAGACAAATAAAGAAAGAAAGAAAGAAAGAAAGAAAGAAAAGTGCGATATTTGACAGCACTTAATAAAAATCAGTACCACAAATGTACCGATACTGCCGGAGACAACCAAAGATTGATAGAGGTCGCCCCGTTTCGTCACACATGAGTACAAGATTCAGTCTCTCTCTCTTCCCCCCCCCCCCCACCCCAATGTAGAGCTTCCACTGTTAATATTTGAATAATTTGCAAATGGTTAGTGGTCTTACATGAGCTTCATTTGCCTCAGCTCATCCACCGTCGAGGAAGAGATTCTATGCTCTACAACTTAATTTTGGTTATAATGGTATTCATTCTAAATTGATATTTTTTTTTTTTGTCCAGTTTACATCAAAGTATTATTTACAACTAATTTTAGGTTTTAGTGCGTCGTCATGGTTGCTTTTATATCGACCTAGGTCGACATATAACTTTATGTCTTTTTCTTTTTGTGTTCAATTTACGTTAAAATATTACGCATGGAGGCATATCTGGAGTCATCCTTATATGACCACCAGCTAAGCACAACGGTATAGTATATGGATGGGGAAGTGAACCTCTGTCTGTGAGGCTAGTCACACCCTCATTGACTCTTGAAATCACCCACACACTTCCACAAATTTCCCCTGTCGTGAAACATGTTGAAAACCTAGCATTGCACACTACGCTTAGAGAAGTCACTTGAGCACCAGACGTAACTCTGGCTTTTACTTGCTTAGCTGCAAGCTGGAGGATCTCACTATGGACCCATGATAGGCAGAGGGGATCTGAGAAGTGGCTCTGTGTAGCACGTGACAATTCCATTGGAGAGCACAGCACCAGAACACAGTATCAGAACACAGCCCCAGAACACAGCCCCAGAACACAGCATTGTAGCTCTGCATATTTGGAGAGCTCCCTTGGATGGCGAGGAATGCACAGTATGCCATGCGCTTCTTCCTCATAGCTTGGGACCAGATGTGATGATATTTTAAATGCATACAAAGCAGGAGAAACTGGAGCTCATGACTTCAACTCAACACGTTTCGGAACGCCAGAAAAGCCACAGTGTAGATAATACCAAGGAGTCTTCAACTTGATATTGGTTGCAAAAGAGCGAAAAGCTCAGCAGCCCTAGTTAAACAACAACAGCAACATAGAAGTATTATTTACAACTAATTTTAGGTCTTTTCGCGTCTTCTGGGTGGCTTATATATCGACCTGGGCCGACTGGCTAGCGAGTAATAGTTTCTAGATACGTCTATTAGTACACTAGTTCGTAGACCCGTCAAAGACGGCAGGCAAAAATGGAAACTGTACCGGTCGGACCGAACTGAACTTAGATAATGGAAGTATAAAAATAATGTACATTGTCAATAACTGCAGAATATGATGTTGTACAAAGGGCCGTATTTAAATTTTTGTTGTTGTGGTTGCTGCCTCGTATCTTATCTGACTTGCCGCCAGCCATCCCCCCAGTGCTCTTGTCAAAAGCAACTTTGTCTCTATTTTAATTAATTTTTCAACTGATTGTCGGTCCTGTCTTCGCTTTGGGGCATATCCCAAAGATCATATTAGATCAAGTGTCATCCTTGTTCGTTGCGTCGAGGGTCGGCATTGATGGCCCGTCAACATATTTCGTTTCTTAGTCTGACAGGCTGTTTTTTTCCCAAGTAAAAGCGAGCCCCCACTCATGCCTGTACGCCCTCGGCGTTTCCTTCTAGTATGGTTTGAACAAAGTATTATGTTACTTTAAATGCTCAACATACTGTATGTGCCTCATCTGGATATTTGTCATTAGTTTTCTTTTTACTGAATTTTTTCCCCCCCAACGGCTTCTTTGTGTTTTTTCTGTTTACATTTCTTCCTTGGATCCTTCACCGCTAGCAGTCAGTGGCCGTCACGCCTTGTGGCGTCTTGTAGGGCAACAGCAAGCTGTCTCCGCTTTGCTTGTTCGGCGGCCATCCTTCGCGTGCTACCCTAACTCAGGTTCATGCTTAGCATCTCGGCTTCCACAGTTCTCCACCAAGCTTTTTTTTTTTTTTTAACATAAATGCGTCTATTTCTTCTGTGTCCACATATCGGCACCGTAAGTAATGAAGAACATACATAAAATTAGATGACAAGTATTTTATTTATGTGATATTATTTCTGTAACATATAGTTGAAGTTAGTTTTGGCGATGACTGTTCTTCTCTTCCTTACTCCTGTTTCACATCAACTATTCTATGTTATTATGAGCCCAAGGCACGAGAAGCTTGCCACTTGCTCCAGTGTCTTTCTACTGATTTCTGTGGTGGTTAAATATATACAGTGCAGTCCGGATAAGCGGAACTCGCTTAAGCCGAATTTTGCAGGTACCGGCCAGACGTGTTCTTTGGTAGAAACTCCTGATATGTAGAATTTCGGATAAGCCGAAATATTTTAGATGTACCTCTGCGAGAATCGAATGCAGATATGTTTGCTTGGAAAGCAACCGTTCTCTCTACTTGATAACCGAATCGCCTTGATGTATGTTGTTTTCTAAATCGTATCTTTGTTGATGTCACGTATTTTCTTAACACAATACCTAATAGAAGCGAGCAAGATAAGTGTTTTCTTAGATATAGTGGAAATAGAAAAATTTGTTTAAAAAATGACAAAACACTTTGATTAACGCATCATTCGCTAATCACTGCTTCCTTTAAACACATGCAAGTTTACGTCTGAGCGTATTCTAGTTGTCAAAAGGAGAATACTTACATCGAGTTCCAGTTGTCAAGGTATGTAATTGTTTGCTCTCGATTGGATTTGGATACTTTAATGATTCCCTCGTTCTATCAGCTTTGGTTTCTTGCAGACATACCAAGACAATTATACTTACTTACTTATTTACTTAGTCCACCCTCTTCTACCGTGAGGAGTAGAGCTTTGGAGAAGGGAGCGTCATACTATCCTATCGGCTGTTTTCCTTCTGGCCTGGTTCCAATCTAGTCCTCGGTCCTTCAGAGATTGCCTAATGTTGTCCTTCCAGCGAACTCTGGGTCGTCCTAGAGGTCTGGATCCCTGGCTCTTAATTTCCCATAGTTGTCGTGGTAGCCGATCTTCTTCCATTCTGCAGACATGACCAAACCATCTTAGTTGGGACTGTTCTACTTGAGTCTGCAGTGACTGGTTTTGAGGTCTTGCGTCTGGTTGCGGACCATATCTCTTATTTTTACTTCAACCACCTTCCTCAGATAACTCATTAGAGAGAGAGAGAGAGAGAGAGAGAGAGAGAGAGAGAGATAGAGAGAGAGAGAGAGAGAGAGAGAGAGAGAGAGAGAGACGTGCGTGCCCCAGCCCACTTCCACGCGTCAGAAGAAAGATAAACCTTTTGTATAATTAATCTTACAAGAATGAACATTTCAGCTTTATTAGCAAGGGAGAGCATCAATAATAATATTGCATCCGAAACGTAATCTTTTTTTTTTCTTCGAATTTTCAGGCATAAAGTCATACATTTTTACATCTTGCGCACTTATAATAGTTAATATTTCAGACAGCATGGTGGGCCCTCTCCTTTATCAGTTGTATAATTAGCTGCTCGATCAACCTTGGTTCTGTATAATGACTGCATAAAATATCTCTTAATTCATGTTCTCTAGTGAGGTTTATCTGTACGAGTTGGTAAATTACTATACTGCAGACAAAATCTGACAACTCTACTCATCAAAAGTAAATGTCTACACAAATTTCAATTGCATTTTATTTCTAATTTTGTGGTAATATTTCTTCTTCTTCTTCTTCGTTCGTCCTGAAAAGGACGTTGGTTGCGTTGTGTCTGTTTACAGCGGAGCTGCGATATCTGCGCCTTTCGGCCGGCACATCCGACTTCAGCACGGCATTTTTTGGGACCGGGTTTGCCTTCCCTCTTCGATCCCTACTCTCTCAGCCAGACTGCAGTGATGCAGCCTGTTTCCAGGACCACTACGTGGAGGTGGGGTAGGGTCTTGGTCAGCTCTGGTTCGCTGACCCTGACGCAAGCAGTCAAGCTATGAGTCGCTGACTGCGTTCTCTATTGCTGCGTCTTTGGGTCCCTTGTGGTAATATGATATCACGTCAATCACTTGCCAAATTTAATGAAACCTTACAACACAATTTCAACTGTAGATGTGTTTCCTCTGCTCACATGCAAACGAGCTACTGCCATACATTGAAAATGTATGTTTGAATACACGATTCACAATCTCAGACAGCTTTGTTGAACCTTTGACATGATTACTGTTTCTCTCGAACACAACATGGGGGAGACCTCTCTCGTTCCACTACAACTTGCAAGCTTATTTACTGGACCACAGCACGCAGAGTTCTGTGATCGTCCACAATTTTTAACCTGCTGCCATATCCACTTTCACGCCATCACGTGAGTATTTAACCTCGGAACTACCAACTGACAAATCACGTGACTAAACAGTTCATCTAGAATGCACAACTTGCATGCATCGATATAATTTTCATAATTACACGCAGTTTACAAATAAACTCTGACATACATTTCTTATATTTACTGCTTGTCATTCATTCCTCGCGCAAATGAGAAAATTAACTTAATTTGTATCTCAGTGACACATTAACCCAGACTACTTCCTCTTTTGTGCTATTCAGAACGAATAACAGGTTCGATAACTCTTACAAGTCACCTATCAGCTATCTCGTTGAATGATATTCTCTCCCCTAGGCTATCGAATAACCGCAAAGTACTCTCTGTTGTTGGTCCATTGTGAAGTCATCTTAAACGATTCTAGGGGGAATGTACCACCCTTCCAAAAGGTTCCTGAAGTGAAAAATTAACTATAATCCGTGTATATGAATAGTATGCTATGAGCAACAGTCAAGATTGAAGGAAAAGATAATAAAAAAACGAAAAAAATAGATTCTGGACAGGTTAGTCATCATGGCATGCAAAGAACAATTCAATAACAGAATTGGTAAACAGAAGTCGTACTGAAGACAGGAAGTTGTGGAGAGACATGATCACCTACACCAACAGACGTTTAACCCTTCAGGTCAAGCTAATCATTCATTTCTTTGATCCTGACGTGCACTATCTATCTATCTATCTATCTGTCGGTCGGTTTGTCTGTCTACGTCCTATCTATCTATCTATCTATCTATCTATCTATCTATCTATCTATCTATCTATCTATCTATCTATCTATCTATCTATCTATCTATCTATCTATCTATATATCTATCTATCTATCTATCTATCTGTCTGTCTGTCTGTCTGCCTAAATCCTATTATCTATCTATCTATCTATCTATCTATCTATCTATCTATCTATCTATCTATCTATCTATCTATCTATCTATCTATCTATCTATCTATC